>BROG01000633.1:0-436654 GCA_030159075.1 Atrina japonica
TTCGGCTTACTGTTTTGTCTCCATATGTTCTTATCAATATGTGATGTGAACATTCTGTTTGACATCGCTGAGAGTTCAACTATCTAGAGTGACCTTTATAATGATGTACTAGTAAAAGTTTAAAAGGTTGGGTATTTGTTTTGAAACAACGGTAAAACAATGATTTAATACACACAAAAGCACCCCGACCGTTTCACCCGGCGAACCAATCTCTAACAGCATGGTACTAACATGGCACATAAACACTTTTGACAATAATGTTATTATTGAACATTCTCTATTTTTCTATGCAAACTTTGTTGTGTTTTAAAAAATGTCCTCGATTAATATTTTACCGTACTCGTTGTTTCTTCGTTTATAGTTTTTACTGCAGAAAAGGATCAGAGGTATGATCCGGTCATTTGAACATCATATGTGTAAGTTTATACTTCTAGAGTATCTTTCAATTTAAAAGAGTACATATTTGATTTTATGTCTACAAAATTTAAAAGTATTGATGTGATTTATTGAATTGAAAACAGGTTTTGTTGAATATATATGTTTGAATATAATGCCACACTCAACAATTTTCAGTCATATGGTGGCAGTCGATTTACCACTATGACCATCGGCCTCATCATGTAAACTGGCGATTATTTTCTCACAAAATCAGCTATAAGTTAGGTTCCAGTACAAGTCATGTTATATCCCTGTAAGTAAATGCATTACATTATGCTCAAGTAAACAGAAATCAAAATATATGTTTATTGTTTTGACGTAATCTGTAATATGTGTAATTCTTTATTTTGTAGAAGTCCACGGAACCCAGCACCTCTTGGCGATGCAGTGTGAGAAGTAAATCACAGAGAGGCAGCACTGATTTACCCCAGGACCCACTGCTCATCAACATTCAGCTGACCCGGGACTAGTTAAGAGGACGAAGGTCCATGCAGATGTGTTGAATACTGCTTCAACAGAACCATACCACTCGGCAGGGGATATTTTAGATAAAAAGATGAATGAGTACATGACTCCAATAGATTTCAACCTGCCGAAACCAGCATTTCTTATTAGAGCTGTCAACAGACTGAGACAGAGAATGCGTCCATCGGAACCAAAGGACCTCACATTTACAATTGATCACACCTATCTGGATGATGAGGGTTTTTTCAGGGGTGATATCCATGTGGGCTCAGCCAGAAACATCGTGTTTGCGAGCCTAACACAATAAAGCCTCCTGGAAAATGCAAAGACTTGGTATGTTGATGGCACATTCAAAGTCGGAAACCACCCTTTTGTTCTATCCATGCATCCCCGCAGAAAGAGGAGTCAATGTAACAAGTTCCACTGCTCTACAAACTGATGTCAAGACGCCATAAGAAGGATTACGATTCGGTATGTATTACATTATTTGCAATATCTTATTTCAAACATAACGTATTTATACAAATATAACGCAAAATATCTATATTGAAACATAATGCAAAATATCGGTGTTAAAATATAACAAAACAATTATTGATACTGAAATAAAACGAAAAATATTTATATTCAAATGTAACGTGAATTATCTGTTTTCAGATATAACAAAATATATGTTCAAATGCTAAAACTAAATATAAGATAACATAACAGATATATGCATTATGATTTATGAAATTAATTCTGAAATGTAACTAAGCATTAAAGTACGTTATTGGATCAAGTAAATTGTTTTCATGATAATATGTGTACATTTTTTCACCGCTTATCGAATGTATTTTCTTTGTTTTCCAGGTATCTGAGCATATAAGGGAATCGATACTAAACTCCCGTGTCAAGACAATCACTCTGGATTTTGAGGCAGCGACGTGGAGATCAGTTCAGGACAAATACACTGAGACTGAGATCAAGGGATGTTCCTTCCACTGGGGCCAGGCGGTGATGAGAAAGGTTGTAAATTTGGGATTGAAAACAACATTTGACCAGCGGAAGACAACCCACCAGTTCATTAGCAAGATCCTTTTCACTCCCTTATATGCCAGCTGATCATATACTGCCAACCTTCACCAGTCTGTCAACATCAGTCAATGCACCGGAACTACAAGAACTGATGGGATATATATCTGGAACTTGGATGAACAGTAATATTTGGGGTGTGAGTCAATGGTCTGTTTACCGTATGCCAGTGAGGACTAACAATGATACGGAAGGTAATTTATTTTCTTCGTCATTTTTATTTTGTGTCTTTAATTTAAAAAAAAAAGTTTAGAAAGCCATCATGTCTGAATACCAGCGGAAGACGAAAACACTCTTACTACCTCACCTGCAAAGTAATCCACCAGATACAAAACATACCTAATAAATTAATTCCAATCTTGAATTCAAATTTGTCAAACAGATGATTAACGATATATTGTATACAATGTACATGTATTTAAAAATCATGTAAAATCATACATGTTATGTATCTAATCATGTTTATGTTTTTGTATTTTTCAGGATAGCATCGCCGTTTCATTGGAAAGGCCGGAGGAAATAAGTTGCATTTTTATCGCCATGTTCCAGCCTAAAGGAGGGAAGTATGTATGAGATCCGTCGATGAACAGCAAATCACAAGATACGAGCGTGTGACCTACGGTCGTACTCAAGGGAGACTTAGTGAATTATCGGACGGGTGTGTGGCCAAGAGAATCAAGACATCTTCTTTCCTAGCTGCTGTCGGGAAGCTCTTTTGAGAAAATAAACTGTGTATTGTGTGATTTAGCTTACCGTAGTGTATATGTGAATTGGCCTACAGTGTAAAGTGTGAAAGGTTTGTTTGAACCTGAACAATCAGTGACTTGACTTGTCACTCGTCATTGTGGAACAGTGATGTGAAACTTTGTGCAATATTTTAAGTGTCTAGATTTTGTATAAATGTATTATATAGTGATGAGATTATATGTTTACAGATATATATATATATATATATATATATATATATATATATATATATATATATATATATATATATATATATATATATATATATATATCTTTCTTGAGAGAGCCGAACCTGACCAATCAGTGGTTTGTCGTATTGTAATTTTGTCTCACGGGTCTGGTGTTCTAAATAAATATATGTGTACACAATTTTAAAATGTATTCTGATCATTTATTCCATCTAGATAGATGCTTTGATGGGATTTTCCGTGGAACGGTACAATACCATTGTATCTAAAAATACCAACTTGACTTCAGAATTGTTTTCTCAATTCACGAAAACGTTTATGAATAAATATGTAAAAGCACGATATTTTATTTGATGAAATACAAATTTATAACCAGCGGTATATATATATATATATATATACTGTGTATTGTATATCGCTGTTATAACATCGACATTTTGTATTATCTTAAATGTTGTTGTTGTTGTTTTAATGCATAACCTACTTTGAATGTTTGATCCAAAACAAAATCGAGTTGATATCGTTCTATGGAGCACCTTCCTTCATTGAGCTGACCTTTTATGTTCGTAATATCCTTATCAAGACACTGTTTACCGTCTTAATACAAAATAAAGCCTTGCATATATCGCTGATATTCACCTGGCAAATTTTTTGGCTCTAAATAATATATTTTGTCACCACGCGATCAAACCAATCGATATACAATGCATAGGCGTCGGAACCGGGGGGGCTAGGGGGAGGGGCTTAGCCCCCTACTTTTTTGCAAATATAGACATAGGACACAGACGTTTCTGGCGTGTGTATGTGTTTTAAGTTGGTTTAGCCCCCCCCCCCCCCCCCCCCCCACTTTCAATTTGCTTCCGACGCTGATGCAATGTATATATAGTATGGCAATATCACGTTACATTGAATGGGGCCGGATCAGATTGGGGACGGATCGACCTGGTACGGTAACCTCCCATTTGCAACAGTTGTCTTTCTATCTTGTATTGAACAAATTGGGCGAAAAGCTACTTTTTATTTTTGCTTTAAAAATTGAATTGCCTGATAAACCTAGTATAACTTAAAAAAACATGAAAAATTAACATATGAGGTAAATAAATTTTACCTAAGTCTGTCAGGTGTACTAAGGGTTTTTTAAGCCGAAAAAAAAAACAAAATATGCCCTCATACCTCTTCACGGGATACCCGCTGTAAAGAGAAAATAACTCAACAAATGGGAGATAAATCCTGCAATCTGCAAGTATGGGATATGTACAATCAGACCAGGGGTCAACAATAATGAAAATTCTCACTTCTTGCGTAAGTCGCTAATTAGCGATTTTTCGCGTCGAAAGCGCCAATTAGCGAGTTTTGCGGCGAAGAGTCGAAAAGTCATTCATTAGCGACTTTTCGCCTCGTAAGCGAAAAGTCGATAAAATTGCACGCTAATTAGCGACCTACCTTTTTCTCGACTTTTTCAGTTACCGGAACATCAGGGAGATCTACATTTATCAGAATGTAATTTTAATCGCTCAGCTAAACAAATAAACTTTTCTGGATGATGGTTGAAAACTGGAAAACTTGGCATTATAACTTTGTTAACTGGCATGTACGAAATATTTTGCGAATTTATATTTTTTCAGAAGCAGTTTTAGAATAACTAATCTAATTTATTAAAAGTATATTAATTATTTCCTAGATAATTTTTTTCAGTAGTAAAACATTAACCTGGTTAAAGAATTTACGTATAAAGCCATTGTGCTTTTGGACTGAAAAAAGTAAGTTTTTTTCGGATTAAGTTATTTACAAAATTGGACTTAAAAATACCCAGAAAATGTTTCTCTAGTAAATACAACAAAGGGTGTTATAAGTACAACAAATGTCATTATTTTTTCATAAAAATGATGATTAAACGTCCATCTGGAAATAACTTCAATTTGAAAATAATTTCACTTAAGAAACACGCTGATATACAGTATATCAATTGACCGTCGATAGAAACAGTTTACTGTAAAAGAAGAATCGACTAATTTCCCCGATTTATGAACTTTTTTCCCGGTGGAACCAGTGAAAAGGTTGAACCGGGAAACGAGTTAATCATTTGCTATTTAATCTTCGTACACTTTGTAAAAGAAATTTAAATCAAATGGAGATTGCAACCACTGTAACACCTCTTTCTGGAACCTCCAATGGTTCTACACGTTTCTGAGTACTAAATATGGCTTGAGAAGGTTAGAGATGGGATCAGATGTACAGGGAGGGTAGACACGATAAGGTAGTTAGGAATGTCAGAGTTAAATTTGTAGACGCGTTTCACCATAGACAATGACGCGTTCACTTTTTATCTTGCTTTTTACATATTTTGGAGTAATCTATTTTTAAGCGTGATAATTTTTTGTGTGAAGAGGATACATGTTTGGGATCCAAGAAAACCATTCTAAGGATGACGGTCTAAGCCCTATCGATAAGGGTTAAATAGTAAATAACTTAATGTGACGACACTTGAGTAACCAAACACAAGTAATTAACATGAAAATCACCCGAGAACCCAACAGTTTATTGAAATGTCCGTTCAAAAATATCCCATATACAATCATACCATAGCCCTGAAACTGGATCAACAATAGCTTATTAATCAATTATCATTAAGCCTAGTGCGAGACCAAGAGCGTAAGTGAAAATGAAAGTAGAATATCTGTCCTCATAACGCAAAAGAGTTCGTTTCCGGTAAACAAATCTGAACTTCGGAAGACACAGAGGCAAACCCCTTTCAGCTTGAGATTAATTGTATGTTTTGTTCTATTTGTGTTTTTATTTATATCTACTGTATTTGCTTATATTTGTCGGTAGATTGTTGTCGATAGAGACGTACAGAATGCTTAAATGAGTCTTGTAAGTAACTCTGATTGAAAAACAAAAAGAAACAAGGCAATGGAAGATAAATCAGATTAATATGAACTCATTAATTTATTTGACGTTTGTGAGAACAGCGTGTGGGTTTTAGTGTAAAATAGTAATTCATATAAACGCCGGGTATTTTATCAAGAGGATGCTAAAGTTTACCGTGTGTCCTAGCAAGTCCAGAAATGGGTTTTTCTTAAATATTTCATAATAAAAAGTTGTTGCATGGAAATGGTGTCCATTTTAGTTACAGCTGCAACGAAGGAGGTATTTTACTATTTTTATTTTTCTGTCTCTTGGAGAAGGAGACAGGAAAAATAAAAATAGTAAAATACTTTCTTCGTTGCAGCTGTAACTATCAATACGGTACAGGTGGTTTCTCACCGTTTGGACAAACTATTGTTGTATATTTTTTAAGGGATAACGTCGATAGTCCGACACTCATTGGTCCGACACTCAATAGTTTGTTTAGAGTTGTCTCATTGGCAAGTACACCAAATCTCCTTTTTTATATATACACGTTTGTCTGAAAGGGTATATCTCACCTCGACCTCATGTGTGTGTGTGTGTGGGGGGGGGGGGGGGGGGGGGTAGTGGGTAGTGGGTTGGACCCCTTTTTTTTGGCCGATCAATGCATTTGTATCGGGACATGTACCTTGGGTTGGGAACACAGACACCCCCCTTTTTTAAATGGCTGGATCCGCCCCTGACATTGATCATTTAAATTTAACGTTATACAGGCAAGACATTTCAGTGTGTCCACACTTGTTTTTCAAGGTAGTGGAAAATGATCGAGTGTCGGACTATTGAGTGTCGGACTATTGAGTGTCAGACTATCGGGACGACCCCATTTTTTAATGATCAAAATCATATATTTATTTATTAAATCTTGAATTTTAATTTAAAAATGAGATAAAACATGGATTCTATTTTGTAATATGTTTTTGTTTTGGCCATATGTAATTTACATGTCGTGTGTAACAACAGTGAACAAAAAGTTTTGTAAATCATGTACATGTAAGTTGCTGTACAATATTGTAGGTCATTATTATCCACAAACAATCTCATCCTTAACTTTTTCTTGTTATTCATCAATACATTCTCTAAAATCAACGCTATGGTTTATTTTCATGAATGTAATGAAAATGTCCATTTTGGTTGCATGTGGGTCAACCTTTTGACTCCATTTAGGTAATTTGACACACCCATTAATACACTATTTTCGAGCTATTCTGTTCCGATTTTTCAAGTTATTGTACACCCAAATCATGTGATATCAACAAAATAGGGGGCAGTCAGCATGGTGGTTTACTGTGAAATCGTATACGTTGTGGGGACTGTGTTCAATTATTCAAATGCCTCATTGCCACTGTCTCACAGAATGGTGTAAATTGGAGAAGAAAATGTATGGATACATGTAATCTGTTCGTTTATTTGTTTTCCCCAGCGGAACAACAAGAAATTGCATGACAGTTGGAAAACTTCTGCGGGCCAACTTTTAGTAGTTTTACATCACGGATACATAAAAAAAAACTATTTTGATAATTCATACCCATTTTTGGCCAGCTTTGTTGTGTTCTGACAACTCTTGTTAATTACTGTATTTAAATTGCAGAACTTGCTTGTTTTGTTCTTCAAAAATTTTATATATTTTTTAAACAGAACTGAGAGCTAGTTATCAAGAGCTTATCCAAAAAGAAGAATGAATTAAGAACTGAAAGATCAAGATGAAAATGTTACCATGATTAGAACCAGAGTCTGTGATGGCCATACATTTTTGAATAAACTTTGAAAAATATCAGACAAAAATTCATGTTCATAACTGTGATGTGATAATGGGATCTAAAGGAAATATTTCTTTATTGAACTTTTTTGTATTCAACTCCAATTATGGACCACGTGAAGGGGAGGTAAGTGTACTGCTTTTTTTAAATGATTGTCACTATTGGTTTGCATATACTTGTTACATGTATATATGTATATATAAATAACCAATATCAGTTGACTATGATGGAAAGCATGGAGTGAAATGTACATGCATGAAACTGTATCTGTACGCCGAAATAAACAAATTTTATTCTAAATATAGATCAAGTTATTTTCTTTCATTATTTTGCCAGTGTTTGTTGTTTCATTCCTCTAAATTGAAATCAATGTTTGGGGATGGGTGGGGGCTATACATGTAGGTTTTGTCTGTGTCCATCAGTCTGTCTGGTCAAAGTTTTGTGATTGATCACCAGTCACTTAATGATGGATTCACAGGTAGGGGACATGTACATGCATTGATTCATCACTACTTTCAGAATTCCACATAGGTAGGGGACGGTATTGATTCATCAATACTCTCAGAATTCTCCACGGGTAGGGGACATGTATTGATTCATCAATACTCTCAGAATTCTCCACATGTATTGATTCATCAATACTCTTAGAATTATTCACAGGTAGGGGACATGTATTGATTCATCAATACTCTCAAAATGCTCAACAGGTAGAGGACATGTATTGATCGACCAATACTCTCAGAAATCTCGTGTTGTTGTTTTTGTTTTATTTTTGTTTTTTTGGTAATCTTACACAGAGTTGTCTGTCCTTGCAGTCTTGATCAATCTCTGTCAACATCTTGACTTTTTAAAAATGGCTATAAATATTTGGACTATATTTTTGTGAAAAGTATCCTTGTTCTTAGTAATTTGGTTTTTATATTCATTCTGTGGGTTACATGACCACATGTTTTGGGACTTCTTTTTAGACATTGACCCCATCATTATTTTGATAATGTTCACATTTATTTTTGTGTGTTTGTTTTACATGTACAGTAAAACCTGTATATGGGGCCACCCAAGGGACCAGAAAATATTGGCCTTTATGTGCAGGTGACCCTTATACACAGGTTCAATTTAGTTGAAGTATGAAGTCAAGGGACTTTTCAAAACTGGCCTTTATAGACAGGTGATCCTTATATAGAGGTGGCCGCTATAGCAGGTTTTACTGTAGTTACCTGTTTATAGGTACATGTACTGTGTGATCAATTGATGTATCTTTAGTTTAAAAAATCCAGAATTGAGCAACCATTTAGAGTACAGAGTTGTTGTTTCATTCATTGTGTATTTGATATCATGATATTAATGAACTTGATATTTTCAATTTGGCATACATGTACATGTACTCATTATGATTAGCTATGGATCCCCCCCCTCCCAAAAAAAACAAAAAATCAGCCCAAATTACCCTATACATGTATAGGTATTCTCGATTTGCAGAATACAGAGTAACCTCCCATTTCTTTAGAGCCGATATCTTGTATTGAACAAATTAGAAAAAACTACTTTTATTTATCTTTAAAATTTGAACAGCCTGATGAACCCAGTATAACTTTAAAAAGCATGAAAAATTAACATATGAGGTGAATAAATTTTACCTATTTCTGTAAGGTGAACAAGGATTTTTTTTAGCAGAAAAACGAAAATTTGCCTACATACATCTTAACAAAATACCCGCTATAAAGAGGAGATAACTCAGCAAATGGGAGATAAATCCAGTAATCTGCAAGTATGGAATATCTTATGGTACTAATTATCTACTAATGTTGTATTATGTATGTAATTATAACTTATCAGTCTAATTATTATTCTGTTTTAGGAAGAGAAGAAGATTATGTATTACTATCCTAAGGAGGAAAATATTGACAACAAAATTAAACATGTTGGCTTATGTGAAGCTGTTGTGAAATTTGTGGAGTAAGTTTGATTTTTTTTGTGTCAATAATGTAAAAATATTTTGAGTGAACAAAAAAAAATCTGTATGGGGAAGGGCAGGCACTTCAGATAAAAAGCATCCCTATTGGGCAGAACAGTCTATGCTGGAAAGAATAATTTTGTGTATAAAAAGGCATTCTGTATGAAACATAGACCTGTAGGTCTACTATGGTATATTGGCACATGTTATCAAACACAATGAGTCTAAATTCAATCACACTTGACATTGTAACAGGGATGACAGACTTGTTTTCAGCAACATAAATATTTGAGCTACTAGTAATACAGAGTTACATTTTACCTGTTTTTTGGAAAATAGAATGTATTGTTCTGGTTTTTGACAGAAATTGGATGTGTAACTTTACCTTGGTAGACATATATATACAGGAGAATCTCATTGTCTTGAAGTTCATGGGACCACCCCTATTCCTTCGAGATATCCAGAATTCGAGATAACAGAAATTGAATTAATGTTTATTTATCTATCAATCGAAATCGGGTCAGTTGTTCAACTTCGATATATCCAGAATTTTGATTCTTTCGATTTCAACATAACGAAATTTCACTGTATGTTATTTATTTTACAAGAGTAGGTTCAACCCTAAGATATTATTTACAATCTTTTGAATTGAGAAAGAATTGTGTATGAGACTCATGTAGGCCATTTTAATGAAGTGAGCATCTTTGTTGATAGGCACATTCCTGTATTGAATAAAAAGGGCCAGGGCTCACCGCACCTGGGTACCAAATTGGTACATTTTGTCTCCCTTATATTGGCCCATTTTGTCTATGATATGGCTGAGAAAGAAGTGCTGAATTTGCCTGGAGGTTTTCATAACTTTGGTGAAACTAACCATGTATCATACCCTGCAGTCTGCACACTCACCTTTCCATGCATATTTTGCAAATAATTAAATTTTATCATTAAATGAAAAGTTGTACGTAAATACTAAGTACCATAAACTTACAGTAGTTTTGGGACTTAGCTACATGTACACCCACCCCAGGAACACCTTTCTGACCGTAAACATAGCATCACTACATAGACGGTGCACTTGCAAACAAATCAACATACGGAGGTTTAATCTATGGGGTTATTTTATTTTTATATATGTACGTCATAAGCATGATGTATAGTATATTATCAGTTTAAACAAAATTGACACCCTACCTGAATGTAAATGGGTGGTCATAGGGCTTGATAGAAATACATGGCAGAAA
Source organism: Atrina japonica (assembly GCA_030159075.1). NCBI lineage: Eukaryota > Metazoa > Mollusca > Bivalvia > Pterioida > Pinnidae > Atrina > Atrina japonica. Next base: position 10,775 of record BROG01000633.1, read on the forward strand.
ATATGTATATACATGTAAGTAAAAAAGAATTAGAGTTCATGAATATACATTTCACCTATTACCATTCGCCCATATACACATGTAGTTGATTTTTTTATTGTTTTTCCTTTTGCAGAACATTTTCAGACAAACCTTGTCAGAGTATGCACACACAGAAAAGGAGGCAACTTTTCTTTGAACCAGAAAAAGATTTCTGGATTGTCATGGTAACTACATGTATATATGACAGATATAAAAAATATACATTTAGTAGAGAAATTGCTTCCATTATTCATCTGGATAATGATATAATTATGATACAAATGATAAAATTTCAGAGAATATTTTTTTTGAAAAATATGATAATTTTAGCTCACCTCTATGCTCCGGCATTGGTTTCTGTGTCTGCATTTGGTTAAAAAGATTGGTTGAAATCTGGTTTACCTGCACCTACTCCATGACACATCTTTGGTTTTTAGAACAAGCCATGCTGATGCTGGATTAGTTCTGTTTTTGTTTTATTGTTTTTTTTTTGTTGTAAAAATGACCCTGTTTTGGACCTAGTCTATTTTCAGTGCTGTAAATCAGTTGAAGTCAGGGCCTGACACCATGGATGATCATGGAACCTTTTAGAATTACTGAAGTTTGAAAATTTTACTCAATTTTCTCTAATCCTAAAATCTGATTGGCTAATCAGGCCAAGTTGAGAATATTTCCAGACTAGTGTAAATTCTTACATTTTCTGCTGCCAGGCCCAGGCTTATAGGGGGAAGTAATATTGTAATCATTTATCATTCTATATTCTTATATTTTGAACAGGGGCCTCCGTGGCTGAGTGGTTAGAGCATGAAATCTCTCATCTCTAGACTGTGTGAGTTTGAGCTCCATTGGAACCTAGCTGATTTTGTCAGAAAGTTTCTCTCTTCAACCATTTAAAATTGGTTGCCACTCTACAACTAAAAAATTGGCACCAGTGTGGTGTAAAACACCATTCAAACAATCAAATAGATATAATTTGAACCTTTTCAATATGATGAGGTACAGTATATGTTGTTTTAAAGGGGCATTAGCTTTGTTTACCGACAAAACTTATTTCGATTATTTGTACTTTTACTACTTGTACTTCATGTACAATAAGAAATAGGAGCTATACACAGGCATAAATTTTTTTTATAGTTATATTCCTATATATTTTGTGAAATAAGGTCAGATCCAATGTGGCATTCATATACCAATAGTAAGGTTCAGTTAATCAACAGGTAATCCTTATATAGAGATGGCCATTGTAGCAGGTTTTACTGTACATGTATATATGACATGTGGTGACATTGTTTCGTAATTTTGTAACGTTTCATTGCTGTTGTTTTGCAGACTGTTAACATACCATATACAGAAAAAACAAAAGATAACCAGCCATATTTTGAATATCATGAAGATGAGGTACAAGACCCAGTGTATGAGGTGATTCTCAAACAGGCCTACAGAATGTTTCAGGTATAGTAGTACAGAACAGTCCAGAATTGAAGAGGTTAAATTAGGTTGGATTTATTCACCTATTTCATCCACAAGTGGGGGTTTAATGGTAGTATAGATTGTTTTGAAGCCACAAAGTCTGAGATCAAATACAGAAGTATTTTAGAGCCGACCTGGCTCAGTCAGTAGCACACTCGACTCTTGATTGTGAGGTCTGAGTTTGAGTCCAGCTGACGGCAGGTTAGTTTCCTGTCTTTCAGATGAGACAGTAAAAACCGAGGTCCTGTGTCACAGTAGATGTCGACATGTTAAAGAACCCTCACTGCTCAATGGCCGTAAGTGCCGAGCTTAGGCCAAAATTTTAATACCTTCACCAGCATTTGGTGATGTCTCCATGTGGGTGAAAGATTCTTGAGTGGGACGTTAAACAACAATAAACAAACATACAAACAGAAGTATTTTATGATGGAAACGTTCCAAGTAAATTATGGCTCATTCAGATGAGAAATAAAGCTGTCCCATGTTTACGACTCCTCACTTTATATACCGGTAGGTGTAAATTTATGGCACTTCCTGGAGCTTCCCTGGTCAAGTGGCTACACCATCACGCTTTAAACCATGAAGGCTCTCACCACTAGTCAGGGTGGGTTCAAACCCTTGTTGAGAACTATCCTGATTTTGTGAGAAAGTTTGCCAGTTTGAAAGTTTGACTTGTGCAAGACAGTTGGTCTTTTACTAGGTACCTGGAGTTTTTCCTCTACCACTAAAAATTGGGTGCCACCAAATAACTGAAAAATTGAGTGTGGTGTAAAACATCATTATAACAACCAAACAAAAATGGTATTTTATCTGTATAGCTGGTGACCCTTGTCATTTTTCATAGAGACATAAAACAATTTACAATATTTTTGTTTATGTCCATCTTTGTGAATGTTCATGAATGCAGTGTGGGGCCTCCATGCCCGAGTGGTTAGAACATTGCACTTTGAACCATGAAGTCTCTCACCTCTGGTCAGTGCAGGTTCAATACCTGCAGGAACCTAAGCTGATTTTTGTTGAGAATTGCCAGTTTACTTGTGGAGAGACTGTGGTCTCTTCCCAGGTAACCAGGTTCCCTCCTCCACCATTAAAAACTGGCTGCCACTTTATAACTGAAAACTTGTGGCATAAGACACTATTAAAAAAACAACTGCAATGTTGATCTAGGTCCATCTTTGCAGCTGAGCTAACCAGCCCTCTGCACTTAACAATTTTAAATTAGCAGAGGAAAATCTTCAGTTGACCACACATACATATTTATCCATATTTCACTTCTATTTTCAGCTTTTTAATGGAACATTCTACTATATACTGGAAAGAACCAGCAATAATGTTAAAGTGCTACAGCAAAGACTGGATCACTTTTTTACAAGAGTAAGTTTACATACGTGTTTTCTATAATGAAAACTCAAAATCTTTTTATCTTCTCAAGATTAATGATCAAAGGTACGGCTTTTAAATTATTTTTAGTCACTCGATCTTTTTCTCTGTCAGTACAGACTTTTAACCTACTATGTGTACAAAACTATTTGATCCAAGAAATAAAAAGACTCTTGGATAAAAGCTAAAAATGCTAAATACTGTATGTGTATTAAAATTAGCGCACTTATATTTTAGCGCTCTAAGGGGGTATAGACTTAAATTCGCGCAATAAATTTCATTAGTCTTGTCGGTTATACAGAATGACAGGATGGAGAAATTTTAGCGCTGCCTTTGAATTAGCGCAATGACTTGAGCGCGAAAGGTGCTAAAATTAGATTACTGCTTACATATGTACATGTACAGCAAATAGGGTCTTCTTGGACGAGTGGTTAGAGCATCACTCTTTCAACTATGAAGTCTCCAACTTCTGGTCAGCATGGGTTTTTAGTCCAGCTGGAACCTAAACTGATATTGTGAAAAAGTTTGCCAGTTACATTGTAGCTGGGTTCTCTCCTCCACCATTAAAAACTGACCATCATTACATAAATGAAAAATTGTTGAGTGTGGCGAGAAAAAAAAAAAACCCATTCAAAACAAACAAAAAGCTAAATAAATAAAGATTTTTATTGTACCTCTATGTTAGATTCTTAATCCGTATTGGACAAACGTATTCACCTGACAGAAATGTAAAGTCTCCCTCAAACCCTCCATTTTCCCTGTCATATTTCCTCTCATTCGAACTCCCACTAGAGTCAGTGCGAAACAACTATGGATGATCAAAGTGAAGTTTTTTCATAAATTTTTTGGAAAAAGTTGTTGTTTTGAATAGGATATTCTTGAAATTTTAATGTAATTGTTTACTTTTTGAGTTTTTCAAATCGGTATAATAAACAATTTATTGCCCTGGTTGTAGGGAGACATTAGGATTTGTTTACCAGTGGCAAGTTACATGTATATTCCCCATGGGCTTCGCCCTTGGGAAATATGACTTGCCTTGGTAAACAAATCCTTGTGTCTCCCTACAATCAGGGCAATAATGTATATTACTGACTTAATTAGAAAGAATATCTCAATAAATACTTTATGATTTTCAACTATTAAGGGAATATCTTTCAATCGGTATACAGTGAAACCTGTATATAAAGACCCCCTTAAGGACACAACAAAACCAATCTTTATAGGGAGGTGATCTTTATATAGAGGTTTATTTTTACACAAAAGGTACTATTTGGGGCAGGGGGTCTTTATACACAGGTGGTTGCTCAAGCAGACTTTACTGTACATGTATAATATAAAATTAATAAAATATTCTAAATGAATGCAACATGGAAAAAGTTTGAAAATGCTTACAGTACATGCTTGTTTGGAATACTCATGCTAAAGGATATTTGTGTTTTGATCTTGAAAAGCATATTATTGATAGGAAAGCTTCCATAATTTTTCTTATTGATATATACATGTATGTATACAAAAAGTCTGAAAATTTCACAACAGTTATGATAAGTGCCATCCTTTAATCCCTGTACTTGCTTATAACATGTTGATTCTTTTCACTGCTTGTGGTGGTCTAGTTTTTGAGTGATTTTTTGCAAATGGAAGGTCCTAGGTTCATTTCATGGTATCAGGTCATACCAAAGACTTTAATTAAGGTAGTGACAGTTCAGTTGCCATGGGCTCAGCATACGTCAGGGGTCTTTCTGATGAGGCTAAAAGCCAAGGTCCCATGTCATGGTGGGCATGGCACTTGAAAGAATCTTCACTGCACTGGTATCAGTCCATTGCACAGGTAAAAATTTGTGGCATTTCACCTAAAGCTGGTGATATCTCTGTATGAGTGAAAAATTCTTGTGACTTAAAACAAGAATAAAAAAAAGATTTTATAGATTTATAGTGAGGTCTTTAATTCTGTTTTCATGGATGCATAAGTTTTATCTATTTATAAAGAAAAATTGACTCTATTTTTTTTTTATTATTATTTCCAGTACTTGCAGACGTTAAAGCTACATCAGAGTGACATTTTAGATATATTTTCCGGCATTCACTTCATGTCGCTGGACAAAAACACATATTTACGAGTGCAGTGCTTTATAAATCTCTTGGAGGCATCATTCCCGATCATCAAGTACACGTCATTTTTGTATAATGACCAGCTTGTTTGGTGAGTTATGTTTTGTACTCACTTTCTGAAATACATTTATTTCCTGTATTTATTGCGAAAGACTTACTAAAACTGTTCAGGATGACATGACTGATATTTTGAATTTCAACTTAAAAAAACAGTAGAACTTTGTTGAGTCGAACTTTAATGAGTCAAATTTCTTGATGTTTCGAACTATTCACAAAATCCTGAATAATTTTGTTACTTAACGCTACTTTTAAACATTTTATGAGTCGAATTTCTCGATGTTTCCATTAAATTTTTGGGCCCATTTCTATAAAACAACGAAAATTCCTACATAAAATTCGAAGTCAAAATTTACATGTGTACGAAATCCCCCATGATAATTCTTCTCCTTCTCATAAATACTCGGTGTTTTAATTTCACAAAAATTAAGTTAAATTTAGCACTAATTATTAATCATAATGACCGTATATATCTTACATGTAACTTATTTTAAGAAGTTATATACACCTTATAGAACCTGTTTAACTAAAAACGTATGGTTCTTAGTTACCATCCATTAGTTGAAGTCCTGATGTTTTGAACTTTTCTAGGTGGTCCCTTGAACTTCGACTCATCCTATGGAACATGTGAATCTAAAAACGTATGATTTTCAGTTACCATCCATGAGTGGAAGTCTCGATGTTTAAAACTTTTAAAGGTTGACTCATCGAAATTCTACTGTAGATTTTCATAAAATTTGTTGAAAAAACCTGTTAAACCCATTCAGTAACATATATCTGAATGGTATGATGTTTTCTTTTGTTTTGGACCAGTCCATTAAGGTCTTCAGGGTTGATAAGGTTGAGTGCAGTCTGTTTGACTGAATATATTTAAAAAAGAAAAAAATGGTAGCATCATCATTAACAAATGATTGATAAAGAAAGCTAAACATGAAAGATCTTTAGTAATATATGTACTGATGGCTAATGAGAAAGCTGTCAAGAAAAATACCATTTTGGTGCAATTTGATTAAAAAAAAACATGGTCATATTAATATAGGGATACTAATCAGTGATTTCCATATTGGCTTAGTTATTGCGCTGAGGTCTGTTGTATTGTCCCGAGAGGAAGCCGAAGGTCAATACGACAGACCGAGGCGTAATAATTTGGCCAGTATGGAAATCACCGATTAAAAAGCATATTATTAATTCACTCGGGCAAATGAAATACAACTAGGCCAATGCTGCACCAAAAAGATGCGCATACGGTTTGATTTGAAAAAAAAAATGGCGACATGACTTCAATATTGGCCAAGTTTTCAATATTGGCTTAGTTATTTCTATATGGGCTTAGTTTTGTCAATCTTTGCCAAGTTTGAATTTCATATTGTTTGAGCAGAAAATCCTGTATTAGGCTAATATTACTATAGTTAATTAATAATATACATGATATATGATATTTATCAGTGCTGTACTCAAAATCCATTTTTTGATATTTTTTACAGGAGTGGATTAGAACAAGATGATATGAGAATAATGTACAAATATCTAACAACAATTTTTGATATATTTTACAGGAGTGGATTAGAACAAGATGATATGAGAATAATGTACAAATATCTAACAACAAGTTTGTTTCCGTCATACCAGGAACAGGAATTACAGGGCAGCAGTACTGTATCTCCTTCACGCACAACAATTTCCCCATCTCAAGGAATCGTCCATTATGGAAAGTACGTAAATCATAGTTTTTGAAAAATTGATTTTATATAAAATTACTATCTTTGATGTCAAACATTTTGGTTGTAATATTTTTCAGTGTTACTCTACCTACAGAGATTATACTTTAATGTATTATCTCCCTTTGCATATATTTAAGCCCAAAGATCAAAAGAAATGTTTTGTGAGTTTGGGGTGGGGGTCCTTTTGGTCCATCTGTTTGCAACAATTCGGTTTCTGTTAAATGAGTTACTGTTCTTAAATTTTGACAAAATTTGGTATGCTGCTTTTATCAATAAGATCAGATTTGTCAGAGTTTTGGGACTTTAAAATCTTGAAACTGATTTCTCAGTGTAACAGTGTGTCTCTCACACACATCTTGTCTTTTAATATTAAATGTATGAAGTGAAAAGAAATTGAATCAATGAATTGGCTGAATTCATAAAAAGTGAGTTTTTGAGTTCAGTGCATATTAGTTTTGTTTTGTTGTGTGTGTGTGTGTGTGTGTGTGTGTGTGTGTGTGTGTGTGTGTGTGAGAGAGAGAGAGAGAGAGAAAGAGTTTAAATGTAAACATTATATACAACCCAGTCTCATTTATTCCGGCAACTGCTTTGAATTTTAATAGAAATCATGTGATACTACACACATTTTGGTAAAAAAGTTAAAATGCTGTTACAGGCAAACAAATCCCTGTTTTATCTTATTCATCTGTACCATTTCACCTGATTTTATCAACTGGAACTTATTTTTTGCTATCTTTTTGGGTTTCATTAGGTTTGTCACTGGTCCTCCAAATGTTAAAGATGAGAAAAACATGGGAAAAATTCCACGCGTCTACATCAACACGGAGACTTACAACGAGGAATGTCACCTACTTGTATACAGAGCACACAATGCCAGTGTGTGTATGTTTATACATAGTAAGTCTGGCTTTGATTGATTGAAACACATTTTATTGTCTAAGCACAATGGGATTTGACACAAGTTATTACAACTTAGGTTATTGTCCCCCCATAGTACATATATATAACAAAATGACAAGTAAAGGACACAAAGTCAAGAAATGGCTTTGATATAGTCAACCTAGATACAACTTCTTCACAAATATTTCAATTTCATTGTGAATTAAGAAAATTCCACTCATAATAATTAAATAGGAATAGTCAGAAATTATAAAACATTTCATACTCATCTCCAGATGAATTCACTCTACTCTGAATTTCAATTCACATATCATGCTTTCGTAACACATGTTTTCGTTGCATACAACATGTTTTCATTACCAGTACTCTGACCATATTTTAATTACACATATGTTTATCATGTTTTAATTTTGCATATCAGCCATCATATAACTGATTGTTTTTTTGTCGTGTGCGGCGTAAAACACAAGAGAAACAAAATGAATTTAGTAAAGAGTTAATGATGAATTATCTTGGTTTCATATGTTTGAAAATTAGTTAATAGTCACATGACTTTTAAAGTCCATAACTACATTTTTATGCCCAGTTACTTTGTCGATTTTGTATAATCATGATGTAATGTAAATTATCAGTTAAAACAAAATTAACATTCTAAATGAGCTTCACTGGGTGGTCATGGGAAGTCTGTACCGGAGTGATAAGAGTCCGCATTTGTCTGGTCCTGAGGAAGTTCCAGGAAATTGAAACGGAAAGTGTTTATGCGAATTTACTTACAATTTCATGTAAATGCACTTTATAGATCTGTGGATTTCTTTGTTCAATTTATGTTTCACAAAATGGGGGTGGGGGTAGGGATGCAAATATCAATGAAAGTACAGTGGAATTTGTGTATAAAGACCCTCTTACGGACACAACAAAACCAGTCTTTATAGGGAGGTGGTCTTTATACATGTTATATAGAGGTTGATTTGTACACAAATGGTACTATTGGGGACAGCAAAAAGCAGTCTTTATGACCAGGTGGTCTTTATACACAGGTGGTCGCTAAAGCAAGTTTTACTATACGTAATTACTTCCGGGTGGATATGTATAAATCCATTTCAAGCTTTTTGACATTGGTTGTGTGTAGCCTATATATTTTTCTTTCATCTTTATTTCAGCCTCGCAAAGCATAACTTTTGAATTGTGTGCTACATTGGATATGTTTTTAGGACCACAGTTGACTCAACTGGCTTCAGATATTGGTGAACAGTTTTCCAGAAGAGCTGCAGCAGGGTATGTGCATTTGAAGTGTTAAACAACTCTGCTTTTAAGGGACATCCATGCCATAGTGGTTAGAGCATCACACTTTGAACAACAAAGTGTCTCACTTCTGGTCTCTTTTAAGGGGCCTCTGTGCCCGAGTGGTTAGAGCATCATGCTTTGAACCACAAAGTCTCTTACTTCTGGTCTCTTTTAAGGGGCCTCCGTGCCTGAGTGGTTAGAGTATCATGATTTGAACTACAAAGTCTCTCACTTCTGGTAAGGTTCAAGCCCTGCTGGAACCTTAGCCGATTTTTGTGAGAATGTTTGCTAGTTAATTTGCGGAAGGCCGGTGGTACAATTTTACCAGGCTCTCTCCTCCAACATTAAAAACTGGTCGCCACTATATGCCTGAAAAATTGTTAAGTGTGGCATACAACCGCTATTCAAAATTCAAAAACAACTCCATTTCTAAGAATTTTAGTTGAATTTCAGTTCTTAGTGTTTTAATTCAATAAAGTTGTGGGAATGTAATTTGCTTTTGTGTTTGTGCTTATATGTGGGCAGATGCTAATGTATGTACATATCTGTGGAAATGTTGCAGACACCAGAAACAGATTATAGCAGGTTGTTATACATGTATTTCTGGCCTAATGATTGTACAAGGTCAGAGGTTTGTAGATGTCAACTTGAAGATCAAGGCGAGGCTAATGTCGGACAATTTAATCTGAGGTTGTCCTATCTACTCGTCATCTATTCCAGTGATTATTTTGTGCTGAGAGGACTTAAACACCTAGCCTTTGAATATCTTGTAAGCACAAAATATTACAACATCCTACTATAATAGGTTCAGGTCTTATTACAAGCAGTCAACCAATTAAGAAATCCATACATCAGGTGTGGTTTGCTTAGATCAGGTGTAAATGCATTTTGCTGTAAAATTGGAGAAATTTTGCTTAGTTTTGGCCTCAAATTGTATCTATTAATGAAACCACCGATGGTCTTGGAAGCAAAACCCCATGTCTGGCAGATGATTATCTCGGACTGTATGAGATACATTTGGTATCTCGGCATAGTTCCGATTCTCATTTTCAGCATCTTTTGTCTCCCTCCACTCATTTCTAACAGTTGTGATATTACATATAGATTTATATATAGCTTGTTACTTATATAATTGTCTTGTATTACAGTGGTGACCCACCAGGTACATTTCTAACAGTCGTGATATTACATATATTTACTTTAATAATTGTCATGTATCTGGCACAGAAGCTACAGATACACAACAGTCCATATGGTACATATATCTCGCTAATAAGAAGTCTGGTTACAGTGGTGAACATTCAGGCAGACACACTTAAATTACCGTACATAGTGACTTATATAGTGCAGATATGTCAAGGTACAGATACAGTTCGTGATATTACTTATAGGACATAACTTTTGTATGTTGTCTGTTTTGTGGGGATTTTTTTTCGTGATATTACGCCAAAGATCTGATGTTTATATGGAGCATGTCATCAACGATAGGTGAAGTTTCCCAAATTTAGACTTATGACCATGGACTTGTATTCAGTTGCATGCTATAAAACCAACATTACATATTCCCCAAGGCATTGAAATTTTGTAAAACTGGTTTCCAACTTTAACTTTGTATTTTATTTTCCAGTCATGGCACAAGATCACACAATTGTAATCAGTTTTTAGCTCACCTGGCTATGCCAGGGTGAGCTTTTGCAATCACTTGATGCGTCCGTCGTGGCGACCCACCTGTCCGTCCGTCTGTCGTTAGACTCACTTTCAAAAAATCTTCTCCTCTGAAACCCACCGGGCTACAGGTACATTTCTAACAGTCGTGACAAATACTTTAACCAAACTTGAACTGAGTCGTCACTAGGGTATTTAATATTCAAATTTGTTATTTTCTATGTCGCAGGTCAAACAACATGGCCGCTGTTGCTAAAAATTGTCTTGTATAGAACATAGGGGGTTTCTAAATTGCAGTTTTATGGCCAATAACTCCAAAACCATTACAGATATCAAAAAATCTGACATAGGGTAACAGTCCATATGGAGATCAGCTTGATGAGTCATCTACCACTGCCATGACATTTTGAAGAAAATCGGAAAATAACTCATCTCGGAGTTATAGCCCTTTTTTTCAACGATAGTAAAATTTTTATGACCAAACTTGTATTTGGCATTTTTATTTATAGAACTCTGTAGATGTACCCTTGATGTTTCATTACAGAACAAGTGAAGATGGGGAGACCATAGTTAAGACCGTATCCGAGACATGGGTTGTTGGAAAAAGATCAGACCAAAGAGAATTTTATGTTGTCATCAACCAGAAAAATGCAAATTTGATAGAAATAAATGGTAAGTACTTCAGAAATACAGAGTCACATTAAGTCATCGACACCTCTGGTCACATTTAGACTCGCCCAAATCAATAAGTAGTATGATCAGCCGTCATAAATCAGTGGTGAACAAGTTTATATAGCATGTCAAATTATCATAACATTGTGGCTAAAGGGGGTCACCGAGTTAACATCCATTTTGTTTGTTATTTTTCGAAGATTTCTTGTTTTACATAAGTTTTAAGGCAAGGCCTTATTGCGATGACAGGTTCAGAACTCCTCGGGTTTTTTCGTGTACTCAATTAAGCATCGTCAGCTTCCCTGTTCAAAAATCAATGTGCCATAGGATTTGCCGAACTACTACTTGCTCTGTAGAAAGTAGTTACCCGAGATTCAACAATTAAAATACTTCTTTGTGTCTAATTTGAATTTTGTTTCATTCGCATACTCTCTCCTTTTAATTCCTGAACTAGGACACCATTTCTTTTAATTTGAAAACTCATTGAAACTAAAATTCAACAACCAAGACAGTCGAAAATGCTGTGATGAATTATTATAGTCACGTGACATAGGACACTTGTTGAAAAGGGGAATTCCCTCAGTTCAGCTTTGCCGATTTTGACATTGATACCCATTTTAATTTGCGTTACTTAGAAACTGGAATCGATCAACGTTTCCTTTTTATTCATACAATATGAATTTTTACCTAACTGATAGATTATTCAAGTTTTCAAGCTTACTCTTGGAAGTAATAATAGACAAACTCACGATTGAACCTTTAATGTCTGACATCGAGTAAGATGCTTTCCTGGTCTGCTCTAAATTCTGTTCATTCGCGAGAGAATAAAAGACCTGTTTACTTGATCATGGTTCTGGGCGGATAGCACCAACATCAATGCAGCTAGCGATTGCACGATTCCTGCCAGTAATGGAGTTTTAAAGTCTAGCCAGGTGGTTTTAGTTGATGTATTTACATTGGTCGTTACCACAGGTGTTTCGACTTTAAATCAGTTTGACCCGATGTTTAATTTTTTTTAACCCAATTCGTATTTTGAGACATCGATCTACATTTATTAGTCCGTTTTACATACCATGTAATTTTAAGGTTGTTGAATGAACATTTTTCTGTTAAAAAATTTGGGAGTAAAGGGAACTGAATAATGCAACATTTTTTAAAGCTGTTGAAAGTTGTGATAGATCTACAACCATGGGACATAAATATGTGTCACTTATGTTTATTTTCTTCTTTGTTTTATATAAAACCAACAATTTTTAAATACACACAGAATCCACTAATTTAAGCAATATTTCAAATATTTTAAGTCTACATGAAGGAAATTGAATTAATCATTTTGAAATTTAGATATACTTTTGTTTATTTTGAGAAAATAATGATTTTGTGGAGGATAAAATTACTTAAGGTAAATTTTGACATATTTCATTAGACTGAAAGAATAATTACAGAATTTACAAAATTATTTCGTGAAAAAAATACTGTCATTTCTGTAAATAAACACGATAATTTAAAAATGCATATATGTTTTAGAAATATGAAATTGTCCTAGATCTGCCATAAATTAGTACAAATTTACAAAATTCTGGAATTTACCAGCATTTAAAAATTATTGGTTGTATATAAAACAAAGAAGAAAATAACATATAAGTGACAAATATAATCGATTTTACACCTTAGTTTTACATTTTGTCAGTTCACTGGGAAATCTAATGCATTTTCTTTTACATTTCAGAGGAAGTCAAAAGACTGTGTGCTACAAACTTCAACAGTATATTTTTCTTAGACTAAAACAAATTACGAAAGCATTATCATATCTTTAAACCAACTTAATATAATCAGGTGCAATATTGTTCTTTCAAAGAACTGTTATCTACATGTAGTGTGTCATTATTCATTAAATTAAAAGAATTATGGATCTCCTTCCCGGAAGGGGATATTGTTTTACAACATTTTCGTTTCGTTATTTTCATACGTCTCAGTCATACAATGGAAACATTCTTATAGGTTTACAATCAGCATGCATATGCTTGAAATCCGTCATCTAATTTTGGTACTTCACCATCTTTCCAAGTCAAGGTTTTCTGATCCACATCAATCCTCAAACATCTCGACAGATTACATTTCATATCTGGCAGCCGACATCTAGCACCGATCTAAAATTTACTTTGATTGACCCGACACTGATCCCTGACTTTAGTCAAGGAAAAGAATTGTGACATAGCCTGCTTGTCGCCATTATTCTGTGTTTACGTAGTTTTCCCTCCATCATGTGGTCGATAGTTAAACGTTTTCTGATTGGCTCAGTAAAACAGTACCCAAAGCCAATGGAAATTGACACCGTGAAGTCACAATATACAGGCCAAATCTGTCGAGGTGTGCGAGTAACAAAGTGGATCGGAAAACCTTCACTTGGGTGCTACATGGACAATTTGATTACATTTGGACTCACCCAAATCAATAAACTGTATGGTCCATTGTCATAATTCAGGGGTGAACAAATTAATATTGAATGTTAAATAATTTTGAAATTTGGATTCTAAATTATACACTCCAGAATTCTGACAGTGAATTTATCCAGTCTTTTAAATGGACGAGTCCAAATGTTTCTACAGGGGCCATTGAGTCAAATATAACAAACAGTCATACATGAAAGTTTCAAAGCCTCAAAACTTCTGCAAATACAAATGTAATGTCAAATTTTGTCATCAAATGTTATAGGAGGCTACCATCTGATTATAGGGCTAATCATAATATTGTACATGTAAAATATAATAGCTTATACTCCCTATTTTAAAAAGTTTAACCAAGTTTGATGTTTTTAAGAATTAAGTTTTAATAAGAATTAATTATGTCACAAGGTCAAAGGATGTACCATCTGAAAGGATTACACATGTGAAATATCAATGCTGTATCTTCCTACTTGAAGAATTATCGCCATGGTTAAAATTCTTTTTTAAAGTAGGTCAAATGTCATAAAGGGCTGATCACATTTCAAAATGTTTTTTGTTCTAAAGACATTATTTAGGTCACAAAATCAAAGGTCATGGGACCATGATTGCACATATTAATACTCTACATCTTATTATTATTTTAAAAGATATTTTCTAAAAAGTATGTCAAATTGCAATGTCTAGGTCATGAGCTATGGTACCACCTGATATAGCAGACCATAAGGATTGCACATGTAAAATTTCACAGCTCTACTCCTAGTATTTTTTAAGATACAGTCAGGTGGTTTTTAAGGTGATAGATCAAAAGTCAAGGTATCATTGAACACCACTCATCACAAGGAATCTACATGTGACATATCAAAACTCTAAAACTACATATTTCCAATCTCTTACACAGAGTTCTGTCCTTCCACTATCGATCAATCTCTGTCACCAACTAAAAAGCAGTCCCACCTTCCCTAGTTTTGGACAGATTGTGAAGTAAACAAGTATAAATGGTCAATGAAATGATATTGGTAGACTCAAGGGGGGAGTTGCAACCCCTCCCCTTTGAAAAAAAAATATATATATATATAAATAATAAAGAGAGAGAGCTAGCTGTTGATTGATTGTTACGTTAAAATTTTATTAAAGAATTTGTTACTATACAGTCCTGTTAACCCGTCGTTCTGGATCACATGCAGTTTTGTGCATTACTATTTATATGTAATTTCCTGCTATTGTGGAACTTCATACTCAACCCCCATCTTTTCAAAAAATACTGGATCCACCCCTAAATGATGTGTCGTCTGAGTCAATAATTTGGTTTATATGTGAATGTGGCAGTTATCTTTGTTGTGACTTCACATTTTGACAATAGTTGACTATGACCTTGACATTCAAATCACGGATGTATTATGTATTGCTTTGCAATTCAGTCACAACACCTTCTGTGGTTTGTTTCCGAGTATGAGGATATTATAATGAGACATATACATGTAGAAATTAAAGGCCAGACAAAGTGTTACGGATGAAGATTGATGTGCCATATGTTCTGTCAAAAGTGAGTACATGTAATGTGTAAAATTATAATGTTCATATGCATATAATTGCTATTAAATGATGATTACACCAAATAGCACAATACTTGCAATAAATACTTATACATTTTGTAAAGGCCTTTGTACAGTCTTTGTCAAAACCAACAGATACCCAAGACTTTTTTCATGCCCGATTGGGCCGATTCCTATATGACTATCCTCTAGTTGATAATAATAGTTGTGGATGGATATTAATCAATTCCATTCATGTGCATTCAAGTACATTTTTTTTATTTTCACTTATATGATATATCCAGCTATAGGTAAAGTGCCACAAATTTTGACCTGAACTATTGCACTTACTCCTGTGTTGTGAGGATTCTTTTAACTCGTAACATCTAGCATGATGAGAAAACTCAATTGTAAGTCTCCTGAATTTCACTAGAAATGATTACCACCCAAGGAAACGGGAAAGATAACAAATAAAAATATTTCTCTCACATGTCTTTATTATCACATGATTAATGTACAAGACAGATGACAGCTCCGATCCACAACTTTTCTTTACTGAAACGAGACAAAAATAACGACAGCATTACTAAAATGTGAGACAATGAAACGGAGAATTATGCTGCACTGCATACTGACAAACGAGGACATCTGTAAGTTACCATGTATTCATACAAGAGGTGTATCAGGAACCAGGTATCCTTTGTAAATTAAAAACTTTCTTTTTTCTATATAGATTTTCAGAATAAAAATGTTAAAAAAGTATAATGGTACTAAGATACAACAATTTAATGGATAATCTTGACCAATTACAATTAAATACTCGCCATTGAAGCACTACTACACGAAAAACTACAAAGAAAATTGTCTAAGACCATAAATGAAGAATATACATTGTAGATCCTTTCACGATAACTGTGGTCCTGTAACTTTGAGTGGCAAAATGATACAGATTCCCGGAAAATGAAGTCAAGAAAGAATCAGTTACTACATGTAAAACGACTTCTATGTTTTTGCGGGTATCTGTTTCATTTTGCCACTCAAAGTCACAGGACCGCAGTTAACGTAAAAGGGTCTTATTAATAGTCTTGACTCAGTAGAAAAAAAATTAATATTCAAGAAGTTTAAAGAAAGCTGGCCTATTATAGCCCCAAAGACTTTGAAGCTTAACTCTTCAACCCCTGAGAAACAATGGACTCTTCTGTATATCATTGTCTTAAGATTGTTCAAATGTGTTTTTAGGGGTCAATGAGTTAATGAAAGGCTAATAGTAAAAGGTGCACTTGATATACAGATTTGGTGTAAATTTTTGTCTGTGTAGAGCTCTTTAGCTGGAAAGAATATTGGTATACTGCAGAATTTGTGACTTCTCCAGCACAGAGTTACCTTCGCGATCAACTTGCAATAAAAATCACCAAGTATCTTTACTCTGTATACCACTTATAAATTGGAAACACGTCTGAATGCATAGGAGTCCATAGACATCAAACAAAATTATTAATGTGAAACAGACACCACACATTCTCCATTGAATAACATTCTGGGGCAAGGGACATGCTAATCTTGTAACTAGCTAGGGCACGGGCTGTAACAAGCGAGGGGACAGTGATATAATAATCTTGTAACTAATTACTTATGTATTACGTAAAGCCAGAACTTAAATCACAGTATACAGTGTTCTTATTTGTAAAACCAGACCAGTGGTTTTAAAATCTAATACTCAATATACAGACAGTGCTCTTATTTGTAAAGCCAGATCAGTGGTTTTAAAACTTAATACACAGTATATGGTGTTCTTATTTGCAAAGCCAGATTAGTGGTTTTCAGTGTTTTTATTTGTTAGAACTGTCTGACGTTACTATAAACATGGTAATTTACATGTGGGGGCAATTTACACTAGATACACAATTAAGACTTTTCCGTGAAAATTACCCCCAGCGTACCAGTCCCAAAGTTGAGCTAAGAATTATTGTTAAATACAGGACTGCTTATAGTAGGCTAATTTGTGATATCGCATAAATAACGCCCACGCATATAGTTTGAAGAAGAAAATCGCGTAATTAATAACGCACGTAAATATCCACAGTAGTATCTAGTGTTGATTGAAATAAGCACGGCGGATGCAGGAAATGAATTACATATAGATAAGTTGCACTATTTCTGATTTATAGATCTATATTTGACAATTATTTGATACTGCTCACAACTGATAAAATTGCAATACTTTTGAACAAACACTTTGTTTCGAACCGCATCAACAAGTCAAAACTTAACTCTATGTATCAAAATAACTGGGCAAACTCAAACAATAAAGCTGCCTTCAGCTTCGGAAAATCAAAATATAACTATATATGAAGAACCAATTCAAATCAAAATATAAATTATTGACAAATTAAACATCTCGTCCAGTTTCAGTAGGTCCATGAGAATTACTATTGATACATTTCAAAACTAATAAACTACAAGTACATATTTTGGCAGAGACGGTTCACTTTCCCCTGTTGTGTACCTATGTTATTTCTGATAATATAGCCACATGCTATAGAAAACTTTAAGCTCAGATAGGCACCTGCTACACGTAATATCAAGCAAGGTTTCTCTAGTAACTGTAAGTATTTGAAACCCAACTCTACATTTTATGTTCAAATAAGTAGGACTGGTTATGGAAACTTGAAATAAAGAACTTCTTAAGCTTGATCTCATGTATTCGCTAACAAAAATGTCAATAGGAATTCTCCCTGGCCCAATCCTACTTGTATCACACAAAATACAATACCAGTGGTACTTTGATCAGATATCATGATAGCATCAGTGCCTTTGGATATATAAATGATTCCAGAATAGTTTTTTTTCATTACTGCATCTTGAAATCTTAAAATGGGTTTTAAAAACCAACAAATGTGTAACTGTTAGTCTTGACAAAAATTATGAGAAAGCTATTTCTGTTCTGCAAGAAATCAAGTTACAAGTGCAAGGTATCCGTGAGAAGATTTGGTAAGTCATTACACACAAATCTTACAAATACTATAAACCAGAATCTAATTTTGTGAAGAATTAAATACACAACATAACTGAGAAACAAGCAAAGATGAACAAAATGAAAAAAAAAAAAAAAATACAATGCAGATAGTAGAGTTATAACACAGCACACTGCACTCGTAAACAATGTTATGCAGATCCATATATCTTCTGTGTATTAACTCATCACCCCCTGAAAACAATGGACTCTTCTGAAAATCGATGACTTAGACAGGTCCAAATGTGTCTCTAGGGGTGAATGAGTTAAGGACCAAAACACTTGACAATACTTATGAACTACAACATGTAGCAAAGATGTTGCACAATTTACTGCACATGTGGATAAAAGTTATCAATCTTGTGACCAGTATGTAGATTTTGTAACATCTTCAGTATCTATATACACATTTAGGTCTCACTCTTACAATAGTAATACTTTATATTTATACTGAAAAATTATTGAATTTAATCCCCTGAAACATAATGGTCAATAAAAGAATATACAAGTTTTGTTTTACTTGATACTTGTCAAATTTAATGCATATAAATTTAGCAGTTTGTGTCTTTCCGCGAAAATCACTAAATTTAAATATGCGCTAAAATGTTGCTTTGTTTTACCGTAAATTTGACATCATAACAAAAACTTTTCAGACCCATTCTTTTGGGAAAACTGAGATGTTTTACTCTTTTTACATTAGAAGAATGACCTGAACACAGGATTTATGGATGTACTGCATTCAAGCTTGCAAATGCGTAAGAATATATAATTTAATCAAATGCAAGTTTTTGTATCAGAGAAATAAAGAACTCGATGCAAAAGAAAAGTCATCTTGACTCATAGAAGACTCGAGTGACAAAATGACAATTAGAATGCTTAGAAAAAAAAAAAAAAAAACCACGCTGTGAAATAGTGTCACACGGTTTACCTGATCTGTTACTGTATCCATAGCAACAAAATGGCATTACTTCTGCAAACAACCACATCCACATAAACTTGTTTTCAAATATAATATGTTACAAAAATACAAACAATATACACCAGAATCATGTGAACTACTTGGTATGGTACTACTCAAGGATATTCATTCCCATTTATTCTCATAGAAATTGAAAGCAAATTTAAGAATATGATCAATAAAACAGGCTTTCCTATCTATTTTGGGGGGGGGGGGGGGGGGTCCTGGATCAATTTTGCAATATTTGACATTGGGAATGGGTCCTGTAACCTGATCCATATGATAATGTCTCTTAATATATATATATATTAATATTATATATAAAAATAATTTCAAAAATTGTTTCAAAGTTTATATGGAGAAAGTCTCATCTTTTTGGCAGGGGGAAGTCAATTTCACCAGTCAAAATCCATCAGATGAAATCTGAAATGTGTACTAATCTGCTTGCTCTACACTTCAGTAACCCAAATTTTGAGAGGGGTTAATATCATCAACATGTGGGTCCCGTAAAAGGCCCCATTCCTAAAGCAAAATTAATTATTTTTTCTTGAAATCTGAGAAATTTTCCCAAATACGTTTTCTGTAACAGCTCACATTCAATCACCAATAAAGGAAAATCTTACACTACTCAATCAAAACTTCCATGTCTTCAAATGAAAACCATATTGCCAGTTAAATAATAGAAGTTGGATGAATAATTATTTGTGTCTTTTTCCCCCCAATTTGACCCAATGGGACATAAAATTCTCAACTGAAAGGGGTACAGGACTCTGTACAATAAATGGTCTATTAACCCCTGTATGAGCTGTTACAACAAGATATGGAAGCATCATGAGCTACTGATATGTCACAGCAACAAATAATTCACTCGAAAAGCTGCTTTCCAGCTGCTTTAACAGTTAATTTACCAGCATTTGGTCTCCAAAATAAAAAAGGAACTTAATTCTGCAGGATAATCTACATTTACACCACTTCTAATATCCCTCATGACAAAGAAAAAACCATAAACAAAAACAAAAGTTTTAAGTTACCTTCTTGCCTGTTCCAACCTTTGCCTTCTTTGTTCCCCTGACCTTCTTTTGTCTGTTTTTCCTTTCCTTTCTCTGTTTTCTTCCACCTTTCTTTTTCTCAAAAAGACCATGCTATTGAAAGAGAATTATTTTTTTAACATCAAACCACATTTCAAAAATGCTTTTAGTGGTAGTGCAATCATACAACTTTGCATTCTTTTTACATTTCATTTTCAATACTATCCTTTTAGTTCCACAAATCTGCAGATTTATCCTTGGAATAAAAATGTCTATACTGTCCCTTACAGTAAAGATTTTTAAAAGTTATTCACTCCATAAATGATGATTCTCTGGAAACTAAATGCTGTAGTTTTTAGATTTTGATTCTCAGTTCATCTATGCAATAAGGACTGACTCAACATTTCAGTATTCAAATGATATCCCTAAAACTATAAATTTCATAGAGAGGCCAACAAGTCCTTATTGGTTGTCATAGTATCTGCCATACCAATAGAACCCCAACCTGGGGCCCGTTTTAAGAAAAGTCGTAAGTCCTAAATCCTAAGTCTTATTTCTACTTGTCATGGAACTGACTAATCAGTAATGTGTTGTCATGGTAGTTAAGACTTAAACTAAGGATTTAGAACTTATTACCTTTCGTAAAACGGGCCCCTGGAGTCATAAAATTCACAACTGAGCCAACGGCTCACCCTGGACCAGGAAAATTAATGCTAAAACAATTTCCAACCAATTATTTAAGCCAGTGGAAATTCTGATTTTGTCTGGTCACTCAATATTGATGTGAAATGTGTTGTAATCTTGTGCAACATAGTAGCAAAAAATGTTAACTATATATATGTACAATATATCTATATATATCTATATATATATATATATATATATATATATATATATAGATATATATATTGAATTTCTCGATGTTTCAAACTATTGACAAAGTCCCAAATAATTTTATTTCATGCTACTAATAAACAATTTATAATTAAAACTTTTATGAGTCGAATTTCCCAATGTATAGAAAAAACTTTTTGGCCCATTTATATAAAAATATCGAAAATTCATACAAATAATTCAAAGTAAAATTTAACACATGTATAAGAGCTCCCAATGAGAATTCTTCTCCTTCCCAAAAAATGCTAAATGTCACGAAAATTTAGTTAATTTAGCACATTTTTAGATATTATGACCACGTCTATCTTCTATGATTTCGAAGAAGTCAATACAACTTATAGAACATCTGAAACTAAACATTAATGATTCTCGGTTACCATTCATCAGTCAATGTTCCGATGTTTCAAACTTTTCTAGGTGGCCCCTTGAACTTAAACTCATTAAAAGTTTTACTGTAATTCAGCTGTTACTTATCAAGAATGTCTTTACTCATGCTGTGTATATTATCAACTGTGCTATATTTTTTCTCTTGTGAATATCAGTATGACACACAAGAAACATGACAAAAAAAAAAAATAATAAATAAATAAAAAAGATCAATCACAAATCCTCCCCTCCCCCGGAAGTCTTAAACAAAATTAGTCAACGGCTAAATTGGCTGATGACAGCAGGATCCTCGCAATCTTTTTCACCCTCAACCTATATGCTACATTCTAAATTTGACAAATGTCAAAACCTTGAAGTTCTTGAAACCTCGAAGCTAATTCAAAGTCCCGATTAGTATATTCTTTTATATTTCACCCTCGAAACCCCAAAGTTCGAGTAGTTATCTGTGATTTTATAAAAAAAAAAGGTCAATGTTGTAAGCCAGAACGACACCGAGATCCTAACCTGGAAGATTAAACAAAAGGTGTTTTGATAACCAGGTAACAAGTAGGTCTTGACCTTATCGACTTGTGAATGACAGGATTGTTAATTAATTAATTAAGAGATTTTAATCAAAACAGAACTGTATAAAGACGCAGATTAAACTACGATTTTGAGTACAAGTGTCACAGCCAAGAGGTATTTGAACTTTAAGATCAAGTGATACTATAGGCTACTGCAACATTATAGGCCTTATATGTTTATATGCTGATGACTGTTTACATACTAATCGGATACGTAATAAAGATAACGTATTTACACATTCTTATGTTTGAAAACTAGTACAAGATTTGTTTATGACAAAATTCATGAGAATTAGGAAAACAGAATTGTAAACATCCCTTATTTTATGTAGCATTAAGAACCTACTTATGTCGATATCATTTTCCATGCTCTTTTGGGAATGGCGCCTGGGGAATTTTGAATTGGGAATTTTAGCTACAGTACACAAACATTTTTCTTGGTTAGACTGCTTTTCCAATAAAAAAAAAATTAATCTAAAATGTATTTGTATGATAAAAGAGCGATTCCCAAAATTGGTTGTTATTTTTAGTTAATAATGATTGGGTATGTCATAAACTTATCAATGTAACAGTTAACTGATCTGAAGAGTTCTATCAGTCCTTGATGACAGGTGCAGATTGTCAGAGCAAGATGGACGCCAGGTTTCTAATTTTATTCAACAATTCACCCATCAACTCGACGTAATCTGACTCTTTGGATCAAGTTACTATTATATAGATAATTTATGGACTGAACCACATTTACACAATGCACACTGCTGTACTATGAGAATTTCTGCTACAGCACCATGATAAAAGGGAATCAACTATCGCCATTTCCTCCATAGCTTTCTATGTTAAAATCAATGTTTTTTTAAATACCTGCCACAAAGAAATGTTTGCATCAATTCTTGTCAAAATTCACATATTCATAAAAAAAGTCTATTCATCATCATCATCATCTGATGTTAGTTTTAAACTCCATTGAAACATTTTTTCTTTGCAGTAAGCATTAGTTGACACTGCTTACTATGAACAAAGAAGGAAATGACATTGTAAATTTCACTTGTGACTTAAAAAAAATTTGCAGTTTCCATGAAAAGAAACTGACACATTCCAAACCTATTTAGAAAGATGGTCCATAGACTTCAACACAAATGTGCAAAATTTTAAAAGATTTCATGAGTTCATGAGTCACACCGATTATTTCTAAAAAGTAGATTTAGCATAGAAAGCTATGGGAAAATTATTTCAATTGACTAACTTTTGGCATAGGACTGCATTTCCCCCTCAAAATCATTGTTTGATGAAATATTTCTTAAATGGATGGGGTCACCAATACTTACTCTGGTTAATCTGTATTTAGGTTCAAATTTTTTTGCAAAATCTAAGCTGTCATAAATAAGAGCGAATCCTGAAGTTTTTCCACCACCAAACTTTGTCCTGAATCCGAAGCAAAAAATGACATCAGGTGTTGTTTTGTACAAACGAGCTAATTTCTCTCTGATTTCTGTCTTAGCGACTGTAGATTTGCCAGGATGTAAAACATCGACAATCTGAAATAATTAAATTTAAAAATAAAACTTCATGCAGCAGTACTGTAAGACATAGAAATGTAATAGTTTATTCAATAAAAATATGTTGCTTGTGCTGCGTTTTATTCTTTCAGAAAGGGATGCATTCAGGGACGTTTTATTTGTTAGCGACTTCAGAAAGGGACACATTCAGGGATCACCACAGAATGGAAGTAAACGGTGACAGGGATGTTTGGTGTAGAGACTATGGCGTCTTATAATTGCTTTACAGCATATAAAGACACAATAAAATCATTTATGAACAATAATCAGAGATAACCAGTGATGTGGAAATCCTATGCCTGACCTGTCACATTATCAAAAACAAAGCAACTCATAGTACGTTCCAACAATGAGAAGTACGGAAATGGTATTTCTTGTGCACAACCGCACTGCTTAAACAGGTCATGATAATCCCTGTTCATAATACGCCTACAAAAAAGAAGTAAAGACAGTAGAGTATGGCCAAACAGGGCTAAACGCAACAACTAACCCAAATTGTTAACAAAGACAGATGGACAGACAGACATACTCAATTCATGGATCAATATTTGATTTGCAATCTGAAATACACGCACGTGTATAATCTAAAATGCTAACATTATACTTCATCCTACTGACTTCTTGTAAATAAGTTTCACAAGATAAAATAACAATGTGGCGATTTAAATTAAGAGACAAAAAAAAAAATTATCCAAATAGTTTCTACTTCATGAATACATTTCAGCATCCAACAATGTTACAGATGTTATTAACTTACCATCTGTTTTCTCATCAACAGACGATTTGTCATAAATTTCCTCGTACGGATGGTGGCCGCCCCTTCACTCTGTAAAAATGACAACAAAATTGCATTATATTTATTTCAGACAATCTGACAGTGGTGGAAATGTACATGAGAACAACCACAGCAAAATTGTGGAGGTATTTAAATTTATTGTCTCATGTTGACTTGCATTTGTGAGATTATCCCTTATTGACCAGTCTGCATGAATTAATTGTAAGAAAAGTTAGGCCTATTCCTATTTTCTTGTGAAAAAATGTGAATTATATGTTAAAATGTGTTTATCATTAATATATATATATATATATATATATATATATAAATATATATATAAATATATATATAAATATATATATAAATATAAATAATTGCATATATTGTATATACCCTGTATTAACTACATCCTTTGGATATTATGGCAAAATGATATTGAATCATATAAATATCAGATACATTGACTTTTTTAGGTAACCATGTGCTTTGTAAACTGTTTATATTAAAATTATTATGACTGTTGAATATATTGGACTTACACCTACATAACTTTTCTTGAAATTTGAAAGAAATCTTACATTATTACTATTAGTAATGGTAACTTTTCCCTTGAATTGTTTGATGCAAATAAAATTTGTTTATTAGTTATGCATACCCTTAGAAATAACATTTATGGGCATTTTAAATATGTAACTTACGTAGTTTTTGCAAAAAATGACTAGATCTAAAACCCCACTTTCAATTAAGAGCAAACGGGTTATACAAATGCTATTTTGTAATCAAATGTTTATGAAGATTGGACAATATTTACAAATGAATACCATGTTATGCCGTAAACACATAAAAGCTCTAGGGCCAAAGTTTTTGCTACTGCTTCTATATTATTACCTCTTGACATGTAGACAAACATTGAGGCAAAATGCCAAATGCATGTCCAAGACCGATATCAAAGCCCAAAGGTCTAAATGAGGTTATGTTAGTGACAGAATTCCTAAATGTCTTATAACTGAGAATAAGTTTCAAGAACTCTGTACACAACCTCTGGCTATCCCAATAAATTATAAAACTGAGGACAGTGAGGTTAGGGGGGGGGGGGTTGGATCAGATTCAGAGCCTTAAGAATTGTGCAAATTCCAGAGTCAGTTTTCAAATAAGATTTGCAATACATTTAGTACTCTAATTTTAATAAAGATATGTTGGCTTGAGATGACATGCGACTTTAATGCACAAGGCAGACACAATCAATGTCGGTTTCAAATATAAACAATATTTCACAACCAGGTATCAATTGAAATTTGTTGCTTTTTACTACTATTATTCGGCAGTATGTTTGGCAAAATGGATGAAATCAAACAACAGAAATATATAAAGTTCAATTTATTGCTTAAAAGTTTCATTCCAATTAAAGATAGGCTCGATGAAGGAAGATTTTGTAAGGTACTACTCTCACCATGTTGAACGTCAATTTAAAGACGACGGAAAAGGAAGTGGCCGGAAGTAACAAAACGAAAATTGAAAGTTAGCTAACTCTTTAGCACAGGAGCACCCTATGTAACAAACAGTGAAGTCTAGACTTTTTGGTAGTATTGTGTTAAAATTAGACTGAGAAAGAAATAAAAAATATGTTAATTGACAATTCAATGATCTTATTTTCTTATTCATCAAAATTATTCATGAAATAAAAAGTTACCGATGTACAAATATTAGTTTTGTAAATGGTGAAGAAAGTAATTCGGTGTACTCCCAGCAGTAGAGGGATATTTTAGCTCAAATAATTCCTAATATTTTTACAACATTTTCTTTTATATTATACATTTGAATTATTTTTTGAATTATTTTACTCTCAAAATTTGACTAAAGTAATACTTTTTAGAAATGAATATTAAATCTCATTAGTGCGAGATTAAATAATGGCGGTCGAGACTCGAGTAAACAAAACAAAAGAGGCGATACCGAACTGAGATGTACAGTTAGTCGGTAGGAAGACAATATTTCAGTGATGTGGTTTGACCGTCCATAAAATTAATTTCTGAAGTTTTATATTTGCAGACAAGAAACTTTGCATCATGATTTAAAATTGCCCGGTCAATTTATTTCCCATCAATTTGAGTCCCCGTTTAACTTCTACTTTCTGTTTCAATTTTCAACTTGTATGTAGGGCATTCCGACCCCCCCCCCGTCGTCTTTGTTTGTTGCTGTGAGCCTAGTGTTTCTGTTGCATCAGTATTTTTTCACTCTTACAGAATCATCACTAGCTAAATGCTAAACGTCATAAACCTGATGTATGTCACGACAGATGCGATTCTACCATTAAACTATGCTAGACTCAACTTGTGAATTTGAGTGACTCCACCTTTTTATAATTATATCCTCCATTATGCAGTTTATTTTTTTGGCTCACACAGGTTCCACACAGGTCCAAGCCAAAAATTCATAAGGTTAATCGATAAACCACAGTTATTAAATAGCCTTGATGAAATCTTGATTATGCAGACACAGCCACTTTTCATTTGAACCAGTATTTTACTAGCTAGCCAGGGATTTTTACTATACATGTGTGTGTTATCATTTTTCCACATGATGAAATGAAAGAAAACACATTTATTTTCAAATGACTTGACTTTATTATATTTCAAACCGTTATAAACAATATTAATCTTTTTTTTTCCGCTTAGACCAGGAGTGTTTACAAGCCCACATTTCTCAAATTTGTTGTTTTAATATTATGGCAAACTTAAATTTTGATTTTTGAATTTTTAATGGCCAAGACGACGTATAAATAGTCTGCATTTTGACAGAATTTACAAAACAAGAGTCTGTCTCTTCTTTGAGCACTAGCCACAACTTGGCACAAGTATTTCTTTAACCAAGATCTTTCAATCTCAAGCCAATGATGAGGCAGATTGTTCTGTTGAAATGACACTGATTTAAAGAAAGCATCACCTTGTTCTGCTTGGAAATTTTTAAGTTGAAAATCATACAAATGTGACAGCACACAACGTGCTTTTAAGACAGTAATCAATGTGAGTCATTTGCTCTAATTTATTGAAATTGAATAGTCAAATGCATTATTGTAAAGGGCATAGCTGACCATGATTTAGATGATGTAATTTCAGAGTGAAAATGGAAAACTTTTGATTTCTGGTTTGGTAGAAACTAGTCATGATATGAGTTTGATTTGCATGTAAACACTCACTAAAGCCTAAAAATGGTCTCGTATACAAGTGATATGGTTGCATTGTAGAGCGTTGTCATGAAAAAGTAATGACTTGGTGTTAAAAAAAAATTTACAAGTGTATAATCAAGGAAAACTATTACTCAAAATACATCGGTAATATGGTCCGGAAACTTAGAGAAGAATATTGGTCCGAATGGATTTTTGTCAGTCAGGACTAATGTTATTGGCATAGACTGCATTATGCCACGCCTACTTACTTAAAACATGAAATCTCAGTAGTGTTGATTATCCTGACAACGATCATCTGAACTTTTTGCTAGTACAGACCTGTTATATGTTCCCTGATTATTTTTTCTGAATAATTTCAGATGCGGGCCTATACTTTGTAAATGGAACTTACACATGTACCATGTGATAACCATTAGCGTTCCTGTGGTACTAGTGTCTCCAATGGTGATGGAACGTTACTCTACGTAATCTTCCCACTGAAATGATGTTACCGTGGGATATCGTCTGCTAGCGCCATTCCATTACTAATAGAAACATTAGTCCCGCACAAATGTTATCGGGTATCATGTGGTACATGAATTAGTTCCTTTAAGTCATTGATAAAAAGCACACTCGTCGTTTTGTTTGCTGTTTTGAATATTTGTGTTGTTTGAGAATTTATTTTGATCTGTGACAAAATAAACTGAATTCCTGTCGGCAAAGTTCAGCGGTGACAGTTTCAAATACAAGTGTTTGTACAGAGAAGATTCTATAATTAAATCTACATGTACATGTTCCGTGCAACTACAAAAATGTTCCAAAGAAATATGTGCAAATGTTTCTTCAATACCAATATACGGTATCAGTTTCAATCTTTATTTTGTTTTAAAAATGCCAAGTGCCACAGGTAAATGGAAGCATATGTTAGTACTGTTACTGACTTAGACTGGCCACAAGTTGAGGTTGAATGAGGGGAAAAAATTAATGTGATATTACCAGTACTAAGCTGTTTAAAATCAAAACTTTTCTGAGTATTCTCTGATGCAACTTGTGTAAAAGATGATATGGGTCTCTTAACAACTGTGACATGGATGAGTGGAAATATTAATAACCAGTAACTTAAACAAGTGATCTAATTAAGATTCAAATCGCAACATGCTGCAGGATATGTTGTATTGGGCAATATGGTACAGGAGAAAGCTATCCATTTGAAAATCTGGGTTAGGCCTAAAATAAAATTAAGTTTGTTTGCTGTTTACCGACCGACCCGTGGATATCATCGCGACTCAGAAAATTTTATTGCCGTTTTAAAAATATTTTTTTTTATTGACGATCTTTCTGGAACGTTCGATTACTGTCTCAACTTTATACATTGTATAGTATTTGTATTAACTTCGTCTCGATCTCTGAGAATGTACATGTATATATTTTTACCGTTGCTTTATTATTCAATGAAACATCGTATATTAACAGTATTTTATCCGAGTAGTGTAAAATAATGGCCAGAAGGTACGTAACATGACACTAGGGGCCTATCAAGGAACTGCAAATTCATAATATAACCATTTGTATCTCTTCGATATATTACCAATCCATCTAGACAGTATTAGGGCAAAAATGAGTTCGCCGAACTTACTGTCCCAATTTTAAGCGATTTGGGGGGGGGGGGTAAATCAGGATTTTACCCTAATCCCTTTGGAGAATCTGTCTGGTGGGGCAACACGACAGAATCTCCAAAACCAAAGGGATTTATTCAGATTTTACTCACTCAAAAAATCGCTTAAAATCGGGACATAAAGTTCGGCCTAAGCTACTGCTATATCCCAGAATGACACACATTTTCTCTATGAATATTACTTATAAAAATAGTAAACCAAAAATCCTGTATGATACATGTTTTACTAAGATAAACAATTTATGAAACACCTGTGTAAATTTGTTTGGTATTTTCCCTCCTTTTATGAATGCTGAAGGGAATAATGTTATAGCAAACATAAAATCGTAAAGACAGTTACATAAGAGTTACCTCCCGTTATTTTTTTTATTTCAAAAATATTTGTCAAAACGTAATAGTTTTACAAAAACAATATCAAATCTAGTAAAATGAAATCAATTAAATTTATACACATGTTTTCTTTAACATAATCTTGTGTATTTCTCTAATTTACATTAGAAATATATTAAAAACGTCCTAGGAAAGTTATTATTTTAAAACACCGACTCTGTCACTGCACCATGCCCTTACTATAAACACTGCCTCATCAGGGCCCGAAGTCACCCAATTTACTCAGTACTCAAGCTCAACTAACTTTTAGCAATTTTAAGGTAAAAACATGCAATTTTTTTTCTGTAATTGGACATGTTTGTATATTGATGGCATACAATTGTAAGTAATGATAAAAATATTATAAACATAATACCAAAGTTATAATGCTCAAGACGATATCGTTTCTGTCAATTAGACTTCATCAGTTGAGCTCCAATGTGAAAAGTATGTGTAAATATTGCCCATTTGAAGAAAATTTCAGAAATATTAAAAAAATGTTTGAGTACCGTACTCAACGTATTTATTCATTTTTTAAAAGGAAAATCATAAATGTGACGCAAAAATTTACATGTAAATGATTAAAAATCATAATATGTTTCCTAATCACTAACATCCAAAAGTTTTATAAACAATTTTATAGTCAAAATAATGAAACAAAAGTTGAGCTTGAGTATTGAGTAAATCTGGTGATTGCGGGCCCTGGTTACTGATTGCCGCCCTACGTCACAATAGTATCTCATGCCACATGTTCTATTTTGTGTATCATTTTGTGATTATTTGTACATGTATGCACTAGAACATTATTTAAAGTGAATTAATATATACAGACATTTAAGACTTGATATATATTATACAACAATACTGGCAAGTCTATTTAACTTGCAACCCGTGAGCAAATACTATGCAATGACCATTAAGTTTTGAAAGGTAATTGTTGTACAATATATATCAAGTCTTAAACCCTCACTGCTCAATGGCCATAAGTGCTGAGCATAGGCCAAACGTTGAAGCCCTTCACCAGTGACATTTCCATAGGAGTGAAAGATTTTTGAGTGGAATGTTAAATAACAATACAACCAACCAACCAACTAGTAGTCGTACATGATGATTGTTAACTCATCAACCCCTGAAAAACAATGGATTCTACCATAAATCAATGACTTAGGCCAGTCCAAATTTGTCTTTAGGGATAAATGAGTTAACAGTATAATATGCCTGTTTTACAAATTGAGAGCTGTTAAAAACAAATTGCTTTTTAGGCTTGTCTGTTATGACTGAACCAGCCGATGAGGACAGGGTCCTTAGGACAGTTTTATAGGAAAATGTTATTTTCATGTTTTCAGATACTTAAACTTATGTGGATTTAAAAGAATACAATATGAGAATGACCACAGGCAAGAGCAGTTGTTTTTGACATGAAGAATAAGTTAGAAATCTTGTTGTAAGGACCCTTGTCTCTCCCACTGGCTTAGAAAACAAACTTGTGTTAAACACCACCTCTGTTTAAAGACTACCTGCCTACGCTGTGTAAAGGCCATTCAAACATAGCCTTTATAAACTTTAAATAAGCCTCTTTATAAAAGCCACTTGACTATAACGGCAACTTTTGTCTGTTCCCTTGTGTGGTCTTTATAAAAATATTTCAGCAAAATGATGAATATATAGAGTTTTTCAAAGTAAATTTTGAAGGGTTTATAGCCATTTTGGTGATTTTGTGAACATTATCCTACATGTACATATAAGTATTACTATCACTTTCATTAGACACACCTTGAGACCTTTACAAAGAAACACTTAAAACTTCAAAAGTGGCACATCCCAAATTTGAATCTCGATCGTCTCAGTTGCAAGTTCCAATTGAATAATACAGTGTGACAATACTGAATAGTAAAACTTGCATGCATACATGAATAATTCATTTGTTAAATTTTTAATCTAAACTGAAATGAAAATTCATTGATAAACTTCCTACCTTGTACATGTACATGCCCACCCATAGCTAAGAACCTGGGTTGGGGCATATCAAATTCATGAATCTCTAATGATTGTTTTATTCATACAGATTTTTGTGTGTGTGTGATTTTATGACATGTGAAGTACATGTATGTGGCTAGAATACCACAGCTTAACCATACAAATGGAAAATTTTGATTACTTGTATCATCAGATGCTGTTGTAATAGAAAATTTAAAGAATTTCTGATGCCTATCAATGTTATACTATTTCTACATAGTCTTCAGGGCTCACACTGTCATTAGCCAATGTATTCATTGACTATTTTTTTCAATGTTGGCTGAGCATTATATATTGTAATTGACTAATTTTCTGGTCATTTTTTGATTAAAAAAAAACAAAAAAACAACTGAACCAAAAATTTTCTAATCAAGTTAACCTCCAGACTTTCCACAATATGCTGCATGTACACTACATGTATACTTTCTACTTTTCACCACCATGTTATGTAAAGTATTAAAAACATATTTGGTATAAATATTAATTGAACTGACTAGAGACTAATTATCAAAGTTTCAATTGGCTAAAAAATATCTTGGTTGGCTAATATTTCAGCCCATAGTTTTCTGAGTCCCTGGTGAGCCCTGAGTTTTGTTTATTGCCTGAATGTAAATTTGTATTTTTTTTCTATTTTTATTTCAAGGCAAACTTTATTGTGTATGATGAGTGAACCTCCTTTGAAGAAGAAAAAAACACTATTAGATTATTTCAAAAGAAATGACAAAGGTATGGTTGTTTTCATTTTTTTTTATTTATTGATTAATTACTATTAATGAATTTTTTGAGTCGATGGGCATTGATACCGAAAATGTGATTTACATGGTATTAATTTGCAGTTTATTTTCTAGTTTCTTCCCGACTCCTGACCTAGAAGGGCCTCCATGGCCAAGTGGTTAGAGCATCACGCTTTGACCCATGAAGTCTCTCACTTCTGTTCAGCATGGGTTTGAGCCCCACTGGAAAATAAGCTGACTTTTGTGAGAAAGTGTGCCGGTATACTTGCGGAAGGCTGGTGGTTTCTTCCCGGGTACATTTTAACTGGGTTCTCTCCTCCACCAATAAGCACTGGCTGCCACCATATAATTGAGTGTGGATAAAACACTATTCAAAATAAAATACATGTAAATAAAATTCCTGACCTAGAAGTAGAGAATGAATTCGAAGTAAAGAACAATCTTACATTCCTGGTTGTAAGTCATAATTTTTAAGATACTATGTATACTTGTCTTTCAAACAAAATTTTAGAAGCCTTTTATCAACCAGGCCATTACTTAAGTCTTCAGGTGTATTCACACTTTTTCAAATAAGATCTTGATAGTTTATTTCTGAATACTTATACCTGCTGCATTTACATATATGAATCATTATGCTCATAAAAGTAACTTATGACTTAAGACTTGCTTTAGTGACAACCTGTGTATAAAAACCACCTGGTCATAGAGACTGTTTTTTGCTCTCTCGAATGGTACCATTTGTGTACAAATCAACATCTATATAAAGACCACCTCCCTATAAAGACTGGTTTTGTTATGTTCCAATAGGGGCATTTATATACAAGTTTCAATGTACATGTATATCCATTGCCTAAGGGTAATCATAAAGACAGGACATCATTTGGTTGCATGACACCAGTCCTAATTCTTTGTAAAGTGGTCACAAATTATAAATATTGTCCTCAAACCAAGTGTGTTAAACAGAGTCCCTTTTGTTAAATGGGTAGGGCATCTGTGGCCGGGTAGTTAGAGCATCAAGCTTTGAACGCTGAAGTCTCTTACTTCTGGTCAGCGCAGTTTCAAGCGCCACTGGAATCTAAGCTCACTTTGTGAGAAAGTTTACCAGTTTCAGTGTTCTCCCCAGACCTTTAAAGCACCGTGGTGCTAGAATTTATGCCACGGTGCTATAATTCATACTGTGATGCAATATATGTTGACCGCGGCGCTATTATTCATTCAATAAAACATCATATATCAACAGTATTTCATCTGAGTAGAGTAAAATAACGGCCAGGAAGTAACATGACACAATCAAGGAGCTGCAAATTCATAATAAACATCATGTATCAGTGGTAGTATGTTCGTGTGCAGTTACTTAAAAGACCGAATGTCAAGTGACATGTGCTTGTTGTAGATACGCAAGCAGTTGAAATGAAAAGAAAGACTTGCAATGCCAATTGACTTAATCAATTTGTTAGTATTTTTTTGAATTCCTGACATGTTTACTTGGCTTTTGAGATTTGAGATGACAGGTGTACTTTGGAATGTGGGATAGAAAAATCTCGGGTATCATATATACATGTAATTAAAGGCATAACAGAGATTCTAGAAATATACAGAGTAATACCGATAACTTTTGTTATGGTAACTTGTTTGATTTTGGTTTACCAGTTTATCTTGCCAATTTCCTGGTAGACTTTCTTTATTTTCATACTAAGATTAAAAGATGTTTTTTATTTACTTGTATTGCAGGAAAAATGCCAGCTAAAGATAAAAAATCATCAGTAAATGCATATGCACAAGAACCAGTTGTGGATTCACTTGTAAAGAAAATGGAGCCACAAAAGGATGGTCCAAACATTTCATTAAAAAATAGGTATACCTGCTTTGTTGTAGCAAGTGTTAGAGATTGAAGATAAAATTCTGTAGAGTATGCAAATGAGGAAATTTAAAACTGAGAGTTAACAGGTTATGACAAAATTTTGTAGTGAATCTAAGATATTTAAGCCAGGATGTTGTAGAGAATGTAATAAGAGTTAGGACAGATTATGTTTTGAGTGTAAGAGAGCAAAAATAATTTTTTTGTCTAGAATTAAGAGAGTAACAAGATGTGTTTGTGAAACACAAATGTCCCCAGTCCCAACAAATTTCTATGCTGGCAAAATATTGCAATGTCCTACATTTTGACCCCACCCCAGGGGCATGTGAAGTGTGTGTCAGTGAAGTGTGAGGAATCCTTAGATGAACTTACAATATAAGTTTGGTTATGTATTACAATCCAAACTTGAAATTTTGCACTTTATATGTAAGCGGGATGGAATTATGACAGACAGACATACAGATTGACGATCCAAACACTCTATGCCACCAACGGACCTTTCAGGCTGAGGGCATAAAAAAACGAAATTTTGTAGAGAATATAAGAAAGTTAAACTGGAAATTATCTGTTACAAAATTGAGGAGAGCTATAATAAAATCCATATAACCTGTTGGGTGCAGTCTTGTGAACCCTTTCTTGAGCTCTACGAGTTTAAATTTTAGGTAATACAGCATATCATTAAAATTACACTGGCAATAGTAATCATTCCTACTTGTTACCATACATAAGAGAATATCCGGTGAGGAATAAAACATTTTTCCTGTGCAGCTTGTCATAACTGAAAAGTGAGTAGAATCATCCGTATGATAATCAAAAGGTAACTCTGTCCACCAAATTATGTGAATTGGAGTATAACACAGTTTATGCCATAACTCAGATGTTGGTATCCTGTTAAAAATTTTGGTGAACGTCAGGTTTACCCGATTCTACTATACACACATCAACTAAACATTCATGCCATATCCATCTTATGATTCTAAGCACATGCCATGCTTCAGATGCCAGATTGGTCTATATGCAAAAATGACTGTGTTTTGAAAGTTGTCTCATTTCATCGCTGTAGTTAAGAAGATTGTCGAGGTTAAGAGAACTGGGGGTGTGTGAAATAATCTGCTATGAGGTGAGCTTTGTAATCTTTGATTACTCTGTTTTATAGACTTAAGTATGGTACAGTACAAGGAATCAAATCTAGGACCTTCTAACTGCAAGTTTAATGCCCTGCCACAAGACAACTGTAAGTGGTTTAATATCCAAGAAAAACTCCAGTGCAGACCTTGCCAGTACATGCAGTACTTATTTAACTCCCTGTCTGTTAATTTCTTTTTTACATTTTGTCAATACAGTTTGAAAGCAGATAAAGAAGACCAGACAGAACCAGCAGCATGTAGCAGCACAAATGGACCAAAATTTACAGGTACAAATTCAGTGCTCTCTCTTTATATAACCAACATTTGTTTTTAATTGATTTGGGCGTTAATTTGAGGATGGTGATATTACAAGTTTTAAGGATATCTCATCAGTATTTTACTAATGAGAGTTCAGTGAACAGTCAATACAAAATCAGTGAACACATAATTTATATCCATCTTTTAAAATCTATGTCAAAGAGCAGTGAAGTGGGTTGGATATGATTTACCTACATTTGTCAATGCCTTGTCCAGATGACCCCTTGCGGTGGTCTGGTGGTAGTATTCACCTCATAAGCAGAAGGTCGAGGGTTCGCATCCTGGTACAGGGTCATAAAAAAATGTTTTAAAAATGGAAGTGACTGTTCCTTTGCCAAACACTCTGCATACGATGTGAAAGTCATGGGTCTTTCGGATGAGGCTTAAAATCGAGGTCCCGTATCACGGCAAGCGTGGCATATTAAAGAACCCTCACTGCATTGGCATCAGTCCACAGCACAGTTCAAAATTTGTGGCACTTCACCTTAATCTGTTGACATCTCAATATAAGTGAAAAATTCTCGATAGAATGTAAAACAACAAACAAACAAACAAGCCTTGTCCAGTCTGATGTGGTCCATTGCTTGTTTCTTGCAATTGCTGTAATCCCACCCAATCACCTGATAATTATCATGGCCAGGTGTTTGACATTGTTGTCAAAGGTATATTTTTTCTGGGCTATATAAAAACTATTAATGATCGTCTTCTAGATGATATTTTTCAGACTGAAAAAATTCAATATATTTTCAAAAAGCAAGTAATTTATTCTCATGTTCACATGTTTTAAGATTAAGTGTGAGATTACTGCTTTCTTGGTACCTTCAAGAACAATATTAATGAAACCTGAAAAGAATTTTCAAAAGTCTTGCTTTAAAAGTAAAAAAAAATGTATGTATCTAATATCATATTAGCATTTTACTTTATGATAATTTCACCTTTTTACTTTCCATGTTATTTTTCATTACATAACTTTAAGTATAAATGAATCACATTTTGATTTGATTTTCAGAGGCAACAACTTCATCACAAGAATCCTTTCCGGACAGTACGTTACAATTGACCCCAGAGCTCTTTTCAGAGTAAGATGATTCATTATGATGTCGCTTTCTTTGGCTCAGTGCTTGGAGCATTGGCCTCACAAGTTTGGATTTCCATGTTTGAACTTGCTTAGGTCATGCTTTAGACTTTTTAGCTCACCTCTACAAAGTTTAGGGGTGTATTATCACCCTGGCGACTGCATCCCATTAAGTAGGTTAGATAAGGTCTGGTTTACCTGTTTCTATTGTACATACATCAACTACCGTAATTTATCTAATTAAGGCGCTGCTCTAATTAAGGTGCCACCAAGACCAAAATTATGTTTATTTATTTTAATAAAGGCGCCCTTTGAAACGAAAAAAAAAAATACCCACCCCCCCCCCCCCCCCCCAAAAAAAAATGAAAATGAAACGTTTTTTGACAGCTTTAATGATAACATACAGTAAATAAATAAGACCAGACGATCTTTTAACCTCAGGTCGATTAAATCATTACCGAACAGATTTTAGATACGAACAGAGACTGATTAGATCGACTCGCAACATCTTCACTTCAGTCTTCAGCTTGAAAGCAGAACTTATTTTCCCTCGGGCAGTTATATGATTGCAGAGTACAGTTACTAAGTTTAATCCGAGTTGTGGTGTTAAAGCGTCCATTATAATTGTTTTGTAATACTGTCTTGACTTTGTCTTGGTTTCAGACGTTTATTTATTTGCCTTGGTATTTGATATATAGATTTCTAAACTTCGTGTCGGTGAATCAGCAGACATTAGGCAATACACTTTAGTCGGTACTTCGATCCCGATTTCCAAAAACCACGTGTTTTAAACATTTCCGTATCGGCATTTTTAATTTCAGCATTGTCAGTTACATAATTGATACCAAAAGTCATTATTGATTGTTTATTTAGGGCATGCCTAATTAGTAACTGGCTGATTTACCACCTAACAGGTACGTCTAAGCAGTTAAGAGACGGCAGCACAGGTTAAAGTCTATTTCTTGAATGTCTGACAAATAATTTCGTACATTACCGGGATTTCATTTTCAATTTGAAATCAGCTTTCCTCTTGATATAATTTATAACAATATGAATTTAAAGACTTGCTACATTAATTACACCAGCATGATGATAAAGAAGAGTATTTATTATGACAAACTTGATTGATTATGGATCAGTACTTGTTAAGAACAGAGTATAATTCCGAGTGACAGCGTGGACTCAAGAGTCATTTTCATCATGCAGTAGACTAAATAAACAACATAAAAGAAATGTTTATTCACAGAAATTTTCACTTTTATAAATGTTTGTAGCTTATAATGATCTGGATTAATTAATACAAATAAATAAACAACATCTAGACCGTATTTATCATCGACATGTTGCATAGATATTTGAGGTTGATTTCAAACCCCAGATCGACAAAACTCCAATTAAGGCGCCTTATCAACTGAAATTTAGTTTTTTGACACAAATTAAGGCGCCCATAAATCTGAAATACCCCAAAAAGGGCGCCTTAATTAGATAAATTACGGTAAACTTTCATGACATATAATTGAGCCACAGCATTTATTTTAAGTCCTTCTCATCTTACTAAATCTAACCACTTTTGACAACTATTGCCAACCTTTAGGGGTATTTTTGTTCTTCGTGTCAAAAGAGTGATCAAAGGGTGGTAACTCTGATTGTTATATGAGTGTAGCATAAAATAACATTCAAACAAAAACCAAAAATTAAATTTAAGATAAAGAAAAACATTTAGAGGAAACTAGCATATACAGTTGAAATATTCTGGACTATGATTCTGGTCTATTTGACTTGTTGGAAGTTTGATATTTCTATTACAACTTTTGTTACTGTGTGTCCATATTAACTTACTTATTTTGATTTCAAACAGTGACTCACAGGATCAAGAACTAGACATCCCTGAAAAGAAACCAAGTCAAAGACGGGATGGATGTTTATGGAAAGTAAGTTGTACTGATTGACACTTACCTCTCCCTTGTTTACAGATTTTTTTTTTTATTGGGAATGATTTCATTGTCAAGGAAAATAATACAATGCGCCAAAAATAAAATGTGACATTTTAAACAAACACACAGAAGAAACATTGTTCAAAGTATTAGTCTAAACAATTTGTGTTTAATTTCTGGAATATCATTCTTTAATAAAAATTCTCATGAATAAAAACAGGTCATATTAATGAACTTTTGATCCATTACTATCACTGCTTTCATTTACGAATTTAGATGTTGAGTCAGCTAATCAACATAGCTCCTATAGTGGTAGGACTTGTGATATCAGATATCAGTGTTGCAGTTTGCATTTGATTTCATATATCAGTGTTGCAGTTTCAAATCAAATTTCTTGCAAAATAGATATAGATAGAATATGTATTTTAGGACAGGAATTAATATATTGCATGGTCTAGAATCCTTGCTACTAGAAATTTAATTTGTATTGCTTTTACTGATGTTTACTTTTCCTTTATGTCTAGGGAAAGCCATTTCCTCAGCTAAAAAGGCGACCAGACGATACACCAAGACTACCACCACTCCATGCTGATGAAAATCATCACATCTTGTTTAAGCTACCAGTGAGATGATTTCCCTTAATCTCTTTGATGTGATTGATTGTACAGTAATACATGTAACCTTAGTTGGAAAACCACTGTTTCTGCACATGGGGAAAGGAAGGGACTGTAGGGTTTGTCTATGTCTGTCCATCAGTTAAGGTTTTGGTTAAAGGTCTGTAATTGCTTTCCTTCATTTACCAGTAAAAATGGCTTCACAGGTAGGGGGACATGTATTGATTCATCATTACTCTTAGAATATTTGATCTAATGTGGTCTTTTTGTATGCCTTATTGTACATGATAAAAAAATCTTCGTCATATTGTTTTTCATCTGTCATCTGCAACTTAAACTTTCTTGATAATTTTTAAACTATTAATGACACTCCTTATATTTAAACAAATTCAAGAAAATCTGGGGATTTATTATCATTCATTGTTTTGAACAAAGTTTACATACTTGAGGGCGTTGTGTTCCCTGTAATCGTTAGTCTTGATTGTCTGATTACTACACAGGTCTGAGATCTCTATCAACGACTTGATCTAATACTTCCAGCAGCTTGAGTTTCGGGAATGGCATAAGAAGTAAAACTTGTGGGTTTTTTTGGATAAGATTTAAAATTAAGACCGCTTGCTGCAATAGGTGTGGTACATAATAAACCTTCTGCGTTGACATGACCATAGGATATAAAGTCAAAATTAGCAGCACATCACCTCTAGCTAGTCATGTTTCAATACAGATGAAAAATTCCTGAAAGGGCAAACTACAGTGGAATACACTTATATTGAACTTGGTTACATTGAGATCCTGCTTGATTTGAAATGATTTTAATCCTCAGTCAAATTTTCTTTATTACCATAATAAACCTGCTGATCAGTTGTAAAACTAAAAGAAAATAAACTGTACAATAATCTGGTTATTTTGAAAACACTGTTTATTTGAAAGAAAAATTAATTTCCCTTTGGTTTAAATATATCCAGGTTCGACTCTAATATGTTACACACTATGTAAAATTTTACCTTGAGACGAAGTTTTTGTAAATGTCTTCATTTATTCTGTTCATATGTGATAATTTTTTCTTATTCAGTTTAGATATAATGAAAATAAGGTACCACATCCCCATCCATCTCATTTCAAGGACGTTTGGGATGCTGACCATGTACGCATGCCTTGTTCCTCATTGAATGAGTATCCAGTGAAAGGAAAGGTACAAATACTTCAGAATCGGTAAACCATTTAGCAGTAATATTATACAGTTGAGATGGGCTTGTAGACCTGTTTTAGAGCAGAGACAGATTTTATTCTGAAAAAAAAATTTATAATACAAATATTTCATTTATTTATAAGATTTCAAACAGAATTTCTTTTTCTTGATTCCTTCCATATGATGTGTTTCTGCTGTTGTATCTGGAGGTAAAACTACAGTAATATATTCATTTTTCTGGACAAGCATTCATACATTTACACCAAGAGAATTCGATAGACTTTGGGAGCATCTCAAACAGAACAGATAACAAAACACGAAATATTCAATAATTCAAGAGATCTATTAAATTAATTGTGTGTATTGAGATTCATGAGATGGCTTAGTGTCAAATTTTCAACTAACATCAGTAAACATTTTGTTTTCTCCTAGGATGGCAAATCAGTTGTGAGCAGACGATGGGACATCATTTACCATGCCTTATCAAATCCAATGCCAGGAACATTTGAACTAGAGGTATGTTACTAAACACAGGACAGTAAAATATTTAAAATGATATATAGTAATGTACATTTAAATTAAGTACAATAGAATATGTCATTTGATATATAGAAATGTACATCTAAACAGTAGAGTAGAATATGTCATTGATTAGAAATGTACATCTAAACAAAGTACAATAGAATATGTCATTTGATTAGAAATGTACATCTAAACACCGTACAATATAATATTTCAATTGATTAGAAAAGTACACCTAAACACAGTACAACGTCATTTGATTAGAAATGTAAATCTAAACACAGTGTAATAGAATATGTCATTTGATATAAAAATGTACAGTGGAACAACACTATTAAAACCACCCACCTGACTGACTCAAACTGTTCTGATTTGTGAGGTGGTCTCAAAAGTGAGGTTTTCACTTATCAGATATTTATCAAGAGACTGAAAACTGGTGGTGTGAAATGTGAGGTGGTCTCCTAAGAGAGGTGGTATTTAGGCAAGGTTCCACTAATTTAAACATAGTACTCCAGCAAGTTTCATGACCAGTGAAAATGTAATAATATTTGTATAATGATCTCAATCATTTTAATTTTTGATATCAATTTTTTTTCAGCAAGCCATATTATCATATAATACCAGATACACAGATAGATGGGACTTTCAAACCATGCATAGCTTCTTTTTAGATGTAAGTAGAAAAGGGTGTGTGCTTAAAGATAATTTTCTCAAAGTGTGTAAATGTTTTTATGTGTCATACACACTTCGAAAACCAAGAAGTCCCTTACCTTTACTAGTCAGCTTGGGTTTGAGCCCAGCAAGAACCTTAAGATTTTTATGCCCCCGGCCTGAAAGGTTCGCCGGGTTAATCTATAGTGTTTGGATCGTCTGTCTGTTTGTCTGTCTGTAATTCCGTCCTGCTGGTAATTCCGTCCCACTTACTGTTTGTCTGTCTGTCTGTAATTCTGTTCTGCTTACATATTCAAGTTTAGAAATTTGTTGGGGCCAAGGCATTTGTGTTTCACAAACACATCTTGTTTTTATGCCCCCGGCCTGAAAGGTCTGCTGGGGGGCATATAGTGTCTGTTTGTCTGTCCGTAAATCCGTCCCGTTTACATATGAAGTGTAATATTTCAAGTTTAGATTGTGATACAGTAACCAAACTTGGAATGTAAGTTCATCTAAGGGTTGCTCACACTTCACTGACATCACATGCCCCTGGGGGTGAGGTGGGGTCAAAATGTAGGAATTGCAATATAAAAGTTTGGATTGTGATACAGAAACCAAACTTTGACTGTAAGTTCATCTAAGGGTTGCTTACACTTCACTGACATCACATGCCCCTGGGGGTGCACTTTGCTGACATCACATGCCCCTGGGGTGGGGTTTGGCTGAGACTAAGAGTTCAACTTGGGATATTCCACTTGTGCAATGAATGTTGTATTCTGGAGCATTCTTGAACAGTTACATTAAATTGTAGCCATAACAAATTTTAAATATATTACAGTCAAACTTGTCCATAAAGGCTACTCAAGGGAAGAGGCAAAAGTAGCCATTATAGACAAGTAGCCTTTATAAAGAGATTTATTCATTATAAAAAAGTTACCAATGTTTATGGTTGAATGGCCTTCCTAGGCAGGTGCCCTTTTTACAGAGGTGGTCTTTAATGGAAGTTTGACTGTACATAGAAAAATCAACAAAGGAATGTAAATTTATAAAATATGGTCTGAAGTCACATGTATTGGAAGATATTTTAATTTGAACATATTTTTGTTGAATTGTGTTTGGGTCAGGTAAGAAATAGTTTTAAAAAAAAATTGAAAGATACAATTCTTTTTTTTTGTAGGAATTAAGTGATCAGGAGCGAGAAAAATTTTTTGAACACACTTTGCCAAAAATTGCACATTTAGCATTGCAGCTTCCAAGTCTGCTCACACAGGTGAGATATTATTTTGCGACTTTTTATCTTTCATTCATATAAAGGGTAGACTTATTATATTTATACAAAGAGATGTTTGTCATAATTTAGAAAAATGCAATATGAACATTGTATACTGTCAATGGATACCAGAAGTTACAAGCCAGATTGTCTGTAGTCTCTTACAAAATTTCTATTTATTCATTTTGATTTTCTAACATAAAATGTTTCATTTTACTTAAAAAAAAGAAAAATCATTCACTGCATTTTAAAAAAAAAATTGCATCCAGAATTAAGAAACATGGATGTGAAAAATAGCTACTGGTACGATACCTATTCTTCGATGGAACCTATTGTCAGACAATTTCTTGCTGCAGGTGAATAAACCAAGATTTCGTGAAAACGTCTTTTTATAAACAATAAATAAAACATGCTACAAAAATTACAATTGATAATTGCAGTACAACCGTGTTATCACTCATCTTTCTATCGTACTATCAAACATGTTCTTGTTACAAGCCAGGGGAAATGACATCAATAGCTCAGCCTAAAAACATCTGCTGTCCGAGAATAGATCCTCCTGCAGTCATGTTTAGGCTGGGTTTTTGAAAAAGGTTAAATTCACTGTTTGTTTTGTATTTTCCACCAAAACTTATCAGATTATATTGCATCTAAAAGTAACCTATATTGATACAAAATTTCTAAGTAATTCAATCAGTTGAACTGAAGATATTCCGTATAAACCTCAATTTTCATCCGAAAATAGGTACCATACCAGTATAGCATTTATTTTACAACACTTTTTTCAAGTTCTTGATATGTGTATTTATGTTAAACTCATCAAGTATATATATTCCAAATCATTACCTACAAGTTGTGAAAAGACTCCTATAATATTTTTCTACAGTATTTGTCATGAATTAAATAGACTTTTTAAATAATTTAAAGATAGCATTAAATTCTTGGTCAGATGTTCATATATATTGTTTTGCATTTTAGCCAATACCGCTTCTAAAAAAAGGCAGATCTAAAAATATAACAATGAGTCAACAACAGGTAGCATGTCTATTGGCCAACGCCTTCTTCTGCACATTTCCAAGGAGAAACGCAAGACAGAGATCATCAGAATTTAGCAACTATCCATCAATCAATTTCAATACGTAAGTACCGTAAACACTTGAGTTTTGTAATCTTCTTAATAAACTGGTCTAAGACAATAGAGAAGAGCATACCATTTAGATACCAAGGGGTGACAGGGTTAGATTTACTTGTTATTTTATTTAGTATTGTACATTTGTAGAGCACTGTATATAACAATTAAACGTTACTCTACAGTGCCTTACACAAAAACATAGAAATGCATTAAAATTTGATAAAATACACAAGAAGAGGTACAAATTACATAAGATTAATAGACTTAAAAAAATATATATTAGACAATAATGTTAAGAATGATATAAAACCTCTACACTAGATATGAATATACATACATTAATAAAAAGACTTGCGAGTTTGTTTGGTTAACCTTTTCACTGTGTACGGCGGCTATATCCAACACCACGTTAACTTTCCCTGAATGCATAAGACAGATATATCCGTCATCAAAAAGTAAAAAATCAGAACGCCATGTCCGCACTTTTGATTGGTATATCAGATATAGAAACCCTTCTGCATAGTTGTTTTTTGTTTGTTTATTTGCTGTACTTTTGTCGTCTGCTCTCGATATAAACCAGAGTCCAAATATTGGCGCTGAAAACTAACAATGACGTGTCATAATGTTTGTTTACATGTGATATAAAATAATAGACCATTTTCGAGTTCTTGTGTAATCCGTTTTTGAAGCCGGATTTTTCTTGTGCCGCTACAACTTTGTTAGCCCTAGCGACTTCCTGTAT
This sequence comes from Atrina japonica, assembly GCA_030159075.1. Taxonomy (NCBI): domain Eukaryota; kingdom Metazoa; phylum Mollusca; class Bivalvia; order Pterioida; family Pinnidae; genus Atrina; species Atrina japonica. The sequence continues at coordinate 55,599 of BROG01000633.1, forward strand.
GTGTATTTGCGTCGATCAAGAAAGAAAATGCTAAAGATTTCATACAATAGATCAAAATGTCAAAACATTCCATCTTTGTTATATTGATCAGACGTCAACTTAATTTGCTTTTTACACAAAATGGACTGACAATAATCTGACCTTCAAATATAACTGCATTTTAGTTCATGATCGACGCAATGACACAGACCGGAAGTCGCTAGGGCTAGCAAAGTTGAATCGGCGCACGAAAAATCCAGATCCAAAAACGGATTACATAAGAACTCGAAAAGGGTCTATTGATATTAAACTATAAATAAACACACATTTTATCAGTGCAATGATTTTTCTAGTCTGTCACTATATATAGCATTGTACAGAAGAACAATTAATTGATTGATTTCCGTTTACTTATTAGCTCACCATTCAATCACATTTTTTACATTTTCAGAATTTTTGATGGACATCCAAACACGAGAAAACTAGAGAAAATGAAATGTATCATCCATTACTTCCGCAGAGTTACAGACAAAAGTAAGCCAGGACAGAGATCATTTATCATGTAATAATGTCATGTAACACTCTCTATACCAAAACAACAGATAGGACTGAAATTTATAGTTCAGTCTTTAACAAACAGCTTACAGCTTCTTTCTAGAATAAGTTACAGGAACAGAAAGTAACACACACAGCACAGTATAGTACAATTCACCAGCCTGGCAGGGTGGTGTCTTGTGAACCCTATCTTGACCTGGAAGAATTTAAATATTGGGTAAGGCAGTATAATAACATCAAGATATCACTGGCTAGATTGATAGTTCCTACTTGTCACCAGGGATATCCAGTGGGGAATATGACACATTCCTGTGAAGCTTGTCTTAACTGCAAAATAAGTAGAATCATTTGTATGATAATTTAAAAAAGTTACTGTGCCCCACAATTTTATGTAAAGCAGACAATAATTATAGTGCAGGAGCACTAATCATTTATGATCTCATGTTCTCATTTGGGGGTGCAGGTGGGTGGGAGGAGCTATGTCTGTCTTTAACTTCATCCAACTGTCTATACATTTGCTGTTATAATGCCATGTAAATTATGTCCAGCATTTCCTTTTCAGTGCCAGCAGGTACAGTGACATTCAAAAGGCAGTGTATCAATGGTAAATTCCCTCAATGGGATAAAATGGAGAGATATCTAAATGACATTCATGTCTCTGCTGAGGGAACAATAGAAGATGATGGTCAAGGCTTGCTTCAGGTAATTTCCAGGGCAGGGTTTTAGCATCATTGTCTTATTCAGGAAATGTGTTCATCTGAAATTTAAAACTGAACAGAGGTAATCTTTCTTATGCTGAAGATATGGAAGTGTTTTACAATAAATCTCCAGTTATATACACAAGTATATGAACTTATACACCCCTGAGAAGCAATGGACTCTACTTAAAATCAATGACACAGGTCAGTTCAAATGTGTCTTCAGGGGAGAATGGGTTAATCATTTTACAGACAAGTACACATGTAACCAGCATGCAATCATTTTACAGGTATACATCACATTTGCATGTAATGTAAACATGGATATTTCTGTGTGTTGTTCATTACGTGGTTTTCTTGTGCAAACAATATGTGTGGGGTTTTTTATGCGATGTTACAACTTACTTTGAGCAGTCTTGTATTAAACTTTATGTCTTAGTACAATGTGGGACTGTTAGGCAGGGAGGGGGGGAGGGTAATTTACACAAAACACTCTTCATCACAGATTTAGTGTAAATTACCCCAATGTATAAAATTTTACTATTTCAAATGTTAATCACTTGACAAATACACATATACATTATCCATCATGTTAATCATTTTACAGGTAGACTTTGCCAACAAGTTTATCGGAGGCGGCGTTCTTGGCATGGGTTGTGTACAGGAGGAAATACGTTTTTTGATTTGTCCAGAGATGATCGTATCAAGATTATTCACGGAATGTTTGGAGAAAAATGAATCCTTCATCATGATTGGTAAGTCTGAGCTAGTCTCATCCGATCTTGACTGAAGAGCATATGGTGTTTGTATGTCTACTCTTACACTTGGTACATAATGTAGTTATTTGTGTAAAACAAATGATACATTCTGTGGATCTTATGAATTGTGCAGTAAATCCCAGAGGCATTGTGTTCAAAGTGACTGACTTACAACTTATCATGAAACAATCCCACAACACATCAGGTCTAAATTAAACAATTGTTTGTCTCTTATTTTTTAACCTGGGTAGATAGGTCGGAAAATTGTTTTATTTCATTTCTAAAAAAATGTTCTATATGGAAATGTCTTAAAATGTTTTATATGTATTACACAAAATATGTAAATGTATTTGTATTGAATTTACATGGTGAGGGAACAAAAAACTTAAGTATAAAGTCAAAAAAAAAAATTCACTCAGGTTGATTTTTCTGGCTCAGTTGGGATTGGTCATACAAATAGAATTTTAATTTAAGGCTAGAGACAAGTGAGTGATGTTTCCGTAGAACAGTATGCCTATAATTCTAGTTGTCCCTTAATGAAATATCAATGTCTGTCTCATTGGTGTCATCTTGTTCATCCAAACTCTCTGACCTAACATCTTTATGAAACCACAACATGTCTCACCTCTAGATATTGAGGCTTTTATAGTCCTTTTGATTGCAGATGGGGGGTGGGTATATTGGATTCGGCTCTTTTTGTTAGTTTACAACAGTTTCATTTCTCAAAATTTTGACCAATTTGGTATGTTACTTTATACCAATGAGATCTGGGTTTTAGTTTAACTTGTTGCTGTACTGATCTTGTGGTAAATTTTGGCAGTTATCTAGTATAACTTGACTGACCCGTGTACTTCTTACAGTGTAAGTGGGCTGTCTCTCCTCTCATTAAAACAAGCAGACGCCACAGAACTGAACACTTGTTGTGTGGTCCTTTTGTTTGTCTGTCTTTTGGCCACAATCCTAATAAGAACCATTGATTGAACTGATCCAAGATTATAACAGACTGCCTTTGATATATCTATGAATTGGAATGTTATTACAACACAAAACAGTATATTGCCAGCATCAACCAGATGTTAATTTTAGGGGACATGTTACACAAATTTTATATCCCTTTGTTAGATTCAACTAATTTTTAGTCTCTTCCAGTGATATTTGTGGGGTGGGGGGGGCTATAGGTTTTGTCTGCATCCATCCAGTTACATTTAGATAAAAGTTTTGGAATTGCTCACCTTTCATTTAACATTGTTTTCACAGGTAGAGAGCATAGATTGATTCATCCATACTCTCAGAATGCGTGTTAATTTAAAGACTGTGTTTGATTTAATTGTTATACTCTGCTTTGTTAGGTTGTGAAAGATTCAGTAATTATGATGGGTATGCTAACACATTCAAATGGCATGGAGATTACGTTGACAAAACTTTAAGGTAAAATTTTAGTAATGTGTTTTAAAATAAATGTATCATGGAGATGATAGAGGTGGCATCAGGAATACATTTTCCCCAAGCTTTTTCTTTTATTGAATGTAAAATTGAATTGACATTTTGTTTTGCTGCGAACAATTTGATGTCAAAATTCCAGAAAAAAAGAAACACAAATTGATATCAGTGTTATAAGAATTCAATGGCTTGAGTACAGTAAAGTTAAGGGCCCATTTGCATAAAACTTAAGAAATATTCTTAAATCTGAGAATATTCCCAAATTGGCCTGCTTAGCCAGGGCCTGAGACCATAAACAAGGAAAATTCTGGGACATATTTTATTCTCAAAAGTTAAGATTAAATCTATGATTAATTATTTAATAACCAACCAAGAGGAATAAAACACGTTAAAAATCAAGTAGGTAGCACGTTTTGTGGCATAACAATGTCTTGTAAAATGCCAATACATCAGTAATTTATACATATGGTATGTATTATGTATATAATAAATGATATTCAAGATACAATTAAATTAGTATATGTTCATTAGATAAGATAATGACTCGGAACATACACTTGGGCACATATAGCCGACTAAATTTACACCGTCCCAATTGTAAATGTAAACAAACGTTGTATGGCCAAAACATGCCAACAAAGAAAGAAGTGTTGGTCTCCTAAACCCATATCACTCAAATAACACGTTGTTTTCATAAGGGAGCAGCCATTTTCACTGTTAATAATTACTTAAGTCAGCTACATGCGATACTTAAGTATTTTATCACTTGAGAAAGAAATTTGTCAAAGAATTTCTTCATGGTCCACAACTTTACCCAATTTGAGAAAATTCTCAAGATTTGAAGTAAAATCTTGAAGTTAAGTAAAATATTTGTCTGAGAATAGTTTTATGGCCCTGGGCCCCGATTTCAGATTTCAGAATAAGCAGAAGTTGAGAAAAGTTCTCAGACTTGAGAAATACTTTAGTTTTATTAAACAAATGTTAAAGTGGGACCAGCTCAGAATGGTTAATTATAGCCAATTCTTGATAAACTGCCACCTCTTGTAAATTAGAAATAGTGGCAGTATATCGAGTTTGGCAACATTAAATTCCCACATCTTGAGGGGAAAAAAAGTCACTGTTCTTTGGTTTCATATCAATAAAATTAACGAACAGAAAATAGGACAACAGTTCATATTAAGTAATTATCTTGTTTATTTAACTCTTCAGTTACCTGGGCCCCAAGTCACCAAATTTATTCAGTACTCAAGCTCAACTAACTTTTCATGATTTTAAAATTAATTCTGTTACTGGACGCCATGCTTGTATATTGACAACATACAATTGTAAATAATGATCAAAATTGAAGAAAATTTCAGAAATATTAAAAAATAGCTTGAGTATGTACTCAAATTTTGAGTACCGTACTCAACGTATTTATTCATTTTTACATGAAAATCATAAGTGAGACTCAAAAATTTATATGTGAATGATAAAAATAAAAATATGTATATTTTAATCACAGAAACTCCAAAATTTACAATTGATTATACAGTCAAAATAACGAAATAAAAGTTGAACTTGAGTTTTGAGTAAATATGGTGACTTCAGGCCCTGGTCTTACCACTCCTGAATTACTTCACAGTAGTGTTGTTCTCTATTGGCCATTTAGCCACTTCATTGACCGTGATCATTCATGGCAGTATATTGAGATAACGTACGCTTTGAAATGGACGTTTGATCTAAAAATAGAGTGGCAGATGGCGACGATAATGAATTTGATGTTGTAAAAAAAAAAATTATATAGCAGGAAAAATATTCCCCCAAAAAATGTGGAATTATTGCAAGAATTTTGATGAATCGAGTGGCGATAATTCGAGAATTATCACCACTTGACAGTATATGACATTGTTAGACTATGTTCATATAATCAGGAGTAGTAATGTAATGGTATGAATACATGATCTTTTTCAATATAACAATATTTCTGTTTCAGGGATGACTGGGGACGACTGTGTACAGACGTGTTAGCAATTGACGCCATGGTGATACATAATCGTGCCAACCAATTCAAGGAATTTGCAGTAAGGAGAGAGTTGAACAAGGTAGTCTTATCTTAGCGTATTTTGAATAATGGATTTCAATATCACACATGATCGAATGTCATACATTTTACAATTACCACATTCTATTTGGTGCCATATGAGAACTGAGTACAGGAAATCATTATTGACCCCGACTAGTGTCTAATATTGACCCAGTTTGGATGCAATAATTGTTTTATTACATTTCAGTTATGAAACATTAATGAAAATTAATGTGATTCCGAATAAATCAAAATTAGAAAATTCCAAATTAAAATCTGATTATTTTATCATATTACTTGTTAACACTAATGTTGATGTTACCTGTGGTATAATTTCAAATCATTAGCTTGCATGAATAACTGACGCCAACAGGTGTAATCAGGAACTTATGCATCAGGAAAACTTGTGTGTGTCGGGGGGGGGCAAAGAGCTAACTTCCATGGATGTGAATGCTTTTAACACCTGTGGTCACAAAAATGTGCAATATCACAATTAATTGGCACCACAAGTTACAAAACAAATCAGTATGAAAAAAATAATACCGTAAATACCATGTACATGCATGTAAGTTATCAATGTAATGGTCCACCATCTTGTTCATTTTCAGGCTTATTGTGGGTTCATAGATAAGGAAGAAGGAAATAGAGACAGATTACCTGCTGTATGTACAGGCAACTGGGGTTGTGGTGCCTTTGGTGGTGACAAAAGGCTTAAAGGTAATGTTTATATGTGCCCTCAGAAAATTTATACTGGGGTTGTGGTTCCTGTGGTGATGACAAAAGACTAGATTGAAGGGAAAAAAACACCTAGAGACTTGAATTGTTCAAAATCTAAAAAAAGTTTCTGTGAGAAAATTTGCAGCTTGGATCAAAAAGCACACCATATTGGTTCATCCCAACAAGCTAATTGTTGGACATTTTTAGATTAAAGTTGGTATCAGAATCAAATATTTTTTAGTATTTTCAATGAAATTGAAATAACCGTGATTTGGATAACTTCATTCTCTTCTGGAAGTGCAGTACCTGTATGTTTTATTTGATTGTTTGTTTCAGCTGTTTTAACTGAAAAATTTGCTTGAGGTTAAAAATGTCACCTATAATTGAGTACAAAAAATTATGTTCATTCCATCCAGGAAGATCGTTATTTTTCTTTAATTTTATATCAGGAATTTGTAATTTTAACAAAGTGTTTTAATTTTTTCAGCTTTGATACAGCTAATGGCAGCATCAGCAGCTGGGAGAGAGATGTGTTACTATACGTTTGATGATGTACAACTCCGAGATGAGTTGTATGAAATCCATCAATATCTTACAAAAACTAATCAGCTTGCAATAGGTAAGTTCTCTATACCATCTATTTCATAAGCACTTTCATGAATGAAAAAAAAATGTTTTCATAATCTTGTTTTTAAAGTGAAGAGACGGACAAATTTGAAATTTTTTAATGTCTGACTGCTTATTGATGAAAGACACTTTATTCTATTTGTTTTATTAGTTTATTTTTGTGCCCCAAGATATACAATGGAGAAAGGATATTGTTTTTAGACAATCTTCTGGTCTGTTCGTCTGTCCACAAATTTAACTTTACTCAAATTTTGAATGTACAAAGTTACAGACAACCAAGGGCCTAAATTTCTGATGCTTCATTCACATCCAAGGAGGCCTCATTGTACACGGTAAAATTGCTGATAGTATATAAATAATATCAAAATATTGTGGGGAGGGGGGGGGCTTCATGGCCGAGTGGTTAGAGCATCGTGCTTTGATCCATGACATCTCTCACTTCTGGTTAGTGCAGGTTTGAGCCATGCTGGAACCTAAGCTGATTTTTGTGAGAAAGTTTTCCAGTTTACTTGTGAAAGGCTGGGGTCTCTTCCTGGGTACATTGTAACAGGGGTGCTCTCCTCCACCAATGAAATCTGGCTGCCACCAGATAACTGAAAAATTGTTGAGTGTGGCATAAAACACTTTTCAAAATTAAAAAAAAAATTAAAACATTTAAGAAATAATTACAGGTATAATAACACTGTATATCTTTCTTTTATTCACAGGTAACATTATGACCATCATAAGTCAGTACGAAAGAAATGTCATCTCCAAACCTTGGAAAAAAAGCAAGGACAAAATCTCTCTGTTCCAGTACATCCCCAGAGTGTTTGATGGTTCTTTAGACCAGACGGACAGTGAACCAGAGAGTCCCGGTCCCTTAGCGTATTCTCCGAGTAGCGTCGAAGGTCAGAATTTTGATAATGATGAAGATGAGATGGACAAGGATAAAGACGGAAAGATGCAGAGGCAGGATTCCGAAGATTATAAAGCAAACACACCTTGATTTTCCAGATCATCTTAGAAGATTTGATGAAATGCATTTCAGAAGATTTTGTAGAGAGTTTTTGTATTGGAATTAGTAGAACGAAGTATAGACAGACCAGAATATGAGAGAAACGCAAGACAATGATGTCATGGTGATCAATGGCCACTGGTCAGATTAAGAACAAGATTTCAGCTTCAAAGAAGTAAACAATTGGAGTCATGAAACGATTCTCTGATAATTATATAAATGTGAAGTATGTTACATTGAAGTCAGAAAAAATTTGAACTTATATTCAACAGTTTGCATTGCATAATAATGATGAATTTCAAAAGAACTCGATATCCTAAAATAGACATCATAATTTTTTTGAGAAAAAAAACTTGCACATGTTTTGAAGTTTTTGATGCTGATGAGAGAAAGACTCGGGAACTTGTGTACAGGTTTTGAAGTTTTGTCACTGATGACGGAAAGACTGCAACTTGTGTACAGGTTTTGAAGTTTTGTTGCTGATGAGGGAAAGACTCAGCAATCATTATATACTGTGATAGATAGTGTAAATTGATTATCTAGGTCAGTGACCTGATTTAATCATTTGTATCTAATTATAGATATAATAATTTTGATCTTTTTGCTTTTTTTCTTTTGGTTTCTTATCTATTGATTGTACATTGTGAAAGATAATAAAGAAAACAATGCTGATTTAATTTGTTAAACGTACAAATTGTATTTCAATTTTTACCTTCAAATAATGATGATAGAAAGGTCAGTGCAGGTGTTCATCAATAGATATAAAATTAACCCTCATTATAATGCCCCTCGTTTCATTTGCCACCTTGCTTTTGAAAGGCCACTTTAACAATTTTACCTACAATTTCATTTAAGGTATCCTGCAACCTATTGCCAAACCCCTTTACAATGCCAAATCTAGGCTGAACAAATGGTGGCAGTATAACAATATTTCACAGTATATTTCCGGGTTTACACAGACCTTGAAAAGCGCTTGAATATAGAGTTAGTCCTTGAAAAGTGCTTGAAAACAAAAATACCCTGGAAATGTGATTGAATTTAATGCAAAGTGCTTGATTCATTTCATTAGTGCTTGAATTCTACTTACAGCATGTTATACATCAATAAAGAAAGACTTTTGAATAAGAAAAAAATAGCTTGACCATACAGATGCTTCACCTAGAGTTTATTTTGAGGACACCATTGAAATGTGAAACAACTTTGCTGTGTCAATGTTTCTTTTTTACTTTGCTTTGACTTGCAAGGTCATGATAGCTTAAATATACCCATTGGAAATGCTTGAAAAGTACTTGAAAAACACTAGGAAAAGTGCTTGAAAAACACTAGAAAGTCTTGGAAAAGTGCTTGAAAAACACTAGGAATAGTCGTGGAAAAGTGCTTGAAGACTATTTTCCATTAGCTGTATGAACCATGAGTTTTCTTTGTATACAATCTGCATTTATCAATTTAGTAGTTGTTCATTTCAGGCATTGTTTCCTAGAACATGTCTAATCTTTCATGCGTGTATGGCTATAAATAAGCTTTTAGCATAACATTTGTATTTTTCCTTTCTTCACAAACATATTGGCTAGTCTTTATTTTGGTTTACACCATATTACCAGTAAGTTTCAGGTTCTTGTATTGGTTGTTATGATAACTCATACTGTGATTTGTTTTAATTTATGTGTCATGTAGATCACATGTATCAATTAATTTATTAATTACCGGGTCATTATTTATTGGTTTAAAAAAAGCACAAGTATATTTCCTTGTCAGGAAATGAACAATATTGATTATCTATACTGATGCAGTAACTTTTAGTATTGTTTTGTTTGTGTTTGTATATCTGTAGCCGACCTAAATCAATAACTGTATATTTATATAATGATTGATGTATCATTGATTTGATTTCGATTTTTGGCCGCATTGCCAAGCAAATACTGGTCTATGATTTGACAATGTCTGTCTGTTTTTCTACCTGTCCTCATTTAGCTCTGTTGTGATAAACTTTGTCTTCTAGAGTATCACTCATCTTCACAAAGTGATAGAACATGATGACATTAGCGGTTCTTACCATTTACAACGGACTCACTAGTACTGGTCAGGTTTTTTCAATGTTCCAGAAGTCCAGCATAAACATGACTTACAAGTTTCAAAAACATTTTCATTTTAGATAAAAGATTCATTTTTTATTCTGAAAATACATTATTATTATTTTTTTTATATCTGATCAGTGTTGGAGACACCACTTGAAAACATCGTTTCTTTAGAAAATAAAAATTGTAAATTCAGTTTCTTGGCATTGTCTGTAACTTTCAAATTGTTGAATCATGGGAAGGAACCCAACTCAGTACAGGTACAAGTTCATCTGGAAGGGACACCTTACCATCCATTAAACTAACTGGTACTTGCCGGTCTGTTCCAGTGAATGGTAAGGGCCCTAGTTGACTGTGACTTTCATTTTTTGACTTTGACCTTCACATTGAAATACAAATTCCAGATGTATGTGTATTATATGATGGTTTTAAAAAAACAATGCTCCGCAATTCAACCTTTAGCAGTTTCTTGTTTTGTTTACATTCCTTCATATTCACAGAGCTTGCTATCATTGAAAATCTAGATTGCTTTTCTGAAAATGGTTTTTTGTTTTGGTTTAAAGGTGGTTTTTTTGTTATAGATTGTATTTTTTTTTTCTATTTTACTTAAAACGGTGTACATTTTCCCAATTGTTTTGGACAATGGACCAATAATTTAGGAAGTAGGAAAATATTTAGCCATAGATGATACAGAGAAATATGTCTTGTAACGACCACCCCATCTGCCACTGAAACATGGTCTAACAAGACAGGTGGTCTATCAAAAGAGTTTTTATCTAAAAGATTATTTTACTAAGTGGTTTGCTAAGACAAGACAGGTGGTCTTTTATGAGAGTGTTCTCTAAAGACGGATTTCACTGTATAGCATCAAAAATGGGGACACAGTCTTCAAAACACTGCAGTGTAAAAATATTTTTGTAAATAGAATTAACTTATGAAGAAAAAAGATACGATAAATAGAATTTCATGAATTCTGCATGCGAGCACCTTTAAATTGTTCAGTGCTAACAGTAAAGTGTAATTTTGTGTTGAAGATCAGAAAAGTTTAAAAGAATGGTGATTATCTTATCTGATATCAGTTGATAATATATGAAGAAGGAACATACCTGAAAGGGAACATATCAAATGGGAACACACAAGATGTATCATGATGGAATGAAGACTGCTGTAAGACAGAAGATTGTCACAGTAGCAGGGAGGCATGTGTACTACAGTCATGGGACATATATATTCGTCACTTATGATATTTTCTTCTTTGTTTTATATAAAACCAACAATTTTTAAATTCTGAAAAAATCCACAAATCATTCCAGAATTTGACAAATTTGTACAAATCTATAGTAGGATAAGATTTCTAAAAATATATGCATTTTCAAATTATCATGTTTATTTACAGAAATTGTCAGTATTTTTTCTCATGCAATTTTTATAAATTCCGTAAGGTCTAATGAAATATGTCGAAATTTACATGAAATAGTTTCATCTTCCACAGAATCATTATTTTCTCAAAATAAACTAAGATTATATCTAAATTTCCAAAAGATTAAAACATGTTTTCAATTTCCTTCATGTAAAAATAAAATATTTGAAATATTGCTTAAATAAGTGTGTTTTGTGTGCATTTAAGAATTGTTGGTTTTATATAAAACAAAGAAGAAAATAACATAAGTGACGAATATATATGTCCCATGACTGTACGTAAGATGTGATGGCATTGTGTTATACGTATATTACATAAACAGTGGAATCTCGTTATCTCGAAGTTCACGGGACCACCCTTATTACTTCAAGATATCCAGAATTCGAGATAGCAGAAATTTAATTAACGTCTGTTTATCTGTCAATCAAAATTGGAACTGGCCATTCAACTTTGATATAACTGGACTCATTCGATTTTGACATAACAAGATGCCACATGTATTAGGGTTACAGCATTCATGGGACCAGTTTCATCAACTTTACTGATTCTTTCAAACTTGCCTATATCCAAAATCATTTTGGGCTTCTAATTCCCAAGAAACATTGATTCACTTATCAAAAGAAATTTGTAAATTGTAGGTCATACGTCATGAAAATAAAAGATAATTCATGTTTTGTGATCACTGGTCTATCAGCTTTTGTTAAACTGAACTGTATTATACTGTGGTGGAGTGTAAGCTTGCTGGCAAACATTGTCCAAAGTCATAAGAGAAAAACTGACATTGATGTTTGTTTTCTTTGACTGAAATGTAATACATTTGTATTATTTGTTGATGAATGACATATTTTTAATGTAATAAATGTACACAGACTTTCAAAATTGTCTCTTATAATGTATCTTTGAAGGTGGAACAGTGACGGACAGCTTTTGTCATTGTTCTTGACAACACAGATCTTAAAATATCACACTACTCATTTTCAATTTACAAGTACATGTAGATGTTTCTTAGGTTGAATCTGAGCTCACCTCTATTAAATTGAAGGAATCAACAAAACTTGTATGGCATATACCCTTAGCAAACACTTTGCTTCAGATGCTGGATTAGTCATGTGCTTTTGCAAAAATTGGCCTGTTTTAGACTTAATTTATTATCCCCTTGCAAGTTTGGAGGGGATATAGGATTAGGCTCATATGTACGTGTGTACGTATGTATGTTACACTTTCTTTGTCAGCACTCTAACAAGTTTATTTCTCAACAGAATTTCACAAAATTCGATACAAGGGTTTACTATGGTGATATCTCAAATGAGTTCATGTTTCATGACACACACTCCCTTATTTACAGAGTTATTGCCCTTTATTTATTTCAATGAAATATTTTTGTCAGCGCTCTAACAAGTTTATTTCTCAACGGAATTTCAAGAAACTTGATACAAGGGTTTTACTATGGTAACATCTCAGACGAGTTTGCATTTTGTAATCCGCGCTCCCTTATTTACAGAGTTATTGCCCTTTGTTTATTTCATTGAAATATTTTTGTCAGTGCTTAAACTGGTGGTCTTTACCCAGGTAACCGGGGTTTCTCCTCCACCAATAAAAACTGGACGCCATCATATGACTGAAAGATTGTTAAGTAAAACAAAAAATCAAATCAAATCAAATTAAAGTCGGTGCTTTAACAAGTTTATCTCTCATTTGAATTTCATAAAACTTGATACAAGGGTTTACTATGGTAATATATCGGATGAGTTTGTGTTTCTTAAACCACACTCCCTTATTTACAGAGTTATTGCCCTTTGTTTATTTCATTAAAATATTTCTGTCAGTGCTCTAACAAATTTATTTCTCAACAATTTCACTAAATTTTATATGATTGTAGGTTGTGGATGTGCACAATGTATGTTGTGATCATAAAAAGATGGCATCTCTGGCAAATCGTGGCTTCTGATGGGTGGAAATTTCAACATTGTCAGATTTTTATCAAATATAGAAATTATGGGTATTAAAGGATTGCAATTTCAATGATATGGGTTTCACTGCTGTCTGTGACAAACCCAGGCCTCTGATTGGTTAGAAATTTAAATGTCCAATTTTTATGAAAATTAGAATTTATGGGTATTAAGGGATTGTGATTTCAATATGGGTTTTGTTGCTGTCTAGGTCTTCTGACTGGTATAAATTTCAACAATGTCAGATTTTGATGAAATTTGGAATTAATGGGTATCAAGGGATTGCAATTTCAATGATATGGCTTTCATTGCTGTTTTATAGCAAACTGAGTCTTTTGACTGTTCAAAGTATCAACATTGTCAGATTTTGATGAAATCTGCAATTATTTCTCAACAGAATTTCACGAAACTTATATCATTCCAGTATACAGGTATAATAAAATATTTCCAGTTGTGAGGGGATTAGTAAAACTTGTGATGTATTATTTTCAATGCTGTGACCAAGAAAAAATATTTTAATACAGTTTAATAAGGTGGCTGTTAAATATATCTGGTAGAAGTAAGTTTTTCAATTTTTTATTACTCTATGATGCATTAGAAGAATAAATGAAATTCTGTCAAGAACCACCTTTAAAACTGTATAACAATATATCCCTGATTTAGGTGTCATGGATTAGTGTTGTCATCATAACTGGTGATGACACAAAATCCCATTATAATGGATCTGTGTTGGCAACATGACTGGTGATGACACAAGACCCCATGGACATGGATTTTTGTTGTCAACACGAATGTTGATGACACATAACTCCATTGTCATAGATTTGTTGTCAACATGATTGGTGATATCACAAAACCCCAGGGTCATGGATTTGTGTTGTCACCATGACTGGTGATAATACAAGACCCCAGGGTCTTTGGATTTGTTTTGTTAATATGACTTTTGATGACACAATCCAGTCCCATCGTCAACTTATATTTTTTGGAGCTAGATTCTCTTAACCCAGTCAAATCTTTCTCTGGTATCAGTAGTACCTGCACACATACACATACTAACACATACGTGCCAATATATAGACCCTTACACTTACTCGTGATCCTATAAACTGGACAATGAAATAATATTGATGTCTGAAAAATGATGTCATGGGACAATTAGTCACCGAGACAATGTTACAAATTTTACGGGAAATTTTATTATTTTGTCATCCAAAGTTACAGGATCACAGTTAAGTAGAAAGGATATATTGGTGATTAGGCATATGTGTACATGCTATGCCAGTATGAGGATTAAATATATACAACACAACAGAAATCTTTAAGAAATGTGAAATTTATTACAAAAATCTTGTATTCTACAGTTTGGTCAATGACTATTAAATTAGTTCCCTGTTAACATTCCATAGAGAGAATAAATATTATATGTGTGTAATACTTCACCATACATTTATCACATTGTTTACATGTACCAGATATAAAATGTACGGGGAAAAAGATTATATAATTACCATCAGTACATAAAAATAAGTCAATAAAAATCTCTTTCATAACAGAGTAAGGCACACAAAAAACCATGCTTTACACGAAAATTGCACAATTAAAAATCTTCATTAAACATAAAAATAAGATTGTTATCATTTTCATGTTGTGCGTTATTTGTACAAGTAAGATATTTAAATACGGTACTGTATATTTGCTTTTTTTCACAGTGGCTTTAATTTTGCTATACATGTATTTGCGGTAAAAGAAAATACCATGAAATAAAATACATGAGGATAACTCTATACATATAAAGTGTCAGTAAGACAATACGTAACCAATAAAAATTCATCCATTGTATACAGGGATCATGAAATGTTTTGGAAATGGTGTCGAGCAAAATTTAATATCCGGGAATAAGTTCCTTTCAGAAAAAATGCAAAATTTTTTCCCCATGAAAGTAAAGAACTATACAGTATGTGCTGTTATTGTCGCTGATTTTTTGTTGTTTATTTTACACCCTGTTACCATAAATATTCCATACTGTACAAATGAGTCATAACCTTTTATAATGGATTTCTTTATTTACTAATACAAGAAAAAGTAAAGTGCATCTGAAAAAAAAATAACTAAAACGAGTGAACTAAAAATGATAGTGGAATTTCACAACAAAAAACCCCCCAAACATTCAGATATTCCTCAATCTTGACCCATGAACAGGTGAATCAGGCAAGCATGAAAATAAAACTGGTTACCTAACCGAGTATCAGTAAAGCGGGCAATAACATAATCCACAGGGCAAAGCCCTTGAATTGGGTTTTTCCTACATTTTTGTAGTCCCAAGTAATTTAAAACCAAAGTTGGAAGCAATGAAAGTGAGTGGTGAGGCAAAAGTAGATAGAAAGAGTGACAATATGGCTTCAGATACAGAGAGAGGTACATTGGCAGATGTTTGTTTTCCAGGACAACTCAGCTTCAAATTACTCTCGTTTGAGGAATGATTCTGATAAAATTTGTTATTGATCTACATCCGGTGATAGTACAAAAAAAAGGCAATAGAAAATTACTGCATTCACGAGTAGTCTTATCTTAATTTTTAATTACAGTCAGACTTGCATTACAGGCCACCTGTCTATAACGGCAACTTTTGTCTGTTCTCTTGTGGGGCCTTTATAGACAAGTTTGACTGTATCAGCAAACTGCACAAAGCATACAATGCTGTTCTCATTTAGATCCTAAATTTGAAAGAACATTTTATATACATGTGATAAAAGACAGTAATAAATAGATAAAAATAATACTAAAACCATGAAATTTTGAAGAAATGTCAAATCATTTACAAAATCCAAATTACAACTGTTTGATTCCTAAACCCCTGAAAACGATGGGTTCAACCTCATATCAAGAGATTGGGTGGATCCATGGGCGTTTTACAGGTAACTGGGTAAAAAAAACATTAACAGGGAGATTGGACTTGCACATATATCTTTTTATTATTGCACATACCATATCATATACCATACCAAATATACGCAGAATGACATGCAGAAAACAGAAATGAGCTAAGTAGAGGGCACCTGCTTCTTCACATGATGGCTATAACTCATTTACCCCCTATACACACATTTGAACTGGTCTGTCATTGATCATGAAGAGTCCATTGTATTGTACAGGGATGGGTATGTTAAGTTAAGTCCCAACAATATCTATCTACATACCAACAATGACATCAAATGAGGACGAATTAAAAACCCAATATTTATACAAGAATACATCATGCAGTTTTACAACATATATTGGCAAGCTCCCTGCCTGAAGAAAAAACAAAAACAAAACAATAAAAGAACAAAAAACAAGAGAAGATAATTCTTCTAACCATGGTGGACATTAAAATGTGCAAGAAAACAACAACAACAATGAACAAGTCAACAAAACTATTTACAATTCACAATGTCAACATTAATGAATTAGCTACTTGCATAGATGTTACAGTATTATTTCAGTTTGTGACATTTCAATATTGTGTAGGCCACAAAATATTTTCATGATCATCGAGCTAAAACTTTGTCAATAATCAAAATAACATATGTAATACAAAATAGACAGAATTTTTTTTATTTTACTTTTCTGAAAATTTCCAGGTTATTATTCCCAGAACCACAGATGAGCATATTGATCATATATTTGTAATTATTTGTTGGCACAATCAAAATATTTATAAAGTGAAAGTTCAAAATTAGCACGGGGAAAGTCAGGAGTTCTCTTCACTTGTTTTGTAGCCATGAAAGCTTGGTGCTAATAACCTAGTGGTACCAAGATGGCATTTTAAAACATGTGAACTGCCCCCCCCCCCAAAAAAAAAATAATAAATCCAGGTTACCATGCCAATATGAATATTTTTTTTATAATAAAAAACAAAATTTTGTAAGAGTTTAACTTAAAAAAAACAAAACAAATAAATTTCAACAGCATAATCTAAATTATATAATTTTCCTACAGGTGGCAAGGTAGATGCAAGCAGAAGAACAAAATGGTTTCCCTTATGCTGGCAAGGATGAATTTACTCCAAGATCGAATACCAACTTGCAATATTGCTTGTCAAAGCTAAATCAAGGGCAAAATAACATCAAGGACATTTCATACAGAATCCTGGACAAAACAGCTTCAAAACCATTTAAATCTGAATTATGGACAAAACAACTTCAAAACTGTTGGGCATGACAGCTTTAAAACTATTTAAAGTTTAATAAAGGACAAAGCAGCTTCAAAACCATTTACAGCTGAGTCAAGGACAAGACATCTTCAAAACCATTTACAGCTGAGTCAAGGACAAATCAGCTTCAAAACTGTTTAAAGTTGAGTCAAGGACAAGGCAGTTTCAAAATCATTTAACGCCGAGTTCAGGACATGACAGCTTCAAAACTGTTTTAAGTTGAGTCAAGGACATGACAGCTTCAAAACCATTTAAAGCTGAGTCAAGGACATGACAGCTTCAAAACTGTTTAAAGTTGAGTCAAGGACATGACAGCTTCAAAACCATTTAAAGCTGAGTCAAGGACATGACAGCTTCAAAACTGTTTAAAGTTGAGTCATGGACAAGGCAGCTTCAAAACCATTTAAATCCGAGTCAAGGACAAATCAGCTTCAAAACTCTTTAAAGCTTAGTCAAGGACAAATCAGCTTCAAAACTCTTTTAAGCTGAATAAAAGACAAAGACATACACTGTCTGAGCTAACACACCTCATAGTTATGGCATGGTTTTATGGATGTAAACGAAAGTACTAGCATAGATCTAGATAACAGACTGAAATCAAGCAAGAGGCAAGGAAATCATGTTTCAAACCGGCATTGATAAGGCAAGATAGATTACTGCAAAACAACAGCCACAACCATGGTTAACTACAGGAATGGTTAGATCGATCACAAGAACAAAATGGAGTCTGCATTGTTTAGACTAGGCTATATTGAACACAATGACACGAAATGATCAAGAGTCAAAACTAATCTGGGTAGCAGTGAAGACACAGAATACAGGGTCAAACCAATACAAAACTGTCTCACAGTGATGAAAAGAACACAACCGAGTCCAGGTATAGACACAAAAAATCCTTGTGAAGGACAAACATACTATGACGTTAAAATAAACCTATAATCACATGTGCCTACATAAGTAACTGATTAGAACCAACAAATCGCATGATATTGTCATCTACTATAAAAAAAAATAATATGCAAAATATTTTGAAACAAATAATAAACTTGACCTACATTTCTACAACTTGACCTTTAACTTTCCCAGACCTACTTATCAATATTTGACCTATTTATCATTATTTGACCTACTTAACAGTAACTGACCAACAAGATGTAGCATGACCTATAACATTCTAGATATATCCTGCAATAAATCCTCTTCAAATTGTTTGGCTTAATACATGATCAACTTGCCTTTTATTCATTTCAAACAGAAGGTGGGCTCAGGGAAAAAATAACTGTCCCTTAACTTTGTTAAATCAATAAACACAAGTTTTTTCACTTTTCAAGTTGGGGCTTTATATTAGCAAAACAAAATAATTTGTAAATCAATTCATTTTGACAAAAACAAACACTTATGTAAGTAGTGGTATTTGTGAAATGTGATGTTAAAAGAAAACCAAATAAGTAAACTTTGTCATCATAAAGTCTACATTATTTTTCAAAAATATAAATATATAGATGTATACAAATGGATCTACGAACTATTATAATCTTTTTTTTTTCAAATATATAAAAATCTGCATGCAATACAGTATATTGTAAAATCACAATAATGATACACAGAAGGTTGCTAATACAGATGTATATCATTACCGTAATATATAACGTGCTACCTACCAGTTAAAACTTAAAGTATATAATTAGAGATATACCCTTGCTTCCCTAAAGTATTAAGTGACTATATTCATAATATACCTTGACCTTGTAAAACAGCTCTCGGTCTGTCAATCCACTTTGAGATAAACTGTTTTGAATTTCTTTAACATTTTGTAGATTTGTCTTCCATTTTCGGAATAGACAAATGACATCTTCAATCTTTTTGTCATAGTACATATAAAAAGTTGCTAAAACCACAATAAAGGAAGGTTTAAAATGTAGCCAATTACATAATTTCTTGAGATATTTACACTCTGGATAACAAATACAAAATAAGTAGAAAGAATATGTTATAACAACCTTGAGTTTATAAAAAATGGAGATCACATGACAATGAACACAACATCGTAACTATCATCACAGTGTGATAATGTGCAGTAAGATTCAAGATAAAACTTTATCATAAATAGGTGATAAATAAAACAGGAAGAGTAGGAATTGACCTACTGCCAAATTCTGACACATGGGTCTCAATGTGCATTTTTTATTTTCAATCGATTGTGACGTGATAATCTCATAAACGTTTGACAGGCCATTTAATTGAGATGTCATAATGGATAAGTCAGCCAAAAGGTGCAGCATCTTTCACAAAAGGTCATTTCAGTTTGGGATCCAGCAAGAAAATGTTTAACAATCTTCAGCTCTAAACATCAGAAAAACACGAGTACGGTAAACAGTACAAGATAAACCTGTAGTGACCTTTCATATAGATGCATAGTTTTACTTTTTGTGGTTTGAACTCTTATTACTTTTGCTTTCTCCTAGCTAAAATTTTAAAAGAAAAAGAATTAGAGCTATTGAAATACAATCTCAATGTGTGGAATAACCAAAGAATCCAATACAGATTATCTCACTGTGATTCACTATGACAATCTGATAGATAATCTCTGTGATTCAGCATGCTTCACTGTGACAATCTGACAGATAATCTGTGATTCATCATGCTTCACTGAAAATCTGATAGATAATGTGATTCACCATGATTCACTGTGACAACCTGATAGATAATCTCTGTGATTCCCCATATTTCACTGTGAAAATCTGATAGATAATCTCTGATTCACCATGATTCACTGTGACAATCTGATAGATAATCTGTGATTCACCAGGCTTTATTTTGACAATCTGACAGATAATTTCTGATTCACCATGATTCACTGTGACAATCTGATAGATAATCTCTGTGATTCACCATGATTCACTGTGACGCAACCTATTCCAATCTCAATTAAAATGAAAGACCAAACAACAAACAATTTACTAAATTCAAATATATGTCAATCTCTATACAATAATTCTACATGGTTTTTATAGTACACACTTATATATACAAGATATAAAGACGGAAAACATGCAGTATGTAATATGTACATATATGACCAGCCATTGGAAATGTGACTTTTGAGTTCAATATTTGATATTTTCAATTCAAATTACAAGTGTCCATTCGGTGTCTGTAAAATTTGCATCTAGAGATTATCTGACATACAAGAGTTTTACATGATTTTAAAATTAGACATCACTTTTCAAATGCTGTTATTTCTCAAATAGTTTCTCATAGTCTGTTATATGCATGTTTGTGTGTGACACTGTATGTATGTGTGTATAAGGAACCTTTAGATATAAACAATTTTTCAATAAAAACATTTCTTTGAAAGTTCACAACTCAAACTTTCAAGAATCTGCAAATTTATTTACTTTTTTGTATACAAAAATTAATCTATCTCAGAAGACAAACTTTTGTAAAGTGTGCCTTTCCATATGTAAATCAACATTTATATGTCAGTGGAACAAATGCTCAAAGTTTACAAATTCAACGTCATTTAACAAATGTAAACTGTACATTATATAACTATTAAACAAGTGACTATTACAAAACATATAACATAAAACTATTAAGGCGCATATTTCATTATTTGTAATGCTGTTGCATAACTGCAAGATTATTCATTGTTGTCATGGTTACAAGTAAATATTACAAAATTTTCTGGAAAAATGGATAACAACTCCAAGTGAGATCTGATTATCTTCCCTTCTAGGCATGCGTATGAGGGGGTACTCCGATATATGTACATGGTGCAAATAAAACTATGGAGACAATCTGGGGTGTTGAAATCTTACGACTAGTGAGACACGACATATCTCAGACAGCTTTAACATAGGTTTATCTGTACAAAAAATGATACAAGGTATTCAACTGCATCTTAGAACCTGGTTCCTTCCAAAATCATGGTTCCATGTATAGGAAAAAGCTACATGTAGTTATGCTAAAGTAAAATCTTTTATAGCATATGTTAATAACCTTTTTATCAAAACCTGATAGAATAAGGACTTAATGACTCCTACCATGCATTTATTAAATTGGTTTAATGGTGATGCTATTATATTTTCATACACATATCTGACAGGTGATGCCACAATTTGAAACCAGCAAAAATAAGACGGGACTATAAAATATTGACCATTGTAGACAGGCATCCTTTACTTACAGGTTTTACTTAAACTAACAGTAACAGTTGTAAAAAAAAAAGTGTTCTGCAATTAGGTTGTACATATCACTGTAAAATATTGCCACTGATCTGGGGTGCCACTGGTCACAAGTTTTGACAACACCATCATAGGTTTATTTGCATATAAGTAAATCTCAGTGGCTTACAATTAATTTCAATTTCTATGGTATAATTACAGGTAAACACTTTCAAGATATATTTACAAGACTATTATATCATAAATATAATTATGATTATTTTAAATCTATTACTGTTGTAAGTTTCAGATTAATTACTTTTAAATAATTTTGAAATGACAAGACTTTAGATATTTCACTCAATATATTTGTAAATATCATCATCAGAGTAATTGTTAAAGTATAGGAAAAGATAATTACTATCCAGTATTTTCTTTAACATAAAGATAGATAATTACTCCCAAGAAAAAAATTTTGCATCAGTATATGATTATTTTCTGATAATTTTTATTGTAAATAAAGAATCTGATGTGAAATTCTAGCATAGACAAAAATTACTGGATTTCCAATATAAGCAGGTAACCATGATATTGGTGTTTATTTTTCACAGGTTACCAGACTTCGAGCATATTTTTATAGGTTCTATTACAGTCTTTGACATCAAAAGGTTGTTAGTTGTCCAGAATATACCAATACCAAATAAAACATTATGTTCTTTGCAAAAATAGGACCTGATAATTATGTTTATGGTGATTGATCAAAAGTTACTTCATAGCAAATGTAAACAGAAAAATAAAATAAAGAAATAATAGTTGAAAAAAGGTGTGTACTAAAAAACAAATTACCATTAATACCACCTATCAATCACAAATCAACTCTAAGCAGTGTATCACAATTACCAGGTGCTGTAAACTTCATTTCAAAATATATTTGCATGATAAAAAAAAACAAATAGTAAAATTAAAATTGTTTGCTATATATACACAATGTACATCACTAATTAGTTTTAGTTATCAACAGCATGAGTTATCTCCTCTTTGATGTGAGACCTTTATATTCTTATGAATGATTCCTCTTAATTACAGCCAATCACAATGGCAGATGGAATATTGGTGGAAATATGCAATTATACAACTGTACAACATGAAGAAATTGTGATGGAAGAAAAAGTTCGTAAAAAATGAAATATGCAGTGTTACACAACCAGGGCCTGGCACCATAAAACTTGAGAATTTACTTAAGTCTGAGAATGTTTTCATACTTGCCTGATCAGCCAATCAAATTTCAGGATTAGCCAAACTTGAATAAAATTTTAGATTTATGTAATTCTTAAGTTTTATGGTGCCAGGCCCAGTTCTTTGAAAAGTGTTGAGTATTACACAGTGAGCAAGACAATATCTTAAATTATTGTGAACATTTATATTCTAACTTGACACAATATTGAATTATCTGTCATCATATTCTGACAGCTTGGAAATAGTTTAGCCACTGTGACCGTGCTGACCGCAAGTGAAAATTCAAGTGCATTCTATAGATAACTGTGTGTCTCAGGTTTCGTCGTGTGGTCTGTAATCGCTGATGTCTTGACGGAATCTGCCACTGGTATACTGCAACACAAATCAATGTTATTTGAACAATTTTCCTTTACAGAAACTGACATTGCACATCAGTATGAAATAATCTGTATATAAATGTAAAATTTACTTACTTTGGAATATGAAAAACAAGCTTAATGTAAATACAAGCTTAATGCAGATTAGTTGTGTTGATCTTTATATAGCTTTGTTTTTTTTTTTTAATTTTCTCAGAATTAGTCAACTGTATGGAGATGGCTGTCATCAAGAATTGGTGAAGTGTTGTAAAATTAGATTACTATTTCTAGTACTACTCCTCGAAACCTACGCCAAGCCAGTGAGATTTCTGAAATATGTCACATCTACAGGTACACAAATCTTCAGTGTTCAATCTCATCCAAAGACCTGAGATTTCAACACCAAAAGCTGAATGTTTCTGAGGGAAGAGTAGAGTTATTTGTTCAAAAGTCCAGGTCATTTCTTAAAATTCCTTACGTTTGAAATTGCCTGGATTCAAACCCAGAACTCTCACTTGAAAGGCAAATTTTCTTAAATGAGATCAGGGGCCCATTTTACGAAAAGGTCCTAAGTCCTAAACCTTAACTTTAAGTCCTAACTACCATGGCAAAGCATCACTGATTTTTCAGTCCCATCATAATTTGGACTAAGACATAGGATTTAGGACTTATGACCTTTCGTTAAATGAGCCCCTGGACTTTGCACCATAAAACTGGAGAATTTACGTCAGTCTCAGAATATTCTCAACTTGGCCTGCTCAGCAAATAAGATATGAAGAAAAGCCAAAGTTAAGTAAAATTTTTAGACTTAAGTAATTCTGAAGTTTTATGTTGCCAGGCTCCGAACTCATACATCAGAAAAAAATGATCTTAGAGAGTAATTATAAGCTTGTCCAAAATAATGCACTCATATTTCAAAACAAACATATATTTCTTTGAGAAAAAAGTGATTGCCTTTATCATTCTTATAATATTACATTCCCTTATCAAAAACCATTAGTTTGGGGGAAGATAACAAAATAAAGCAACAACAAAAATGACAGAAGCAGAAAAGCTAAAGCTCTAAGAGAACAATTATCTATGCCTGCAATTACATAACAGATAACTGTAAACTTTATACCTAGGCTTCAGTAAATTGATAAATAAATGGATAGATAGATAAATAAACACTAATCCTCATAGAAAAATTACAAAACTGAGAAGCCAATTGTAAAAAAAAAAACAACAAGCAATACAATAGGGGTGACAACAGCTAGCCAGTATGGCAAATGAAAGCTAAGAGACATTGACCACAATTCATTTAAGCACCAGGACCTGGCACCATAATTCTCGAGTCTAAAAGAAATTCTCAACTTGGCCTCCTTAGCCAATCAGATTTCAGATTTTGCCAAAGTTGAGTAAAGACTTTAGAGTTAGGCAATTCTTAAGTTTTATGGTACTACGACCTGTAAGAAACAGCATTTATGCAAAGCTTCTACAAAAAAGATGACTGCTAGAGAACAATAAGTTCGATGAAATAACCCTATAATCTCTGCCTTATGCCCTATAGTCCAAGCAAAACAAAAGCTATATAATCATGTTTATAGTAGTCTGTGAGCATTTCTAAAGTCATGTTTATAGAACAATCTGTGAGGATTTTTCAGTCTGTGAGGATTTTATAATCATGTTTATAGTACTCTGTGATGAGTTTTATAACCATGTTTATAGTACAGCCTGTGAGGATTTTTTAATCATGTTTATAGTAAAGTCTGGAAACGTTTTATAATCCTGTATATTACAGTTTGTGAGCATTTTTATAATCATGTTCATTATAGTCTATGAGCATTTTTATAATCATGTACATGTATATTACAGTCCGTGAGCATTTTTATAATCATGTTCATTATAGTCTATGGGCATTTTTATAATCATGTATATTACAGTCTGTGAGCATTTTTATAATCATGTTCATTATAGTCTATGAGCATTTTTATAATCATGTATATTACAGTCTGTGAGCATTTTTATAATCATGTTCATTATAGTCTATGAGCATTTTTATAATCATGTATATTACAGTCCGTGAGTATTTTTATAATCATGTTCATTATAGTCTATGAGCATTTTTATAATCATGTTCATTATAGTCTATGAGCATTTTTATAATCATGTATATTACAGTCCGTGAGCATTTTTATAATCATGTTCATTATAGTCTATGAGCATTTTTATAATCATGTATATTACAGTCTGTGAGCTTTTTATAACCATGTCTATAAAGCAGTCTGTGAGCATTTTTGTACTATGTGTTAGCAGTCTGTGAGCATTTGTTCTTGTAAGATTTTTCTATGATCATGATTATGGTGTAGTCCGTGAGCATTTTAAGAATAACAAATATTATACATGGTATGGACATTTTTACAATTTAAGCTATATAAATTAATAGACTTATTTCATATTAAACTATTTAGCTTCATTGTATGACTTGAATATAAAAAATTTACATAATAAGTAACAATAAAACATCATTAATTATACTGCTATAATTTACATTTGGTAGTAGTTGTTACATGTAAGTGTGATGTGTACGAGTATACAGTTAAACGTATACATAAATGTTACGTAAACATATAAATGTATAGCTCTACCATGATAGATTGGCACATGTTTACAAACATAAACAAGTCTAAATTAAATCATAATGGGGGTGACATTCTAGTTTTCAGCACAAAAATATTACAGTTACAGTAATGCATGGAGACATGTTTAACTGTACACACCTAATTTTTGGAAATGGAGAGTACTGATTTGGTTTTTGACAGATCCAGGATGTGCCACGTTACCTTGGTAGACCTGTACATACTGTTAACTTTTATATAAACATATATACATGTACATATATATTAATGTTACAATGTATATAAAGAGTATATCAGTAATGTAAAAACGTACACATTAGACAATTAATCATGCAGTGATAGAAAATGCTAGTATGACATTACATTGATATACATGTACAAGGATTTCGGTGCCAATACGAAACATTAACAAGAAACAAATGTGTGGACTTTACTATTTATCTAGAGCGTGGTTGGTGGTGGATCCACCGTTAATGAGAATCAAGATTTTAAGATATCATGTTCTTGTACAACTTCCTCAAGAAAAATACCGTTTGTGCAACTTAAAGAATATTTCAGCACAATCATAATTCAGCACTTACATAGCGCATGATAAATTTTGCACAATGATGCACAAGTTTGGAACATTAATACATAAGAACTATACATGTAATTATAATTTTATTATAATTTTTTATCTTACTTATTTTTGGGGCTGCGTGTGTGTGTGTGCATAATCAAAGTGGTTTTTTTTTACTAATACAATGAGAAACTGATAAAAGTTGCAAAGCCGAATTGAAAAGCATTCTATTTTACAGTTCATATCAGAGCTAACATAACAACCAATCCAAATATTTTACTCAGACAGATGAACAAACAGACATCAACAATTCATAGAATGATATTTCTTCGCAATCCAGCCAAAAATGTAAACACCCCTATTATGAACACATACTACCATGATGGTGTGGATATAGTTATGATGTGAGTGTAATCTATGGTTGTCCCTGTTACGAACACATACAACTATGCTGGTGTGTATTTGTTATGATGTGATGGTAATCTCTGATTGTCCCTGTTATGAACACATACTACTATGATGGTGTGAATATAGTTATGATGTGATGGTAATCTATGGTTGTCCCTGTTACGAACACATACAACTATGCTGGTGTGTATTTGTTATGATGTGATGGTAATCTCTGATTGTCCCTGTTATGAACACATACTACTATGATGGTGTGAATATAGTTATGATGTGATGGTAATCTATGGTTGTCCCTGTTACGAACACATACAACTATGCTGGTGTGTATTTGTTATGATGTGATGGTAATCTCTGATTGTCCCTGTTATGAACACATACAACTATGCTGGTGTGAATATAGTTATGATGTGAGGGTAATCTCTGATTGTCTCTGTTATGAACACATACTACTATGATGGTGTGTATTAGTTATGATGTGAGGGTAATCTCTGATTGTTCCTGTTATGAACACATACTACTATGATGGAGTGGATAAAGTTATAAAGTAAGGGCAATCTCTGGTTGTCCAAATATTTGTAAACAAATCCATGTTGAAATATATTCACCTCCAGGTTTGTGTACTCTAAAATCTAGATATGATATTTTGGTCCTTGTGAAAATCATAAAATTATGTAGCAGTATAAGTTGGTTGTCTTTACTATACAAAAAGCATTCTATGTTCCTATCCAATAAAACTTAGATACTGATCGTAAATTTGAAGACACACTCTATATGCTGCATATGATAAAAATTAAACTAACTTTTATACTATTTATTAATTTGCAGGTACCCTGTATATGATATTAAGATAAAACTAATATTTTACACTGTTTATTTATTTGCTGGTACCCTTTACATGGTAAAGATTAAACTATTATAATTTTGCAGGTACATTGTACATGATAAAGATTAAACTGATATTTTACAATGTTTATTAATTTGCAAGCACCCTGTACATAATGGTGATTTCTCTATGATAAAAAGTGTGTAATATGTATGTGCCTCTGTTTTCCTCCTCTCACTGCTAAAACATCTCAAAACTCAAGTTCTATTTAATTTTTTGTAAGTATGTATTTTTTTATCAATTCAATATGTATATATTAAAAGTCAATTATTTTTCCTTTGGGAATCAACATGCAGTGCTAAAGACTACAAAACTTGATTCCACAAAGAGTTAAGATTAACAGATACATGCATGCCACATAAATAGTTTACTGTAATCCTCAGTAAGGTAAGTGCACTAGAATTAGTCTACACCGTATACAACCGTTTAATGAGACTTCATTTGTTTGTAAACGCCACAACATCGCAAAAACACCTCACAAGACATGCAAGCATTTTACCTTCCACCCTCATGCTTTATACACTGCGGATGACCGGGGGGGATTACAACTGGCTGAGGAAGTAACTACTTACAGCGGGTGGTGGTGACTCGGACAGTGGCCCTCTCATAGGTAATGTCTCATTACTTTGTATGTCATTTACACTACTGAAAACCAAACAAACATCAGCTAAAGAAGAACGGCTATAAAACATCACAACATTTAACATCTCTTCAAGTTCTATATTATATCTCTTTAAAGGGACATTAGCTGTGTTTTTCATCATATATATATATATATATATATATATATATATATATATATATATATATATATATATATATATATATATATATATATATATATATATATATATATATTTATTCCTTTTTACTACTTAGATTGATATACAATAATGAAAAAAAAAGAGATATACACAGGCATAAAAATTCTTAAATTCCAATAAGTTTTGTGAAAACTGCTTAAAAAACCCAATTTGGCAACTGTTCAATTGCAATTAACATCTCAACCTTACTATTTGTATATGCATACCACATACCACACTGGACCTGACTTTATTTTCACAAAATATATACATGATACAGGAATATAAGATTTGTTATGCCTGTGTATAACTCATATTTGTTATTGAACAGCAAATTCAGTAGTAAAAGTAAACAAAAAAATCTTTTTTTTTTTGTTGGTAAACACAGCTAATGCACCTTTTAATCAACTATGCAGGACTGGGGTAGCATTAGTGTCAATCTAGACTGAAAAAATGGTCAAGTCCTTACCTTTTGGTCAGATCCTTGTTGGTTAAAGACTTACAACTAACTTCATCTTGGTTTACAGTTACCCATATAGTATTGGGTTGACTTAACTGTGGGTCAATCAAACAACAGTGTGTATCAAGTTAATGGCTTCATTCGACTTTTGGTGAGAATTAATGACAGTTTAAGGATTTGAGGGACAGGAAGAGTTGAAATACTAATGAAATGGATCGGGACAAACACACCATTAAAGAACCTGTCTAAACCATTTTTTTATTTTCTCAAAAACTAGAATAATTTACAAGAGTGTTTCAAAATCTTATAAGATTAAAGAAATTTACCCGATAATGACACAAAACAAAGATATCACTTGGGTCCATTGCCATATAACATAAATTGTTCTTAGGTCTAGAATTATTTTAGCTTGGTTTTCACAGCCAATCAGATTTCTAGGAACACTGGCAGCTGAAGTTAAGAACATTATTAAGACTTGGGAACATTCATAAATGTTATAGTGATTGGCCTAGGACAAATTTTATTGGACAGATTTATATCCAATCAACTGTTTTCATTTATTAATTTTCTAGATTTGTTGTAAATCAAAGGTTGTACATGGTATTTGGAATATGTTTGTTTCACTGAAACAATTTTTCTGTAATATTTATATGGACATATCACCAGCAGATTTAGGCTGAGTCCTTAGTTTAAAGTGTTACTCAACTGATCCACATGGATTTCACTTCTTAAGCAAATCTCTTAGAAAGAGCTTTAAAAAAGTTCAAAGTATGGTATGGATCTGGAACCAAATCTGGAGCCACCTGATTGGGACACAAATGCCCTTTCTACTGAGTTAAAACCACAAGTGGTGGTATGTGGCAAGATATTTAGCAACCACAACCACTATGGATACTTTGCATTCCATGAAAAGCAATTCACATTTGATATATGGTATTTTTTTTATAATTGAGCCAGCACAGCAAATCATATTGCAATATGATATGTTAATTCACTAATTTTCGTAATTAACATTATGAACCTATATATGATTGGTTTAGACAGGTTTCCACACACTAATGTGAACCAATGAAATGTAATGGGGGGGGAAGTGCACAAGACTTAAAAAAAAGGTAAAATCAACTGATGTAATTTTGAACATAGAATAACAAATACAAAGACTTTTTAATAGTCAGAAGACAGAACCGCTTAACTTACTGATGTCCGCCACTCTGATAATCTACAGGTGAACCAGTCGAATCATGGAAACTGCCGTAACCATTATATGGCGGAGGTCGTGGACAGAAGGGATCGGAATCATCTACAGGCCTATATCCTCTCCTAGGTAAAACGAAAGCGAAAAACTCAGATGTTAATTCACTAGATATTCAATATTTAAATTTGGCTATGATTCATACTTATTTTTATGAATTTCTAAGGAATCACCCCTTTCTAAATAACTAGCGTTTACTGAGACAATGGCTAAACATTTTAATTTTCTACATTAAGAAAATCACTGAGAAAAAAAAACATTACTATATCTGCAATTTCATTTACGCATTTCTTACCACACAGTCAATTATAAACTGTTTTACCTTTTTCCGCTAAGATACCATATTCTGGGTAGGAAACACTGCATTAGGGCCATAAACAATCCAGCAGATGGCAGCATAAGCAACAACAGAGCTATACCAATGCTGTAAATTGAAAAATCCAGAAAAGTCAGACTTACAAACATCTCTAACACCATCATCAGTGTAAGCTGGCAATATTCATTTTAATTGAGTCAACTGAAGTTATTCAATGTGTTTGTATAAAAGAATTAAAACGATTCTTGTTATACTCACAATGAAGTTTGACATAGTCCCTCAATTGCATCATTGTAGCTTCCATGCAAAGTCTTACAGTCTAACAGTGAAGTTAAACTCGTTATGTTTCCAATGGCCGAGTCCAACTCCCCTCTAAGGTATCTGACAGGACCATCAAGCTGTTAAAAATGAAGGAATTTAAAAATCATCAAATACATATATAAACTGAATGAAAAGACATTTTTAAAGTATTTTTCTTTCCTTGTTATGACAGTTTTCATAAGGAGTATCAGATAAAGCTTAACTGAAATTAGTTATACCATAATAGAATAAAGTTAAAAAGATCATTCTGGGGGTTCAAAATATGAGGAATACAAGAAACTGTTAAAAGCAGTATGGTCAAATTGCGAAGGAATACCCCTGGAATTTGAATTTCCAGGTCCAACTAAAAACTGAAGGTCAGAGTCAACTAATGTCATCTTGTTTTCTAACAAAAGAGACAGACAGACCGGTGGATTGACAAACAGAGAGACAGACAAAAAGAGAGAAAGACAGACTAGTGGTTAGCCAAACAAAGAGACGGACAGACCGGTGGATAGACAGAGACAGACATGGTGGTTTCAAAGATTGGCATTTGTTACACAATATGACAATCTGAAAGGCAAAAAATAATGTCCATTTTCATTCTGCCATGTCAATCTTTATTTAAACTCAATGGAACTCATTTTTACAATTATGGCAGTCATCAAAATGGCATTTATACACTTCAAATCTGTCTGAAGAGACCACTCTCATGAATGACCACCTATCTTTTGAGACCACCATCAGAACACAATTCTGTTACATAATCCTTTGTCGTAAATAAAACCTCTTTTGAGAGACAATCTGTCTTGGGTGATCAAATCTTGGTGACAGGTTTCACTGGATTGTTTTTCTAAGGCAAATGGATGTGCCTAAAAATCTCCATCTAATCCATAAGATGGTGACCTTGTACAGGCTAAGTACAAGTTATATGACCGTCTAACAATTACAATAAATTTGACAATGAAGAAATTGTAGGTAGTACTTCTATTACCTCAGGTTTGATGTTTAATGGAGCCGTCTTGTTGACAACTTCTGTCAGAGAATTATTCGCCAAGGCAATGGCAAGCAATGCCTGTTTGATTGTCTACAAGGAAAAACAAAATATATTTTATATTAACATGTTAACAACAATCTTCCATCAAACATGCATATTCTTTAACTTTGTGCAAAAATTTGTTTGAACTATTTGAAGCAGACAAAAGCTAAATAACTACTAAAATTTCTATTCAAAAATGACAAAATTCTACCTCTATCGGCAGAATTTTGCTGAGCTAGGGATTTTTTGTTTTAAATTTAACATGAAACTAAAAGGTAGATGGATGAGAAAAACAATGTCCATTTCACTTACTTCAGAAATTGATGCTGGAACTACATCTGTTTGGCATTCTATATAGGTTTTGATTGCATCTGAAAAAAGGTATAGAGTTATGAAGAAAATGATGAATGCAAGTGTAGTTCTCAAAAATGTTCACAAACACTGAAATATCCCAAGAAAAATATATTTCAGAGTTGATTTCCTTTTGTCAAAATTTATTTTATATTCTATAAGAAATATTTCAAAAATAAATTTCATTTGATGTTTAGAATTTTATTAACTTCTGCTGAAGTTGATGAAATAAAAATAAACACTAAAATTATCAGAAGTTCCATTTTTTTGCAGATGGTCACATATATAAATGTATAAAATGTGTGTGTGGTATGTGTGTATATGTACATTTCAAATATGCAAATAGTAGCTAATTTTTAAAAGAAATATATCAGTAGAAATACATACCTTTACCTAAATCAGATTTACCCAGAGACTCTATGTAGGAATTAGGATTGTAACAGAGATCTGCTGCAGCCTAAAATAGCACAAAAATATAATAAATATCAAAGATATGAATAAATGGAAAGATCATTTACATGTATTTTCATAAAAACAGAACACGTAACTTTAAAGGAACTGTTCTGCAGAACATTTTCTAAAGACAAACCTCACTTTGGAGACATCTTGCATTTTTAAAATTTAGACACCATAAATATTCAGTCTCTAGTTAAATAAATTTTTTATTAGAAATTAAATAGGGGCAGATCTTCAATTACAAGACCACCTAACAAATCAGACAACTTTGAGTCAGTCAGTTTTGTGGTCTTAATAGCAAGGTTCCTCCACTTTGTCTGTTCTTTACTCATGTAACTACTTACTCTGTGTCATGTGTTATGTCATCACATTTCAACGCTCTGTGAAGAGGGACACAGAAATATCAGTATCAATCAAGTACACTTGTACTACATAATTCATTGGACAGTCCCCAATGCCATACTCAACAATTTCTCTGTTATATGATGGCGGCCAGTTTTTAAACTGTGTAACTGATGATATTTTTAAAACAGAATAAACTGGATTATATAATTTTATCATAAGTACATTGAAGACAAAGTTGTTGTTCATGAACAGCTTGAAATCAGTATCACAATGCAATGTAAAAGGCGTACAGTGTACATACCCAAATTATCACAAAATACAGTGGAATCTCGTTATATCGAAACTCACAGGACCACACCTATTACCTCAAGATATCAGGAATTTGAGATAGCTGAATTTTTAAATTGATATATTATTATATCTCTAAAAATCAGGACACGACTTTCAATTTTTATATATATTCCGATATTCGACTCAACCGATTTTGACAAAACAAAATTCCACTGTTTAAACAAATGAACAAGAAATCAAATAATTCTGCAATGAAAGAAATATCTTACAATGGAAGCTGTCAAAACAGACCATCACATCAGCCATTCAAATGTGGTCTTGACAGACAGGTGATCATAGACAAAGGCTAACTCTTAATACAGGTTTTACTGTACATAGAATACAGGTGATCTTACACAAAGGGTTACCGTTAATACAGGTTTCAATGTACACAAAAATACAACTGTACCTGTATTGAAAGACCACTGTAATTAAAGAAAAACAAACATCTTCTGACAGATGATCTGTTTTGAAAGACCATATTTTTAAGGCTTACAGAGTGGTCTTTGTAGATAAGATCCAACTATAGTTTGCGGAGGAATTTTCATACTTACCACTGACAGACCGAGATAAAAACCACTTCCTATCCAAACAAGTAACAGAGATAAAAAGCCCAGTAACGTCGCTCTAAAAAAAAAAAAAAAATTTTAGTTTCACAGAAACTACATACAGTCAAAATTGTCTATAAATACCATTCAAGTTAACAGGCAAAAAGTGGATGTTATAGACAGGTGGCCTTTACAAAGAGGTCTAAAAATTGAAATACAACATGGCCGTGACACTTGTGCTAGAAATCGTAATCTATGGCCCATTTTTATACAGTAGGCTACAGATCTTCTGTTTTGATTGATCTTAATTAATTAACAATCCTGTCAATCACTACTCTATTAGGTCAGAACCTACTGGCACCCAGTTATCAAAAGACCTTTTGTTTAACTTTCCAGTAGATCCCGGTGTTGTCCTGGCCTAAGGCACTGACTTTTTATAAATTCACCAATAATTACTCAAACTTCGAGGTTTCGAGAGTGAAATATAAAGGAATTTACAAATCGGGACTATGAATCGACTTCAAGGTTTCAAGAACTTTGAGGTTTTGACAATCGAGAGATCAAGAGTTAATTTACTTAATTTATGAAGGAAAAAAATTGGGACCTGTTCGAAACTTCTAGGTTTCAAGAACTTCGAGGTCTGGACATTTGAGCTTACAAGAGTCACCTGTATATATTTTTAAGTCACATAAAAGTTTAAAGGCAAAATTGATCAGTAAAACATATTGAGGACTTAATTTACTAGTCCTACCTGGGGCCTTCCTGGGTATTTAAAATTAAATTTCTCACATTTAGTATGTGAAAGTTGAAGTCAAGGCCTGTGTAGCCAAGTTGTTAGTGCATCAGGTTTTAAACCATGAAGTCTCTCACCTCTAGTCAGCGCAGGTTCTAGTCTCACTGGGACTAAAACTGACTGATTTGTCTTTCAATTACAGTATCAAACACTAACAAATACCAACATAGTTTATGACTCAACTGATGTATCACCAAGTGTCTGACACGTGGCTTTCAATGTGCATTTTTGTTGAAATTCAATTTTGATGCCATAATCACACAAATGTCTGATGAACCATTAAATTGTGACATCATAATGGAAAAGTCTGCCAAAGGGTGTCGTGTTGGACCTTTCGCGAAAGTCAATGGAAGTGAAACAGATTAAACAGAATTTTTGATTCTCAAACTTACAGGAGCAGGAAGCAACGAGACTTTCTGTAACAGCCCACTGTGGCAATGACCAACAACACCAGAGTAAAACATAGCAAAACAATTGTTGCTGTCCATCTGAAAAATCAGAAAAAAAATATGATGCATTTTGTAGAGCAAATAACCAATATGCTAAAAATGAAATATATAGAATTTGTTTGTTTGTTGTATTGTTGTTTAACGTCCCACTCAAGAATATTTCACTCATATGGAGACGTCACCAAATGCCAGTGAAGGGCTTCAAATTTTGGCCTATGCTCAACACTTACGGCCATTGAGCAGTGACGGTTCTTTAACGTGCCGACACCTACTGTAACACGGGACTCCAGTTTTTACTGTCTCATCTGAAGGACAGGAAACTAAACTGCCACCAGCTGGATTCAAACTCACAACCTCATGATCAAGAGTCGAGCACAATACCGACTGAGCCAGGCCGGCTCAAAATATATAGAATAATATCTGGCTTCAGAATTCAAAGAACTTTGTTTTATTGACATTTGATATCTTGATGTCTGATATCTTAACATCTTAATATCTGATATGTTGATGCATGATAACTTGACATCTGATAACTTGACATCTGATATTTGTTTAGGGTGATATAGAACACCAATGAAATAAAACATGAAAGTATATATTTCACCTTTATGCTAATGAACAGAATACCAATATGATAAAAGAACCCAAATACCTGATAAATTCAATATGACTAGTATTATCAGATAGATCAGTCAAGTTTAGGTTTGGTACATGTGTGCTGATGCTGTTGATGTCCGCTAATGTCTTATTGGCTTGTTGTACAATATCTTGAGTCAGCTTGGACAGCAGATCCAGTGCTGTGACATTTAAAACACGCTGATTTAACACATTCTCCAAATCTTGTAGGCCTTTACCTCTGATATTCAATGTGAGTTGCTCCAAATTATTAATCTATAAGAGAAAAGAGACACATGCAAAATGAAAGCAATGCAGTTTCAGTGATATTAAGAAAGGTCGCTAGCCTTTTTCATCACTTGCAAGAAAAACTGTAATCACTTCGTTTGAAATAAGAATACTTCTTCTATTCTATTCAATTCAAACTATTTACATTATATACAAAATATATCTATTTTACAATAATACATGCAAGCAATGTGTGTCTGTTCAGTGTAGATATCTATGACTCAAGTTTCCATTAAGGGTAAATATCTATGTCTCAAGTGTTGCCTAAGTGTAGATGTCTGTCTCAAGTGTCTCCTAAGTGTAGATGTCTATGTCTCAAGTGTCTCCTAATTGTAGATGTCTATGTCTCAAGTGTCTCCTAAGTGTAGATGTCTATGTCTCAAGTGTCTCCTAAGTGTAGATGACTCAAATAACTATTAAATTATTCTTTAGATGGTTAAATAGTAAGTAAAAATTTGGTTTTTGAATTAACTTATGTTTTTGGTAATTATCAACTTAAAACAATACAAAAATATGCCAACTTATCATTTCAGTGAAGGCCACTTGTCAAGTGTGTCTGTTAAATGTAGGACACTTGTCATGTGTCTGTTAAATGTAGGAGGCTTGTCATGTGTCTTTTAAATGTGGGACACTTGTCATGTGTGTCTGTTAAATGTGGGGCACTTGTCATGTGTCTGTTAAATGTAGGACACTTGTCATGTGTATCTGTTAAATGTGGGGCACTTGTCATGTGTGTCTGTTAAATGTAGGAGGCTTGTCATGTGTATCTGTTAAATGTGGGACACTTGTCATGTGTGTCTGTTAAATGTGGGGCACTTGTCATGTGTCTGTTAAATGTAGGACACTTGTC
Source organism: Atrina japonica (assembly GCA_030159075.1). Lineage (NCBI taxonomy): Eukaryota > Metazoa > Mollusca > Bivalvia > Pterioida > Pinnidae > Atrina > Atrina japonica. The sequence goes on from BROG01000633.1 coordinate 92,492, forward strand.
ATGTGTGTCTGTTAAATGTGGGGCACTTGTCATGTGTCTGTTAAATGTGGGACACTTGTCATGTGTGTCTGTTAAATGTGGGGCACTTGTCATGTGTCTGTTAAATGTAGGAGGCTTGTCATGTGTGTCTGTTAAATGTGGGACACTTGTCATGTGTGTCTGTTAAATGTGGGACACTTGTCATGTGTGCCTATTAAATGTGGGACACTTGTCATGTGTGCCTGTTAAATGGGGGACACTTGTCATGTGTGCCTGTTAAATGGGGGACACTTGTCATGTGTGTCTGTTAAATGTAGGACACTTGTCATGTGTGCCTATTAAATGGGGGACACTTGTCATGTGTGCCTGTTAAATGGGGGACACTTGTCATGTGTGCCTGTTCAATGTAGGACCATTCATCCATTGTCAAGTGTCTGTTAAATATAGGACACTTGTCATGTGTGTGTTAAGTGTAGGACCATTGTCATGTGTCTGTTTAATGTAGGACCATTGTCATGTGTCTGTTAAATGTAGGACACTTGTCATGTGTGTCTGCTAAATGTGGGACACTTGTCATGTGTGCCTGCTTAATGTTGGACACTTGACATGTGTGCCTGCTTAATGTTGGACACTTGTCATGTGTGCCTGCTTAATGTTGGACACTTGTCATGTGTGTCTGTTAAATATGGGACACTTGTCATGTGTGCCTGTTAAATGGAGGACACTTGTCATGTCTGCCTGTTAAATGTGGGACACTTGTCATGCGTGTCTGTTAAATGTGGGACACTTGTCATGTGTGTCTGTTAAATGTTTGACATTGTCATGTGTGTCTGTTAAATAAGGGACATATTATATTTGATTAATAATTGATTATGCATCTCTGATTATTTCTGATCATCGATTATCTGTCAGGATCCGATTGCCCATCACTAGTTAATACTTACTACGTCCTCTGAATCTGATAATGTCTGACTGGTGTCATCTACAGCACTGATAAAATTTTTGATGCCCTTGGCAGTTTGTTCATTTCCGAAAAATCCTACAGACACAGAGCCACTGAAAATAATAAAAGACAAAATAGAGAATAGCAGTTTCTGGGCTTCCAGACATGCAACTGGTTCCAAAACATCCTGACATATGAGCCCAGGTGGCTCATTGATTGCAGAGTTTAATTTCTATCTCTGATTTCATTTTTAAAGTATTCCTTGTTCTATTGAAGCCACCAAATATGACTGGACTAAAATTTTCTAATTTTCGTCTTATATAAGGTCATAGTTAAAAAATTACTGGTTTGATTTTTCTTGACCAGCAGTTAAAGAAGGGGGTCAGTCAGTAGGCAAAATCTAAAAAAAAAAACAAAATTCTATTACTTTAAAAGTTTATACTGCCATCCTTTGTTCAGCCCAAATTTGGCATTACATGTATAAATCAAAGGGATTTAGCCACAGGCTGAGGGAAACCTTATATATATATATTAAATTACAGACAAAAGTGAACTTTCAAAAATTGTGGCATAAAGCGAGGTGGCAAACAGAATGTGGTGCATTATAAATAGGTTTTACTATAAATTTCCGAATGAAATTTCCCATTTTGGATTGGGAAAAAAATAATAAGTGGTGAAATTACCAAAATAAAATAAGGATGGGGCTTTTTAGGTAGGTTAGTCAGGTCACATCAAACACATATATGTACCAGCATTTATTTTCATTTTTGGCCTCATGGGAAACCAGCGTACTCAAAATGTAAAGAAAACAGATTCTGCAACCTACTATTAGAAACATGGATCAAAAATTTGAAACCCGTCAAACAAAAAATCTTAGTGACCTCTCTAACAGACAGAAGTCACTTTGCCTAAAAGAGATTACCCATTTATGTCTTTATGGAATGTCTCCTGCAACAAAGAGGGCCAGAGTTATGTTTTATCCAAAAGAACTACCAGTATGTTTAAATGTACTACACATGTGTATACAACACAAAAGATCCTAATCTTTATTCTTGTAACATTCTGGTCTTGACCACAGATCTCCAGGTGTGCAAGTGTGTACATAATACAAAGAGTTCAAGTAAGGTCAATGTACAGAAAAGATCAAATATTTGTATTAGGAATAAAGAGCTAGTACTGAACCTGCATTTAAAAATAACCGCTGGTTTGAATTCTTATTGAAGAAAAAAATTTAGGAAGAGAGGAGGGGTAGAGGAACAAATCAATAGGAGAAAACTTTATTTGAACCATCATGTGAAAACTTTATTTGAATCCGAAGTAAACTTTATTTGAACCATGAAAATTTTTTATTTAAACACCACCACCATGAGAAAACTATTTGAATCACCATGATAGGACTTTATTTGAACCACCACGAGTAAAGTGTCCTTTTTGTAGAAGTTTTGAATATTTATCATTTAACATTAATTACTGTACTGTTAGCGGTTTCGCCCCATTTTAAATTCACCAAGACTTTTACTATTTAAAATAGATGAATTTACCATTTTGAATTTGAGGGCGAAAGAGGTGAAAATAAAACGGGGTCGAAAATTTCCCTGTATACAGTATAACCCTAACTTTTTTTTTAAAGATTTTGATATGCTTTTATACTGGTGCATTCTACAAGGTCAGAAAGTAAAACGACTTAATAGTATTAAGTCTTATCTAAGCCCGTATTTTAATTATAATGTTGTATACTATTAAAAGTCCCATTGTGTATGAAATGTTTATCATGTAAACTTTTGTATGAAAATAATACAATGTAAGCAAAATCTGTGTAAAGGTCACTAAAATAAACTTGAAAAAACTCAATAAAAGAGAATGACATATATGTACACAACAAGAATGGGTACCTATCTATAAGCTTTTAGTTAGAATGACTAAAAACAAAGAAAAGTGCAACCAAAAATCACTGGACAGAATTTCTTTTCACTTGAATGTACAAATGTGCAAGTCTTGTCTCTCAAAGGACATTACTAAGAACAAATGCATAAATGATATGCAGAATTTGTGAGTACTTGATTTTGGTGGGTAATGTACATGTAGGTCACATGACACACCTTAAGCCCAGTTCACACCAGCCTTGTGGCAGCGGTACACCTGTCCAAGATAATTTTTTTTAGGAAAATAAATGAGTTCTGTATGACAGCCTCCGGACCTCCATACAAATTCGCAAAAGCCAAAAGGCTGTCATAACGTGACCGACTAAATTTTTGACATGCACATTTTCTTTGCAGTTTTCAGGCAATTTATGCAGTTTGCAGAATGACTGCTTCGAGACTCATGCAAATTGTCTACGACACCCTGGGATGGCCAATTCGAAAGATCAAACAATTCACAAGGCTGATGTGAACTAAGTTTTAGTGGTCAAACTAAAATCAGGAGAGCAGATTATATAAATTATTTGTCTCACTATAGTTTGCTGACTGGAAAACTAATATTACAAATCATAATACCCTGGGATGGCCAATTCATACGGCTGATGTGAACTAGGTTTTAGTGGTCAAACTAAAATCAGGAGAACAGCTTATATAAATTATTTGTCTCACTATAGTTTGCTGACTGGAAAACTAATATTACAAATCACAATACCCTGGGATGGCCAATTCATACGGCTGATGTGAACTAGGTTTTAGTGGTCAAACTAAAATCAGGAGAGCAGCTTATATAAATTATTTGTCTCACTATAGTTTGCTGACTGGTAAACTAATATTACAAATTATAATACAGTGAATCTTGTATATAAAGCGTCACCCTCTTGCTGACACATCAAAACCAGTCTTTATAAGGAGGTTGATTTGTACACAAATGGTACTTTTGGGGACAGCAAAGTCTTTACGACCAGGGAGTTTTTATACACAGGTGTCACCAGGGATTTACACAACTCAGGATCTTGAGTATATTACTCCCAAACATGATGTCTGGATTCTCAAATTCACCACCCCTGCATCCACAGGGATGCACAATTTTTGATATATCAATTTCAGTTTAACAGCTTTAAATGAATTTGTTGTTCATGTATTTCTTAAAAATAAAAGATTTATTTTTTTGGGGGGTGGGGGCAAAGTTGAAGTAGTGACTTATATAATAGCTATATTTAGGCATATATCTAGATAGCTAGGTGTATGGGAACTCCTATTGTGTGTATATGTAATCCTTTTTCAATTTCTACATGTTTATTAAATGCAACATAAGTTTGATCTCATGGACTCCCATTTCTTCTGTGTGGACTCTCAAAAATATTTTATTTGCAGTCTTGGGGACTCTCAAAATTGATAGGCCATGTAAATCCCTGTGTCACTAAAGCAGGTTTTACTGTAGTTAAAATGTTGGGAGCTTAAACATATGACTGTTTGACACAGCAGGCTGAGCTCTATATAAAGGTGGATTCTGTGTATTGTAAATACTAAATATATTCCCTGCCAGTGTATATTAAGTATACATGCATTATATACAAAGAGCAACCAGGTGCAGATTTTCACAAATAATTATTTGTAAATCTTGTCATTCACCTGGCTTTGTACTGTATATAAACATGTTGATTTACTACACCTACAATGTATACAGTGAAGAGGTGCAGAGTTGCTCTAGTACACACAAACAGCAAGGTTAATGTACTGACTGAATGTACCTGCACATACCGGTACTGCTATAAACCAGTACATATGCTAGTATGTGTAGAAATACAACAAAGGGACATAACTGTGGGGATGTAAGTCATATGACCCCAGATGCTTGTATTCTACATCATTACACAAATTACTTTGTATAAAGATGTCATCTATTTTTATTACTTACAAATATACACAAGAGGAACTGTTAATGTACATAAAAGTTATCTACAAACATTGATTATCTTCCATTGTTATTTACATGTACCTCAGCCTATCAGCTGATTCATGTGTCATGCAGTAATTGTCCCTACTACCTGGTCAGGCACAAATAATATACATAAATGTTATGATAATTCAACTCATTGTACTGAGAATTTCTCTTTTGTCAATTTGGCATACAAAACATGGTTAAATCATGAAGAACAGATAATCAAATTATGGCTCCATTCAACGGTAAAAGCTGGATGGATTATAATTAGTCATACATCATTAGCAAGTATAGATCTACCTGTGAAGTTCAATAATACAGGCTGTAACCTGCCTTGAGAGACCACCCCATCAACCACTGAAATGTGGTCTATCAAGACAGGTGGTCTCTCAAAAGAGGTTTTATCTAAAAAGTTGTTTAACTGAAAAAATACAGGTGGTCTTTCATGACAGTATCTACTGTATTACATAATTTGTAAACAAGGGTATTAGTATGTCAGGTACATAGAATTCTACATCACAGCAATAATTTTATCTTATTCCTGGATGGCACCTGCTATAGAAAAACATCTTAATCCTTCCATCCCTACAGACCACAATAGACCGGCCTAAACAACAAAAATGAGAATACCATCTAAAACCGAAGGGGTGAAAAGGTTAAGGGCAAGCAAAGCATCAAGGCCAGATCTTGGACAGGAAAGTTACCGGTATGTGAGATGGTATGGCAGTCACCTTAGGTTCTCTCCTTTATCACATTTTTTCTTTGTCTGAAGTAAGCACCCCTTCATGCTAACATCAAAGCCAAAAAGAGACGATGATATTCTCAAAAGTTGTAAAATTTGTTTGTAAATTGTTGTGAAATGAGTTTATAAAAGTAAAGATTATAAACGAAAAGGGAAAAAGCTATTTCATGCACACTAGAAGCATATAACACTGGTATCACTACTTCATATAAAACAATTTACTGTTTTTCTCCCCTCTTGCTACTTTCTCATAAGGCATTAGATCATGGCCAGCACTGCAAAGTCCTTTATCCAGTATAAAGGGGCATAAGAAGTAGCCAGATGAGATTCAGAAAGTTTCCTTTTATATTTGGCATGGCATGTAAATGATCCCTCACTGCATTGGCATGAGTCCATAGCACAGGTCAAAATATAGTAGCACTCTTGTTAAATATGTATTCTCCTGCCTCACTCGATGTAATAAACATGCTATTCAAAAACAATTGTCGAATATTCTATTTATTACATTTTCCAGTTAAGTTGCGTTAGGCCCTAGATTTAACCGATGTTCTGTACATGTAGGCGAGTCTAGTCTACGACTTGTGAAATGTAAACAAAACATGTTTTGACACAGGGGCTCGGAAATTTTTTTAGAGCATAATATGCATTGCTCAAAGAAAACTGGAGCATGGAGGAAAATATTACGCTCTAAAAAAGATTTCCACATCCCTGTGGTTTGGATTGAAATATATCACTTGATGCCTCAAAGATCATGCCAAAGTTATCGATTGACCTGGAAAGCAAACTCGCTTCCAAGTTAGCCTAATTCGATGTTCATTTTCTGTACTGTATTTCCATTTTCACTGAATCATTTTAAAAACTATTGATCAAACTGTTGACCTACATGAAGATAGTGGATACATTAAACATTTTCACTGCCTTTCGACCACTTTAATCCACTCCATCAAAACATAATATTGCCTGCTTTTCAGCCGAGACAGAACAAGACTGTGCGGAGCCATTTTTTTTAGCTTCAATACGGTGTTATAAATAGCTCACATGAAAATCCCTTCTTGATATGTCATATATACAGTACATGTTCAAATGTTTTTACGACAGCATCACCATTTATTGGCATTTATCAGCAAATGTAATCAGTTTATAATCAAAGAATGAATTAAAATTATCATTACATCATAGATTGGATTAATTAATCGGATTTTCATATTTCATATTTTTCATTAAGCCAATCAAAATACAGTAAAATAAACAAAAAAATAACAGTGAAAAATAAAGCTTTTATTTAATTGATAAATTTAATATAATATGTAATAAATGGAACTTCCTTCATATTGTGTATCATGAATCCCTGCATGTACATTTATATATTAATATACATTTGTATATGTACATTAGGACATTTTTACTGGAACATATTTTGATTTTGATTTGATTTTTTTGTTTTACGCCATACTCAACAATCTTTCAGTCATATGATGGCGTCAAGTTTTTATTGGTGGAGGAGAGACCCCGCTGACCTTCTGTAAGAAACTGGAACATATAACAACAATGATAAACTAGGGGCTCATTTATGGACAGATTTTGTTTCTTGTGCAAAATATGCAGATATTGACTTAATAATCATTAATCATGCATACGAAAGTCATCTGATTACTGGTTCTTGAGAAGAGTTTTTAAGATGTACCTAATTTAGATGCTTTTTGGCCCCTTTTGAAGCCCCTATGGATCCTAGCCCATTTTCAATCCTAATCTTTATGCAGCTTCACATGATGATACTTCCTGACAAGTTTGGCTGAAATTGGCCCATTTTTTCTTCAGAAATCGAAAATGTGAAAAAGCTAACTAATTGACCCCTATATACATGTATGTATGTACAATGTACATGTAGCCACATTTGGACTCATCCATTTCAAAGATTGGTAAAATCCACTGTCAGAATTCAAATTTCAAAATGATTTTACATTCAGTATTAACCTGTTCACCCCTGAATTATGACAATGGACCATACAGTTTATTGATTTGGGTGAATCTAATTGTGATCACAAGGGTTGATGAGTAAAGCCCCGTTCACATGATGAAAGTTTTCTTGGTCAAACTTTTTAATGCAAACTTTGATAATGTGAACCTTAAAAGAAAACTTTGATCAAAGTCCATCAAAGAACTTTGACAAACTTTGACAGATTAGAAACAGATCCTATTTTTCTTCAAACTTTGAAGGACTTTGATGGAATTCAGCCAATCAAAGCAGATATTTGATATGACATAATCAATGTTTACATGTTACAAGCACATGGTTCCCATATTTTCTTGTACAAGTCGCTCAAAAAACTTTGATAGTGTGAACAGGCAACATCATCATAGCAAACTTTGATAAAGTTTTCTTTGACAGACTTTGACAAAGAAAACTTAAATTGTGTGAACTGGGCTTTAGCGACAGACGGCACATGAAGACAGACAAATGAAGATAACGATAGGTTACCCTGTGCCTTTGGCTCAGATGACCTAAATGGGTGTTCTTTATAAGTACATGTACAATGTTTTCGTTAATTTGTTCACAAGGATTTTCCTTTCTTTATCAATAGCTAGTATTTCCAGCAAATAAAAACCCATTAAAATGTGTGGACGTCATCATGGACTTTCATATGCTTCATCTGACCTTCGTGTAATTGTCAAGTAGAACATTGCATCTACATGTACAACAAATTATCTGCCTAAGTACACCATCCGCTGACTGATTTTAAAGACGCCTTTGAGATAAACAAACTCTTTTGTTTTTTTAATTTGAATTTTAAAATGTTTTCGAACTTATATCAGTGCAGTAGATTAATTGTATACTTACATGTACTAGTTTTATTTGCCTATTCATTTTGTTTAACTGATCTATCACATCACACACTATAACTTTTCAGTTATAAAATGTTGACCAGTCTCTAATAGTTAAGGGGGTAGTGGTAAAATCTATTACAAAGTATGTGTGACCTAAGGCTTTAGCCTGTATCCTTACTGGTCAGCAAGCTTACGAAAATACAAAAACCCCTGACTTCAGACTAGACAACATGCATTTTTCCTGCCCCATTTCAATGGACTCTAGATGCTTTTGTAGATAAATTTAATTATATTATTATACATGTACATGCACATCCATTAATTTCTACTTATATAAACAAAATGTGTTTATGAAACACAAATGCCCCCAGTCCCCCAGAAAATTCCATGCTGGCCAAAAAATGATGTCCCGTGTCACAGTAGGTGTTGGCACATTAAAGAACCCTTATTGCTCAATGGCTGTAAGTGTTGAGCATAGGTAAAAATTTGAAGCCCTTCACCCCGGCATTTGCTGACGTCTCCTTTTGAGTGAAAGAGTCTTGCGTGGGACGTAAAACAACAATACAACCAACCGATATATAAACGCATAAAAATATAAAAACAATATTTCTTCCTGTTTCTTTTCTACTAAATGTTTCCTATGGAAAACCCTGCTACAAGTACTTTTGTAGATCTATGTACATGTACACCATCCCCAATCTGTAATAATTAAATGCATTATCTTTAAATATAGATTCATCTCCTCATACGTTCACTAATAATTACCAAGCGAAAGTAAATTTTGATTTATCAGCATTTCCCCCCCCCCACCCAATTCTATTATGCTAACATCAATTTCACTTTCAATGCCAAGTCGCTAACTCCCATTTCGTATTAGTATCTTTGGTATCATCTATATCTGAAGATTGGAAATGAAGATCTTCTGATGTTTGTCATTTTCCAGGACCTGCTTTGACCGTTATTAAATTACAGTTGATTATTAGAAATGTTTACAATGGACATATGATTCAGAAATCAATGTGAAACTTATTTGGTTGATACAATTAACATTGTAAATTGGCAGATCTACAGAATTTGATACGTGACTGAACTTATACATAAAATACATCATCGAAGGGTCGATGTCACCATCAATAGTTTAAAAGGTTCATTCACACAGTACACAGTGATATTTTTGTAAACAACTTTAGCCTGTGTAAACACAAAAATGACCGGTTATCAATATATGAACACTTTTAAATACATGTATGTATACATGTATAGGAAATTATATTAGAATTAATCTTGTATAATTATCATTCACTTGTTCTTTTTCTTTGTCGTTTCATTTTGTTTTGCCTATGGGTAGTTTTCTGTTGTTGTGGCTGTCGTCGTTTAATTTTGTTGACAACAACAATTACGGTCATCTCTGTAGATTTGTAAACACTGCATGTACTATAATAGACAAAGAGGCCTACTCAGTTAGATTGCATTTGTATACAGGCTAAATGATTATTGGTAAATCAAGGATTGATCAGTCCATTTCTTATTTTGTTAAATTGGTCTTAATTGACGAGTGACCACTAGACAGAGGTAGTAATCAAGATCAATGTTTGACTGTACAGTGAAACTTGTACATAAAGACCCCCTTAGGGATTCAACAAAACCAGTCTTTATAGGGATGTGGTCTTTATATAGATGTTGATTTGTACACAAACAGTACTATTGGGGACAGCAAAAATTAGTCTTTATGACCAGGTGGTCTTTATACACAGGTGGTTGCTAAAGCAAGTTTTACTGAATATAAATGTACTGCTACATGTACTTGATAATAGTTGGTTCAGCTGCAGTAATGCTAAATGGACATTACAATGTACCTGTGGGTTTTTTTTCAAAATTTGTCTTTCCTTTTTCCCAACTCATATTGATATACAACAATAAAAATAGAGATATATATACACAGGCAAAGAAATTCTTAAATTTCTATATATTTTGTGAAAATTGCTTGGAAAAAATCCCAGGATTGGCACTTTTCAATTGCAATTTATTAACTCAACCTTACTATTTGTATATACATGTATGAATACCACAATGGACCTGACCTGTTTTTTCACAAAATATACAAGAACATAAGATTACTTATGCCTGTGTATAGCTCTTATTTGTTATTTCACATCAAATTCAAGTAGTAAAAATAGAAAAAAATAGAAATATTATTATTATTATTTTTTTTTTGCTAAACAAAGATTATTATTATTATTTTTTTTTTGCTAAACAAAGCTAACATCCCTTTAATCACTGTGAGGAAACAAGACAAAGGTGGTCCCAAACTTGTTAATATGTATATTTGTATTGTCTTACAGAAACCTGCGATCAACAAGACTCAATTACAAACTGTTTTTGATAGTTTGTGTTAACATCTTAATATGCTGCTTATATACATGTATACTGCTGACTGATATTCAATGAAGTCATACAGACTGTACAGTATAGAGCCGAAAGTGAAGTAATTTTTAGTTTTCTCTATATATTTCATATAAATCTGCAAATTTTCAAAACATTTATGTTAAGTTGTTATTTAAATCAATTTTGGTAAATCTCATACCATAATACTAAATACTGTACGTGTACTTATTTTAGCTGTATTCTAATATTAGCGCCTTTCGCGCTCAAGTCATTGTGCAAATTCAAGGGCAGCGCTGAAATTTCTCCATCCTGTCATTCTGTATACACGACAAAGCCAATGAATTTATTGCGTGAATTCAAAATTGCGCTAATAAGTATATATCCAATGAGAGCGCTAAAATGTAAGTGCTCCAATTTAAATACACATTCAGTTTATTTAACAGTTTCATTATGTATAAATTCATAATGTTCAAAGTAACTGTTTTCGAGATTCAGAAATTTTAAAAGAAAATTAAATTCTATATTTCATAATTCCTTATTTTACACACATTGAAAATTACATTAAAATTTTGTATACTGCGAAACTTGTCAGTACCTTTAAAGCGGAACAATGGATATTTACATAAAAACAAACACAGAAGCTTCAAAGCATCAATAGTGAATTGTGAAAATTTTATTGAAATTAAACCGGAAATGACTGTGAAATATTTTTTTTGAAAAAATGTGGAATTATATGAAATATATCAAGAAAAATAAAAATTATCTTCACTTTTGGCACATGTCTGTACATGTATTTTGAGGGACTAACCCACTTCTGCCGGCTTTTAATAGTTTGAAAGTTGGACTTTGAGTTATGATTGTGTAAAATAATTCACATTTTTAAATAAATTGTTATTCATAAATACATCCTGAATTTTAAAAGTACTCTTTCACTGACAGACTTTCATGTGTACTGTTCCAGTTCTGGACCAGTAGTCCACTAAAAATCACAAAATTTTGGCATTAGCTTCTGTAAAACACTATTTTGATATGAATTTTTTTCACAAAAACTGGTCACCTCTTATTCTTATATTTGTACAACTTGTTTCGATCTGGTGTGATCAAAAACAACTTTTCTGTAGCCAAGTTATATAGAGAGGTACATGTAGGGAGCCATTTTTGTGTATATATGTATCATGGATCAGTAGTTGGCTACATCGTTTCCACACATTCTGGGGTGCACCAGGGGGTTGTATTTAAGTAAAAATAATAAGTTAGACAAAATATGAAATAAATCATTTCCTCATACTTTATTACTTGGAAAGTAACTTACTGAATTTACAAGTAGGGTAACCAGAAATGAAGAGTTCACGACTAACAGTTAACAATCAGTGGAATAACCCGATATATTTACTTCCCCCACCAACAGAAGCAGACGCCCTGAAAATGGAAGTGATTTCTTTCAATTTTTTTTTTGGTATGTACAGGAACTGTAACAAAATTTTCTTGCATCTGACTGAATATGATGTCAAACAGCAGAAGACAGATCTCTACTGATTCTATGTAGCTGAAATCATGTAAAAGCCAACTACTGGTATTATAATTAGCTGACTACGATATTCTGGTCCAGTACCAGTAAGGTAAAAAATTTACTTTTTTGCATGAAAATTTATGTTTTTGGTAATTACTTGACGGGTTTCACGAACTAAAATTGTGTATGGCCACCATTGAAATTTAATTGTTCTACGTTTTCCAACCAGTTAAAAGTGGGTCAGTCAGCAGGAAATCTTTCTATGTAAATTTGAAAAAAATTCAGATATTTGATAAGGAAAAAAATTGCTGGGCAAAAACTGCCTGAAAAAAAAAAAAAAATTTGGTCGGGCATGTCTTTAATATGATTTATATTAAGGAAAATACAAAGTGCCTTAAGAATAAATTTTTCATTTTAAATTTGAAGTTTCAATGGTGTTTTTTCCACTGCACTCAAATTTTTTCAGTTACATAAGATGTATATAATGGTGGCCTGTTTTATATGATGGAGGGGAGAATCCGGTTACATTTGTACAATTGATTTGTACCCAGGATGAGACTACTGACTTTTTTTTCATTAAAGTCCTTCATTTTAGGATGCCAGAATCAGCTAAGGTCTAATAAATCTAAAAAAGAAAAACCCTAAAAAACAAAGATTTAGGTTCTGTAGTGCCTACAGAATGTTTCTCACTTCAGATTTTCTGTTGACATAAGATATGAATTGTTTATCACATTCACCCCTAAAGATACATTTGGACAAGCCGCTGTCATTGATTTTAAGTTGAGTCAATTGTTTTCAGGGATAGATGAGATAATATATCTATATATACATGTACATAACACACACACACACACATATATAACATAACATATATATATATATATATATATATTCTAAAGTGAAAAATATATATTACTTATATATAATTATATATTACATGATTATTCAGGGCAGTGCTCCAGATAACTTTCTGAACACTTGGGTTCAATACCTATTATTTCCAAATCCAGTGGGTATTTTTGCCATCAACAAGATGTGTTTGTAAAACATAAATGCCCTGGTCCCAACAAATTTCTATGATGGCAAAATATTGCAATGTCCTACATTTTGACCCCATCCCATCCCCAAGGGCACGTGATGCCAGTGGAGTGTGAGCAACCCCTAGATGAACTTACAGTCTAAGTTCGGTTACTGTATCATAATCTAAACTTGTAATATTGCACTTTATATGTATGCAGGATGGAATTATGGACAAACAGACTGACAAACAGACACTAGAACCCCCCAGGCCAGGGGCATAATGATTTGTGTCACCTGGGTATTAACTATTTTCCAATTCTGTTACCAAATTATGATTGCCATTGATTTTTCTGTAAAGACTTGGCTGCTAAATTACTATTAATTAATATGTATTTAACTGGCTATACAATGTAAAGTCCACACTTTATACATCTGAGTGTGGGTCAGCAAAAATGCATTAACACTAACACACTTTATGACCAAGATCCATTCAGAACAAGTGAACTCAGCAGCTTTCAGATCCAGTGTTTTTAATTTTACATTTCATTTCTGATTTGCATTGGGTATCTTAGATTCTTACACATGGATTTTAATTTGCTTGCTGTATCCATTGATTTTTATGGGTAAAATGTAAAACACACAAATGTGCAGCTTATCTGGAGCACTGTCAGGGTATCTAACTGCATACTCACACAGACAGGATGATAAATAAGGCCACAATGATCCTGAGGCAAGTGGTTTTGGTCCGTTTTTGTGGTCTCTTCTTAGTGCAATGTACACATGCACAGCATGATGCCACCAACAAAGCTAAGATCACAAACGCAACTGGCAAGGCACTCAAAAAGACAATGCTCTGAAAAGATCAATGAGAAAAGTTTACCAGTCAATAAGTATTCATTTTTTCTTTATAATTAGCAATAAATACAGTAAGACATGTACATTACTATCATCAAAGACCACCTGTGTCTTGAAGATCCCTCTTACTATATTGACCATCACAGATGCATAATGGAAGACCACTTGTTTTTATGGAGTATATGAGGGAATATTGTATAACTACCGGTATTTATATACCACTCAGTCTATGTATCATGGTAATGTACATGTACCTGTCTTCATAGAACACCTGTGATTGACCAATTGTCTTTAGATGGCAGTACACACTGTCAAACAGACATACAGACACACACATAGTGACACACACACACAGTGACACACACACACACAGTGACACACACACATAGTGACACACACACAGTGATACACACACACACACACACACACACATGTATACACACTTACACACAGTGACACATACACTTACAAAGTGACATACTGTAAACAAGGAAATTTACATGGGGGGAGGGGTAATTTACACTAAATACACAATGTAGAGTGTTTCATGTAAATTACAGTATTCCCCATGTACCAGTGAAACAGTAAGCTAGTTGTGCTAAGAATTATTGTTTTAATACAAGACTGTTCACTCTAAGTTGTGACATTGAGTAAAAAACTCTTATGTACAATGTATGGTATGCGTAATCAAATCACATAATTAATAACACATGGAAATATTTACATTTACAATACATGTACCAATACACCCACACAAAGTGACACTTACACACATTATGACAAACATATAATTATGTACATTTTACATGTGACACATGTACAATTGTAATAAACAGGTGACATGTTACGCCACCTCGTAAAAATGGAATACTCTGTGTTTTTAATAGGTCAGTGGTGAAAGTGACATGTTTTTGTTTTGTTCGTTTTTGTTGCTGTTTTACATATGCATCCTGTCAAGAATTTTGTCACCAGTTGTAGGTGAACTGCTACAAATTTTGGCCTGTGCTATGGACTGATGCCAATACAGTGAGGGTTCTTTTATATGCCACACCTTCCGCAACAGGGGACCTCGGTTTTCAGTCTCATCCGACTTTCACTTTGTATGCCGAGCGCTTAGCGAAGGAACAATCATTATCATTTTTAGAAGACTTTGGTATGAACTGGTCCAGGAACTGAACCTAGAACCTTCCGCCTGTGAGTCAATGCTCTATCACTAGATCACCGCAAGTGGTAAAGTGACAAATACCTGGTACCATATTTGTAAGTATTGAAATGGCAATGAAAATTCACATATATGCGTACATGTACGTTATTCACTTTGTCACTTGATTATAAATACATGCATACATAACTAAAAGCAGATCAATGTTTGTCGTTTATATACATGTACTTGAAATCTATAGTTTGAAAAAAAAAACAAATACTGCTTTATACTCCTTCAGCAGGAAAATTCATTTAAATAGCATCTAAAAAAAATAAACAAGCAGCAGAAATATTTAGATACAGCTATCACAGTCTGGGTTCTAAAAATAGGATGAAATCAAAGTTCTAAAAATAGTAACGATCCTATCTTACATGACTGTACAGAAATAGCAACTATAAAATCAGAATATGACATGATGACTTGGCTATTAAGTCTACATATATAAATAAAATGGCCATAATAATCACTTGAGGAAATGATTTGATATTTAATCTGCCATTTTGTAAGCCAGAGAGGTTAACTGTTAAAATGTATATACCGGTATGTTGACTTTGATTTTGCCACATACATATATGTAACTATGTAAGGTATGTGCTTAAAACACTGTTTTTTAAAGGAGTTCTTACATGGAAGATAATCCCTATAAGTTTACATTGTACACACAGTATTTTAACAACATTATGTCACCTACAGGCACAATGTTATTTGTAAATAAACAACTACACACGAATCCTATAAACAGACATGTACATACCACTGCATTTCATTTCCTCTATTTTGTTTTTAATTATCTTATCTTAGAACCATGTGTACATTTGTAATTATGGGTGGGGTCAGTTCATATACAGTATAGTGCCAAAAGCAAAGATCATTTTTTTCCCTCTCTAATATATATTTCATATAATTCTGCAAATTTTCCAAACATTCATGTTAAGTCGTTTCTAAATTAATTTTGGCAAAACTTGTACCATAAAACTTAAAATATTCAACAGTTTCATTGTGTATCAGCTCATACTGTTCAGATTTTCTGTTTTCAAGATTTGGGAATTTTATAAGAAAATCAAATTCTAATATGTCATAATTCCCTATTTACATATACTGAAAAGAGACAATAACATTTTTGTATCCTGCAAAACTCATTAGTTCTCTTAAACGAAACAATGGAAATTTACATAAAAAAAACCACAGAAACTTCAAAACAAAATAGTTTATAGTGGAAATTCTATTGAAATTGAACAGGAAATGACTGTGTAATAGTGTTTTGAAAAAATGTGGTTTTATATGAAATATAGAGAAAAAAAAATTATCTTCACTTTTGGCACACGTCTGTACATGTACATCCCTTTGATGTATTACATGCACATATATATGTATATGAGCATGTAATACATCAAAGGGATGCATAAAGAGCTCCCAAGAATTAGAATTTTCAACTGATTGATATCATACACATGTACCTGTATGTTACATACTATTTTCTTATCACTGAAATAAAAAAAACAAACTCCTAATTTCAAATCCAAACCAGAGATTTATAGTCTTATTGGTCATATTTACAAATGTATCGATTACATAGTCCATGCTTACAATTCTTAGCGGTCTCTTAAACATTACAACCATGTACACTATCTCTTTGTATACTGCATCTTTAGGAGAAGTATTCAAATAATTGACATGTAGCTATATATAGTTAGCAACCCAGTGGAGTGGAGACACCTTCTACATGTATGTTACATGTATCTAAATGACGAAATAGTCGTATTAGCAATATCTACAGATCTAGATGATAGTATAGTCATCTGACATCTAGATGATGGCAAAGCCATCTGACATCTAGAATACTTGATGATGGAATATTCATCCGACATTTAAATGATAAAATATATAGTCATCTGGCATCTATATGACGGAAAAGTCATCTGACATCTAAATGATGGAATAGTCATCTGACAATTAGAGGATAGAATTGTTATCTGACATCCAGATGATGGAATAGTAGATGTTGGAATAGTCATCTGACAATTAGAGGATAGAAATATTATAAACATAATACCAAAGTTGTAATGCTCTAGACGATCGTTTCTGTCAATTAGACTTTATCAGTTGATCTCCAATTTTAAATAGATTTTCTAAAGTGAAAGTGGTATTAGACAAGGCCAAATAATAAATCTAAACATATAATCAAAACCTGTCTAAGAGTAACCACTGTAAAAAGATGGTAATCTTAGCTTTAGGATTTAGAAATGTAAATGTGCTATCAGTGCCAAATATTACTTTAGTATAAGATATCAGCTGGTACCGGATTACTAATTGTTATCTGACACCTAGATGATAGAAAAGTCATCTGACATCTATGGTGGAATAGTCATCTGACATCTATATGATGGAATAGTCATCTGACATCTATGATGGAATAATCATCTGACATCTAGATGATGGAATAGTCATCTGACATCTATATGATGGAATAGTCATCTGACATCTAGATGATGGAAAAGTCATCTGACATCTATGATGGAATAGTCATCTGACATCTAGATGATGGAATAGTCATCTGACATCTATATGATGGAATAGTCATCTGACATCTATATGATGGAAAAGTCATCTGACATCTATGATGGAATAATCATCTGACATCTAGATGATGAAATAGTCATCTGACATCTATATGATGGAATAGTCATCTGACATCTAGATGATGGAAAAGTCATCTGACATCTATGATGGAATAGTCATCTGACATCTATATAATGGAAAAGTTATCTGACATCTATGATGGAAGAGTCATCTAACATCTAGATGATGGAAAAGTCATCTGACATCTATCATGGAATAGTCATCTGACATCTATGATGGAATAGTCATTTGACATCTATATGATGGAATAGTCATCTGACATCTACAGGATAGAATTGTTATCTGATGTCTAGATGATGGAGTAGTCATCTGAAAATTAGAGGATAGACTAGTTATCTGACATTTATAGATGATGGAAAAGTCATCTGACATCTAGATGATAGAATTGTTATCTGACATCTAGATGATGGAATAGTTATCTGACAATTAGAGGATAGAATAGTTATCTGATGTCTAAATGATGGAATAGTCATCTGTCATCTAGATGGAAAAGTCATCTGACATCTAGATGATGGAATAGTAATCTGACATCCAGAGGATAGAATAGTTATCTGACATCCAAATGATAGAATAGTAAATGTTGGAATATTCATCTGACAGTTAGAGGATAGAATAGTTGTCTAGATGATGGAATAGTCATCTGGTATCTATATGATGGAAAAGTAATCTAACATCTATATGATGGAATAGTCATCTGACACCTTTAAGATGGAAAAGTCATCTGAAATCTATATGATGGAATAGTCATCTGACATCTTGATGATGGAAAAGTCATCTGACATCTATATAATGGAAAAGTCATCTGGCATATATTATGGAAGAGTCATCTGACATCTATCATGGAATAGTCATCTGACATCTATGATGGAATAGTCATCTGACATCTACAGGATAGAATTGTTATCTGATGTCTAGATGGTGGAATAGTCATCTGACAATTAGAGGATAGAATAGTTATCTGACATTTATAGATGATGGAAAAGTCATCTGACATCTAGATGATGAAATGGTCATCTGACATCTAGATGATAGAATTGTTATCTGACATCTAGATGATGGAATAGTCATCTGACAATTAGAGGATAGAATAGTTATCTGACATCCAAATTATGGAATAGTAAATGTTAGAATATTCATCTGACAATTAGAGGATAGAATAGTTATCTAATGTCTAGATAATGGAATAGTCATCTGGCATCTATATGATGGAAAAGTCATCTGACATCTAGATGATGGAATAGTAATCTGACATCTAGAGGATAGAATTGTTATCTGGTGTCTAGAATAGATGATGGAATAGTCATTTGACATCTAGATGATGGAAAAGTCACAACTTTCATCACTAGGTGTTAGTCCTACATATCCATACTAATCTAAAGATTGAACATGAGATCATTATGCTTGCAAAAGAAGTACTCAATCTGCATGTACATGTTGAAGAGATGACAGAAAGCTACATTATCTGAAGTACATGCTATTGTACCATATTATTCATGCCAAAAAGCTTCAAACAGCAGTTTAATAAACTGTATAAATATCACTGAAATAGAAATGGCTGATTTACATGTTGACCCAAAAGTTCATGAAACATTATGTAGTATCAGTACTAGAGTATAGAAATTTTGAAAATAACAATGTGACATGAAAAAACACTGTTATCCCCCCCATCACCTAATGAGAATGAACTACATCATTTCCACACATATGTGTACATGTACATGCATATATGCAAATCATACTGAATATGAATGCTGATGTGACATATTTAAATTTATATGTTTGACTTACATGTACTTGTACAGTACCATGCATGAGATTAACATACAGTAAGTCTTCTGGCTGTGTAATACAGCTACATTGTATGCATAAAAATTGATACTGACTCCACAAAATAGTCGTCTGTTACTGAATTTCATTTTTGCATTATCACCATCTCCTACTTATTTTTATTAGCATAAATTGGAAAAAGATCATACTACATACATGTATAGGTGCTAACTAATGTATAAATATAGACATGCTATTTCTATAAATAACACTATATTGACCTTGCTAAACTGTACATTATAAACATATACATCACTAATATATACATGTATATATATAGAGACACCTGCTAATTGTATCATTATATAACTTATAAAACCAAAATTGTCATTCCACATTCATTTCTTATTCTACATACATGTGCAAGTTATATATGTATGTTGAAAGTGGGGTCAAAAAATCAGCTCCAATGACTTTATTCAGTCTGTTGATCTTCTGTGTCACATCTTGTAAACTGGTATGGAAATGTACATACAAATACAACACTGACAGCTGCATAGTCTGTAGGTATGATGTACATGTAGGTCAAATATTGATGAGTCTGCCATATGGTGACCTACAAATATTGAATTGTTTTCCCACAAAGTTAAGTTACACAAACATTAAAATCTGGCTATCTGAAGCTTTTAGCAACATACATGTACCTGTACATGCACATTGTATGGCGAAAGAGATTGTTACTTAGTGGTTGTCAATATTATTAGACTAATGTAATGACATATTAGTACATGAATAATATATTACATGTACCATTACACTGAGTATCAAAACTTTGAGTCTTTAGCAAAATAAAAAAAAAAAACAAACAAACAAACAAACAAAAACAAAACAAAAAATTAAACAAAAACTGACAGATCCAGAATTCCAAGATGGAAAGAATTTGGAAGACAGGGGTTCCAAAACTTGTGCAAAGAGAAATTTCATTATTAGTGGAGCTAGAGGTTTTTTTCTAATCTTATTGAAACATTTATAAAATGTAGATTTAAACAATATTGTATATTTCTTATACTCTAAAAGTTGCAGAGGAGAAGCAATGTTTTCCAGACTCTGAATTGACCCCTGTATAAACATGTTATCACCTAGCGGTACACCTCTTTTAAAAATACAATGAATGGTGTACAACTACAAGAATATGTTTTATTTTGCATTTACCTTTAATCTACAAAGGTATAAAACAAAATAACCCATCAACCTCCCAATAAATAAAACATACTGGTATGTTATGCCAAATCATTATTTGAGCGGGAGTGCTTACAGGTTTGCTTGGTTAACCTACACTATTTTGGTTTCTTTTTCTTGTTAATTTTTATTTACTTTTTTTTTCTCTTAGACTTTGTACACTGTAGCAACTTGTTTTGTTTGTTGTTGTTTTACATATTGTCAACTATTTTTCACCAACATGTATAGTATACCAAGATGTCACCAGCTTTAGGTGAAGTGCCACAAATTTTCATCTGTGTTATAGATTGAAAACCAATGCATTGCAGGTTCTTTTACGTACCATGACTTCTATGACACGGGTGTGATGGGATTTCAGTTTTTAAAAGTCCCATGGCTTTTACTCCCTGTGCCAAGTGTTTGGCAATGAACAGTCACTATCGTTTTGAAAAAAAAATTTGCAAAATCTTGAATTGATGGAACTACAATGTACTTTTAATCAAT
Organism: Atrina japonica; assembly: GCA_030159075.1. Classification (NCBI taxonomy): domain Eukaryota; kingdom Metazoa; phylum Mollusca; class Bivalvia; order Pterioida; family Pinnidae; genus Atrina; species Atrina japonica. Next base: position 113,946 of record BROG01000633.1, read on the forward strand.
ACAGAGTGGCAGAATAGATCTTGAATTACTACCTACAGTATACACTTTATTTTATAAGAATTCAATGAATAGCTTAATACAATGACAAGGAATACATTAAAGAAAAAAAATTACTCATTATATAAGATTATCCTCTGCAAAAAAGGATGGGAAACTTTTGGATCATGCACTACAGAATGTACATTGTATTGCAGTTTTCTGTACAATTCCCATGTCATGGAGAATTTAAAAATTTGTTCTGTTTAATTCTGCGTACAATGTGCATATTCATTGTAAATTAATATATACATGTACATTTGTAATAAACATTTTCCTTAGATCTATGGGAGAAATGAATTAGCATACGTGTAATTAACACATGAGTTCATGACTCTGTGACTAATCTCTGGGCCACTCATGACTTACATGTTATTGTATATTTGTATGTAGATATGGCCTATAGTTAAACCACATATGGAAAACACATGCCTGGATGCTAATCAGTAATCAATGTCTCAAAGATGGTGAGTAAGACATGTACCACCACTAGCAAATATCTGACACATCCTAAGTAATACATACAGCCACTTGCCAAAAGTTTATATACAGCCACTTGCCAAAAGTTTATATACATTTTAATTTTTCACTACAATATGTAAAAATTTCATATATAACCACATTTTTTCAACAACAAAATATTGTGAAGTCGTTTCTTATTGCATTTCAATATAATTTTTACCACTGAACAGAGAATGTTTCCAAGTTTCAGTGCTCACATGTGTACATGTTTTTGGATATAATTTTTTCAATTTATAATGTAAAATATATGACAATTTAAACAGAAAGTAAAAATCAAATATCACAATATTACTTACGCAAATAGGGAATTTTCATCACAAAAAATTAACTGTTTAAATAAATAAATCTTTTAATTTCTAATTTTGAAAATTAAAATCGATATATGAAGAAACTGTATTCAATTCGATTCTTTGTATGATAGTGAAAATTCCATTGAAATGTGTTAAGAAATGGCTTCACAATATTTTTTTTTGAAAAATTGTGGTTTTATATGAAATAAACATGTATAGTAAAAACAAAAATGTCTATAAACTTTTGGCAAGTGGCTGTATATCAGAAGCTCTTTTGGAGGTGTCCAAAGATATTAGCTTGCCTTAATCTATTGATCTTTACCTCACAAAGTATTTCAAACAGACTGCAGGGAAGGGCTATAGCCAGTGAACCGCCTACCCCCCCCCCCCCCCCAAATGCAGTGTATACACTCATGCGCCATAAGTATGTCAATTAATCCCATTTTCCCATTGCTTTCTTTGATGAACTTTTTTATCAGTTAATGTCATGGATTAATGCTTTCATCAATTCTTACAGAATTTCATTACCGTTATGTTTAGAAAAAAGTCTCTTAATTTTCATCCGATATTTGTTTTAAATTTCTTTAAAATTTTATTTCTGAGAGGCGACAATTTTTCTTTGCAGTAAGTATTTTGTCGATGCCACTTTAGGCACTTACCATGAAAAAAAGGTTTTCGTTTTTTGCTAATAAATACTTGTAGTTTTCATGAAATGAAATTAACACATTTCTAACCAATTTAAAAATTGTGCTTATAGGGACATGGGCGCTTACTGGGTCAATTTTTTAATTTTTTATTTTTTAATTTTGAATGGTGTTTTATGACAGCCACACTCCACAATTTTATAGTCAAATGGTGGCTGCCAGTTTTTAGTGGTGGAGGAGAGAATAGATACAGTGTACCCTTGGGCGATAATGTGTCCCCATTTTAAGTTACATTTTTTGTAAATTCAGCCTTAATTTAATAAAAAAAAGCAATTTAGAGATTCGGCTTAAATGTACCCAGGAAAATACCTTCCGCAAATAAACTGGCAAATGCAGCTTGGCTTCCAGTTGGGCTTGAACCTGCACTCACCAGAAGTGAGAGACTTCATGGTTCAAAGTGTGATGCTCTAATCACTCGGCCACGGAGACCCCTAGTTTGAAAATAAAGGATGTCAGAGAAGTCTTAGTGGACATTGCAATGTGTCTCAAAACTGATTTATGGCCTTATGACTTGCAAAAACATGGAAAAACATGATACAAGAAATTCTTATCTATACCTACATGTACACAATCCACTGTACACATTTAAACAATGAAATGCACTGAAATTAATGGATGTCAAAAGTAGAGCTGTAACATCATATATGTATATCATCATCCAGATAAATCACAATACTGACAACCTGACGATGATGTCATGAAAATATTCAAGCAGTGTAATAGAATCTAGCTCCACCCCGAGTTCCAGATAGAAAAATATCAGTCGAGGGTGGGATGAATCAATACGGTAACTTGAATAAGTCCCAACCGAGACGTTGGCCAAGGTTGGGATATTGATTCATCACACCCAAGACTGATATTTTTTCGATTTGCAACTCAAATGTGGTGCTTGATTATCTTTCTCGCACATGGATTACTTGAAATCTCGTTTGTTTATATATAGATCTACATGTATTTATCAGTTTGATTTACTTTAGTAACGGCATCACTCCCCTTTTTTCACCCAATGTCTGCAAACAAATATAAACCCATATCTTACACAAACATACTCATTTCCTTTCAAACAAATTTGATAAGATTTTTGTGTAATTAATATAAATTTTAACAATGTAAAGTATCAACATGAAAATCAACTTGATTAACTATGTTTACAAACAATGCAGATGACGTGTGTAGGGATATAAAGTGTTCTGGATCAGCAGTTCCAGATAGAATTTTGAAGTACTGGTAAAAAAAGAGATCAATCTACAGTACATGTATCTCATGTGCAAGAAAAAATATTCAAGCATCGCAATATCACAGAATTCAATAGAAAAGAAAGTCTTCATAATTATTATGTACTTGAGCTACCTAAACAGTCAGAAATCACATACATTGTTATGAAACACCTAAAAAAAAATTTTTTTTTTTTTCAAATTTATTACCTGGCATGTGTCTGTCTTACTGAGGGAATATTATGCATAAAATGACCAACAAACAAATAATACTTAATTGGCATGGTTAGCAAGAATACTACTGAATTTAAATTGGTGGAATATCAAAATACAATGCAAAACAAAAAATCAAGGAAATTGCATGGAAATTATAAAACTGCTATTTTTGTATGTACATGTACATGCATATCAATCCAATTAAAAAATTATCTCTACTTGCTTTCATTTTCTGATATGTCGTGTACAGGATTTATTTTAATGTGGCCTAGAGCTGTCATTGATTGACTTGATATTGATATATTGATACAAAAATTGATTCAAAACGATAATCGATACACTTTGAAAGTATTGATATGTTTCATTATGCATTTCACTAGATGTTTTTTCTTTTACAATTTCCAAAATTTTCCATTTGTTTTCCTTCATGTTATTCATTGAACTATGTTATATTTTTTAATTGTTCAATTTGTTCAAATAAATAGTGTTTTCCTTGCAATGCTTGTTTTTATCATCTTCAAATGGTCAAATATACAATAAAACAACTAAATATTACAATGATACTATTTATTTTGAATGTATTCATAGAAGAACCAAATTAATCGATTTATCGATATATCGATACTTTTTACTTATCGATATATCAATATAGAATTTCTCATTAATGACTGCCCTAATGAGGTCATATGCGGATGACCTCTCGTAGGTGTAATGTTTGCCCAATACATGTACATATACACACATGTACATACATATACATGTACATCACGCATCAATGAATTATTTTGTTCAGTTCTTATGAGCTGATATTTACATGTGTTGGTGTCATACAATACCCATACTTTGACCCCTGGAATAGATTGACCCCTTGGTCAATTTATCGGTGTGATATCATTAAATTATCCCCCACCCTCAGTATAAATTGACACCCCTTGTAATCAACTGTACATGTAGATTTCTTTACAGGGCCAAATATCATAGCTATGTATAGTTATGACCCTTCTGAATGGATAACTAATAAAAGACTCAGTATCTAATAGATGTGATTATGAATTTTTTTGACCAAGTTTGAATCAGATCTTTATTGCTATGTGTATCAGTATCATCACTCCATGGCTATAAATGGTACGTGTAGGTCATTCCCTTGCCGTGAATTATAAAGATATCAACACCACTTCACTCCAATAAACAGACTTCCTATTCAAAATAAGGGGAGGGGTCAATATATGTATTTCAAAGCTGTGATAAAATGAGCTCCCTCTGTCCAATGTTTTCTGTAGAAATATGTATTCCTATTGGAATTATATATTTCATAGTCATGGCACAATCGCCATCTCTGAATGAAATTGAAAAACGATCTTCTAGATGCAAAATTTTTTCAATTTGATAAAAACAAAACATAAATTTACTGATTATTTTCAATATATATATTTTGAAAATATAATGTGTAGGCGCGTGCCTACTAGTAGTGCAACGATATACCGGTCTATGATATATCGCGGTATTTTACCTTCAGTACAATATACGGTACGTTGATGTCATGCCACTCTATTTTCCGGATTTATCCGTTCCCGGTTTTAGACTCTGTATACTCTATTTCTGGTTTACCGGTAAACAGTGAAAAGCAGTTCACCCACGAGGAAAACGGATGAACTTTTGCCCCCACTGCACCTTCGTCATACAAGTCGCAGATATGGGCTCAATCAGGATTCAAAAAGCTACAAATATCAGGTGGCTCAACATAAGTTTGAAAAACTTGTACTACTTGTTGTCTTTGTAACATGGATATACCTTACAAAACTGATGAAACCATGAACGTGTCATTTGACATGAAACGATATCATCCAAACATAAATTATGAATCAAAACTTAATATTAAAATAAATCGTAGATTCGCAGGGGCAACGTAGTTTGCAACAATCAATGAACACAAAGTTAATCAATTCGCCGAGGACCAAGGCTATTTCAAAAGCAATAGCTCAATTTCTTATGACTTATTTACAACCTTTCAGTTTCAGTGATGACTCTCACTACAAATTTGTGATTTTATTCTATTTTGTAACTATAAATTTTTATTTTATTTCATTTCTTTTTTATTTTTTTGCAAAATTCCTGGGGTGGTGAGTGCCACCCCTGTCACCCTGCTGTTCGACACCCTTGCATTGATGTGGAACAAGTTGTCTTTATGATCAATACTGATAGCATACATGTATGGAGTTAGTTACATTTGTATCCTAGAAGTGGGACACCAGACACACTTCTAAAGATCTTGGCTGATCATAGTCTCGGTCTTATCCTTCTTGGTCACTGTTAACTATTTAAAATAACTGTTGAAAACCACATACAGTTACTTGTTATCATATATATCGAGTAAATATTCTTTTTTCTTCATTGAGTGCCTTCCTAAAAATTTAGAATTTTTGCACTTTAAGATAAAAGCCATAAAACATAGGCTGAATATGTAATGGGCAAAGAGTGTGGAACCGATAGTGACATGGGCCGAGATTGATGATACTGATAATCTGAGGGTGTAAATGGGCTAAGATCTCTCAGAACGTACCTGGCTACTGCACAGGTTGTCTGTATCACTGGCAGTAAACATATCATGCTATCATAAGTTTTTGATCATATGTTGAATTTATTCAACAATTTCATTACATCTCTGCTAACATCGGTGAAAAGCCATGACGCTGTAACTTGAATAATTCAAGCCCGCTCCATTTCCAGTTCTCTCCATCTTCCGAGTTAATGTAGTGATCATAGTGAACAAAATATAACAACTGAGTTATTCAGGTTAATGGCGCTGGGGTACCACTTACTCAAGTTACTGTGGTACTGGATAGTGTGTTACTAACACTGTTAGGGGCCAGTGATTTGTGTCAAAATACTCAAGTAGTGAATACGGTACTGAAATTGAAAAGAGCTGGCTGGCATGCATAATCTTGTATTTTGATCGGTGACAATTAGAGTTAAGTTACACGACAAAATAATTATCAGAAAATTCTGTAAGAAATTGCGATAATTTCATATAAACATTAAAGTTAAAACTTTTTGTTTACCTCTCTGTAGCTATTCTTCTCGGGAGCAAATGTTGAGTTGACAGATTGAAATGAAAAATTTATATGTGGAAATGTATGCAGTATATCGACGAACCAGTATTTGGTGTAAATATCCATCGTGATTTTAGAGATATAATTTAAGAAATAGTGTCTCCTTCACTCTTTTCAATTCAGATCATAGTTGCTGTTTTGTTTCAGTCACTTGATCTTCCGCCATTTTGTTCTCACGTGACTCACAGTAACGCAGGGGATCGGTTGTATTTTTTTCGTTAAATTACACGGAAATGAACAGATTGAAAAGGTAAATAAAAACAATTCATTTAAAATACATATTAATTTTATTCTGCAGCAGTATCGATCTTTTATTTGTTGTTCTTAATGCTAAGGTAACCGAAGATCATAAGGGGCCCCAGAGAAAAGGCAAGCCCGGTTCTCTGAGTCATGCCTGACGTAAGCGGGTTTCCCTCGCACTTGTTAGACGAACTTGTGGAGAACGTCCTCCAACTTTAAGTTGTCAGACCTGATTCAAATCACCAAAACTGCAGATTAGATGATGTTTTTGTGTTTCATTAACATTTCTAGAATAGTATCCTAGAAGTTTTTGCAAATTTGAGGTCTACGAAGCTCATACGCATCCAACAGGAAGAGTAGCTGACTGGTGACTGGCCAAATTCACTGCGCCGACAGTTTACTAGATGAATGAGTCGGGCAAAAAGATGCCAGGTGAGTTGACTTAAAATTGTTTTTTAATTGTATTTTGCATCCGCGTTGCACAAATTGTATGTCTTAATATCTAAGTATCCAGCGATTTATTGCAAATTGCATGGTTTAAGAGCTGCAGCTTCAACTAAACACGCACCGAAAAGTGAATTTTTAGGTCAGTGACCCACTGGCCTGATATAAGTTTATATAAATGCCAAAGTACATATAATTTTAATCTTTGATCTTTAATTTTATTCAGTTGTAATAATTAAGTTGCAATTATACAATTTGCATTCTTTCTACGACGAAATTTTGTTTCATTTTTTTTAAATAAAAAAGGATTGATGATGTATTAAAACGTTAAGTCGTAATAGATCACAAACCTAGCAACAACACACACGTGCAATATATATGTCAATTAACACTATATTCGCAATGTTTTCTGTTTTGATTTACCTTATTTTCAAATAATTGACCTGATTCATATACCGGTACATGTAGCTGATGAAATCTTGTACAATTCTGCACACACATGTGCATGTGGTCTGAAAGTCTGGACTTCTTGCTGAAGTGGTTTGTAAATTTCTTTTTATGAAAACTGCATATATTTGTAAGTAAAAAACGAAATTTGCAACGTGATTCTTTTCCTTGATTATAGTAAGTTGCTTGGAAAAAAATTACTGCAAAGAAAAGTTGTTGCTTCTCAAAAATGGTTTGAGTGTGGAAAGTAACACGTCTCATGTCAACATGAGTTCAGGTGAATTCTAGTAATTTAGACATCAAGTATGTTCAGCTCCGAGTAATTTCGGCACTTGTATAAGTAACTTCAGCACTTACCTTTACGACATCAGGTATTTTTGGTACTTGAACAGGCAATATCAGCAGCTAATGTTGATTAAGATAAATAAATTAATATCTCATGATGAATTTTAATTCCTAAAAATAAAGTTTTAATGCGTGTTTTTTCAAATGCCGAAAATACTTGCTTACAAGTGCCAAAGTTACTCGGTGCCAAATTTACCTGATACTGTTTATGTACAGTGGTTTCTCCAAAATGGTCTCATGCCCATAGGATAATGGTTTATTTCAAATTAAAGAAATAGTCTGCAAAAATGAAAAAATGTCAAAATATCTCTAACCCACTATTTTCTCATCCTTCAGTAACATACTTACTCGGTGACATTCTCTGCATCTTTTCCAGTTTGTTTTTAAAAATGCACTTAACAACTTTCGACTACATAGTATCAGTATTGAGGTATCCCTAATAATCAAGTTGAACTGTTATTAGTATATGTTAACCTGGGATCACCTTGGCAACACATCTCATGTCAACATGTACAGTGGTTTCTCTTAAATTGTCTCATACCCCATAGGATAATGGTTTATTTAAAAATAAAGATATAGTATGCGAAAATGAAGTCTTTAAATGTAAAAATATCTCTAAGCTACCATTTTCTCATGCTTCTGATATATATACTTTCTCGTTGACCTTCTCTGCATCTTTTCCAGTATGTAGAAAAAAACAGTTTTTATCTGCTTGAACTACTTAAAGCCACATTCTGGGAAGTATCAATGTTCATAAATAAACATTTCTCATAATGCCTATGAACTTTCGTCATATTTTCAAAGTCCTATTCCAACTAATTAGTTAATTAATCATGGTAAACACCTTACACATTGATCTATTTATAAACGGTAAGGCATTGCTGGTCACGTGGTGTCGCTCTACTGAACGTGTTCGTTTCACTGTCCAGGACAATCCAGACAAGTGGAACAACAATCAAATGCTCTGGAACACTGTCCTGGGCAAACAATTTAGCAATAATCTTACGTGAATTATATAAATTTTATTAGAATCTTTGAAATAACTACTTCCTGCCCTGGAACATTCGATTGTACTCTCATGGTGAATCAAGCACACCCTTTATATCACTCATTCACCAGGGTAAATTTAAGAATTGCTATGTAACCCACCTAATACTCCATTAATTCATGAATTTTTTTAATTTTTTTAAAATTGTCATCGGTTAGGAGTGGTTTTCTAATGAGAATGTCAAAAATTACAATAACATCCAGAAAATTACAATAACATCCCCGGAATCTGACTTTTAGTTAAACATACACTAATCACATACATAGACATGTATGCTGTTTTGAATCTCCTTAAAAAATGTACATGCGATTCTTCTGATGGGAGGGTTCCTTCCACCCTCCCCTCACATTTCAGATTCCTTCGTCAATCAAAAATTTCAAGTACCATACAAAAAAATAATGACCCACATATTCACCAATACTGTTTGGCAATAGTTTTAGGAAAAATCCTGATACGGGGGGCCTCTGTGGCTGAGTGGTTAGAGCATTGTGCTTTAAATCACAAGGCCTCTCACCTCTGGTTCGAATCAAACTAGGGTCATTTCAAATTAAGTGGGAAAGTTTGCCAGTTTTCTTGTGGAAGGTCGGTGGTCTTTACCTGGGTAACCGGGGTTTCTCCTACACCAATAAAAACAGGACGCCATCATATGACTGAAAGATTGTTGAGTATGGCGTAAAACAAAAAATCAAATCAAATCAAATCCTGATACAGTATAGAAAAACACCAGGTCAATGATATAATTAGCAAATATCTGAGTATCAATCTGTTGACACCTTTACAGGTAAATAGGGGCATTGCAGACAGAATAGACTACTGGTAGTCTAAGACAATAGAAAAAAAGCATGCTATTTAGATTTTTGGGGGTCAGAGGTTTAAAGACACATGTATTATACTATTAAACATGGATGCAATGCTTTCTTTTTAAGTTGCACCTCAAAAATCCTGGTAGCAGACCTTTGCTACAGTTTCTAATCCTGGTAGCAAAATTAAAATTAAGGTAGCGAATGTGGTACATGCTACCATGAAATATTGAATCCTGAAGAGGCATGCATAGGGCTCTCACACCTTATTTTTGGAATGGGACCAGGGACCAGTCAAATTGAGAAGGTTGTTATTATTTCCTTACATTTGGAAAATCACTAATGAAGTATGTGATGTTTTGAATTTAAAGAAGCTTTGATTTAGTTTTATGGTATGCATGTTAATGATAGAAACATTAGAATTTATAGCTTTTGTATAAATCCATTTTTCTTAGTTTTTCTGCCCTTTAATATATTTAATTGAAAACGGGCTTACCTCTTTACATCAGGAATGCCTTTGAACAGGACAGGTTGATTTGGTAAATTGCAGTTTTGCATTTGAATTTTTCGGCAATAGAAATTAAAGTACCTCAGGAGTCCTGGTTACGGGACACTTGTGCTTGCTTTGATAGAATTAAGATCCCGACCTTGTAAGTTGTATCAAAAATATGTACATTGTACTAGTGACTAGTCTGTTATTCAGAGCTCATACATGTAAACAGAGATTACGGGCATATATATATATATATATATACAGGGTTCGAAAAATTGGTAAAAATGCACTCGCCCTTTGGGCAATTGATTACATAATTTGCACTCGCCAAACTATGAAACCGTAGTAATTCAAAGTGGATGTGTTAAGAGTGTATAAAAAAATTTCAAAGTAAATAGATCTTACATGTATATGACTTAATAGATTAGATACTCTTTATTTGACAAATTGTCATTTTTTTCTAATCAAGTACATATTACAAAGGAAAAACCACAACTTTTGTATGCATTCATTTTAAGTTTTTAGAAATCAAATTCTCGACTGAAATTTTGGTTGCCCGTCAAGAAAATCTGGTTGCCCGCAAAGAAAATAATATTCAATTTAATTTTGTGTTTTTTAAATTTATTGTTATTTTGATATATAAATGTTTATACAATATATACAATGTATTGTCTCTGAATGATGCATTTACATCTAAATTAACTGTAAATGCATCATTATTATTACTATAATCAATTACTATTATTTCTGTTTTATGATGTTGCTACTACCAGACATGTCTTTAAATCAATGTAAATTACAAAAGTAAGTTTTCACTATTGTTAGATGAAAACAATAGCCATCCATTTCTATGTATTTCATTAAAACTTTTATTTACAGTAACTATTTTTATTTTTTTCATTCACTTACATTTAATTCAGATTCTAAAACTTTTTTGAAACATTGTATAGTGTTATGATTATTTTACCAAATCCTGAAATTCAGGTCTGTTTGGTATGGTTCTTTTATTTACACACATCCAACTTCCACTTCCTCCACAAACTGCAAGTATTAGCAGTCAATACACGATGTGTTCTGTGACATTTTCGGCCATGAGGTAAAGACTAACATGTTTAATTGTCAATTAAATAATTATTTAAGTTTCTAATTGTTTTTGTAATGTGTTTTGAACTAAAAATAGAAGGAAATGATCACTTTCGAAACTTAAAAGGAAATCTGGATTTTCAGTACGGCATCAGTGGGCCTATTCGCCAAACGGGCGAGTTCATTGTCAAAATTTACTCGCCCGAAACAATTTCTAACTCGCCAATGCGAGCAGGCGAGTGGATTTTTCGAATATATATATATATTGTAATACCTGTATATACATTTATGTTCTTAATTCATTTTTTACTCATACAAACATGAATCATTTATAAAATAAACATCGATACAAAGCGAAGTGCTGAAATTTCTTCAACAATATATTACCCTAAGGCCTAAGCAATGTACATAAAAAATCTCATATGGTCTGTTCCATTGCATCTCAAAGTCATTGTTATCTTTAACTTCGTCAGTACCATCGTCACCATATATAGAATCAAAGAAATAATAACACAAACTACAAAGAAAAATTAATATATTAGACTGAAATCAAAACTTTGTTTGTATGGGATGTCTGGGAGGGAAGAGAGAAAAATGGTGTGAACAGTTCCCGTCCAAGCCTTTGAATGATTTTACAACTATACAAACATAATTAATCTTTGACTTTTTTTTAAATCTTTCTCGACTTTGTCATTTTCATTCATTTCTAAGCATTTTCATTCATTTCTAAGTTTCCTCCATTCCCAAGGAGTGTTACAATAATTTGTAAATTGAGATTCCTATATTTGTTAGATATAAACACAGTTCAGGGGAGCGATGTGGCCCATGGGCTTCTTGTTTTCTCACCCTGCAGTTATGACTTTTGGTTTCATATTTTGGGTGGATGTCTTAAGTCTTGAGCTATATTTCAGAGATTGCTCTTCACACTTATAAATGAAATGATATTAAAAAAGGGAGCGACATTTTCAGACCACAAAATAACAAAACTGTGGTAACCCATTTACAGGTTACGCTAAAAGAAATTACCATAACCTGCAGGTAATGATAGCAATAATGAAAACTTAAAATGAAATTCATCAAGAATGAAAAGGAGATTACATGATTTGTATTTGTCGTAACCTCCATGTAACTGCAGGGGTTCAAATTTTTTTTTTTTGGACACTTAAGTCCGGGACTTGAAGATTAAATTTCTGGCTGGCAAGTCCAATTGAGAAATTTCAAAGTCTGTGCCGAATTTTGTTAATAAGTAATACAGTAAAAAATGAATGCAGATGAGGCAAGTCCCTCGGACTTCGGGTATTTCTAAATGTCAAGTCTGAACCCAAATTAACCAAGTCCCGGACTTCGGACTTGGGGAAATTTGAACCCCTTTTACCGAACGGTTGCTCCCATGTTAAATGTTATGTGGTCTGCATTTTATGAAGTTAGAATATAATATATGTATACATGTACATAACATGTAAATATAAAGAGTGTCTGAATGGATATTAAGTTTTTCTACTTTCCTTCACAAACATCTGCTGTTTTTGATTGATTGATGTTTAACACACAAATACTTGTATGGAAAAAGAAGACAAATTCCTTGTAAAACAGCATAAATTAGACTGTGTTAATCATACATACATGTACATGTATGTATTATTTTTCTCAATGGACTAACACAACATTATGTCTTGTATTCGCCTACACAAAGTATCTGTCAATACTCATGGAAATGTAATTCCTCAAGACAGTTGATCTAGATCTAGAGCTCTTAGAAGTTGAATTGGCCAGATTGTGAAGCAAATAACAGACTATGTATTGCCAACCAGTCTACGAGTTGACAATGTCTGTTCTTCCATCTGTCTGTGTTTAGTTTTATTGTGAGAAAATTGTTTAAAATTAATTTCATGTATACATGTTGAAATTTTAAATGAAGATAGAACATGATGACATTACAGTAAAACCTGCTATAGCAGCCACATCTATATAAGGATTACCTGTTTATAAAGGCCAGGTTTTTCAAGTCCCTTGACTGCATACTTCAACTAAATTGAACCTGCACATAGAGGTCAATATTTTCTGGTCCCTTGGGTGGCCCCTATATACAGGTTTCACTGTAGTTGATAATATATGACCTAAATTTGTTACCTTCACCTCTGACCTTTGACATTTGAATTACAATGCTTCAATTTTAGCCATACCAACTTTAATAGTACAGTTCAGCTCGCATGATTCATAATTTTTACACGGATCACAGTGGGACCATGTCCCATGTAAAATAAAAAAGCTGTGTTTTTTATCCCATGGTTGTGTATAAGGGGTCGTAAAATACTGTGAGTCAACACTTGTCGGCACCTCTCATCTCATCGGGAGATAAGCGAAAATCGCTGAGTCATGAAGGCTGACTTGTTTTATCGATAATCTACTTGTAAAAATGTTGTCCCCTATCAAAAAAATAAAAGGGTCTTGCTAACAGGCAGTGAAAAGTTTGAGGAACTGGTTTTTATGAGTTAAGAAATTATTAGTACTATTATTATGTTTTTTTTTTTTTACTGATTTACATTTCAGATTCTAGCACGCGTACTAACATGTGTAGGCCTTTACTGACATAAATACGATTGGTAAAAGAAAACCAACTAATCTACATTTACTTTAATGAATTAATCAGGGAAGTTTTATAATATTAATTCACATTCTGTTTTGTATCTGTATTTTATTGGCCCACCATCAACAGATGGTTTTTCATCACTATATCCCGTTGTCCATCCATAAACAATTCTTGTTTATGCTATTTCTGAAAGTACTGAAGGGGTCTATCTTTATAAAATTTGACATAATAGGTTCTCCTTGACTTTTTTTTGCATCAACATTTGGTGTATTTTTATTAGCCCACCATCAACTTTTCTTATCACTCCGTCCGTTGTCCGTCCTTAAACAATTCTTGTTATCGCTATTTCTCAGAAAGTACTGAAGGGATCTTTATAAAATTTGACATATAGGTTCTCCTTGAGGTCTATTTTTGCAATGTACATTTTCAGGTGGGTCGGATCACAAAATGGCTGCCAGAAGGCCATATTGTATATTAAAAAATAAAAGTTTGTTATCACTATTTCTCAGAAAGTATTGAAGCGATCTTTATGAAATTTGACATACAGAATCTCCTTGAGGTCTAGTTATGCAGTGTACATTTTCAGGTGGGTCGGATCACAAAATGGCTGCCAGGTGGCCATATTGGAATTTTTACAATTACAGTTTGTTATCGCTATTTGTCACGCAATTTTTTTGCATATATGTAGTGGTGAATCTAAAGCAACGTAGCATGGCGCAGCGCCATGCCCTTTTTTGAAAACGCCATGCCATTTTTCGTGCTGTCAATCGCCAATAACCGCCCCCCCCCCCCCCCCCCCAAAAAAAAAAAACCAATTCATTGATATTGGCGAAATTGCTTGTGAAACCCCCTTTCCTATTGTTTATTCCTTAATCTGTTAATTGCCCCATTTACCCATGTCAAGACTATGTATATTTCACGGTTGATCAGTTTAAATAGCCCCAGGAAATCACCCAAGATAGGGCAGTCAAACGACTCATAGGTGATTGGGAATATCGGCAAACTTGCTGAATTTCGGCCTTTTTCAAATGGCTAGAAAATTGAATGTATATGTAAAATGTTTTGTAAAAATATATGTACAAGCAAATAAAACGATGTTTTATTTCAAAATATCCCATTAAAGAAGGTTATGTGCTGCTATGTTGTTGAATTCATCGTTTGAAGCAGGCTCTAGTTCGCGAGTGGGAAAATAGCTTATGTCCACAGAAACGTTGATTTTAAACCGATTCATGCAAATTGCTTGTACATGTAGCTGCCTTTCGTACAAAGTACTTATATACATGTACATGTGTACAATTCAATAAGGACTTTTTAAAGCCATAATCGCTGTGAAAATACTGTAAATGAGAATAAACCGCCGAGACTTCTGCCAAATCCAAAAACAAATTTGTTCTCAGTTTTTATCGATTTTGTGTCACAGGTCTCCCAGAATTCTCGGGACTTTTCCTTTCTTATGTGATGTAGTGAGGAGAAATTCAAACAGGCCTAAATCTAACAAATTTGTTTATTTAGAATTTAAGCATGACAATCGATTATCAATTTAGGATATAATTTTTGTCACATATCAAAGTGTAGATTTTGTATCAAATATTTAACTTGAGACATTTACTAGTTTGTTTTAGTTAATCAATAGACTAATTTCACAACTATTTTTTTTAGATTCCTATATAATATATATATTTCTGGATTGGACAAACAAAAAAAAAGGACTAGTTCTTGTGCCCCTTTTTTCATTGAAAAAAAATATTAAATAATTCTATTTCTAGAAAAACTATCATTTGGTTTTTTTTTTAACATTTTTAAAGAAATGTATTTAAGATTTATTAGTGGAGCCCCAAGAATATGCACACATTCTAGTGCAGGTGCCTTCAAATTTACGCGTTTAAAGTGCCCTTTCAAACTGAAATTGTGTGCCCTTTCACACTGATTTTGCGTGCCCTTTTCAGATCCTAGATTCAACACTATTGAGCATCAGATAAAGCATCAGAGCTAATTGATGTGCATTTGGGGTCTTTGGTATTTCTTGAAAACCATATGCCTACCCCTAAACCATATTAAATATATTGTTTGTAATGGGTAGACATATTCAATGGTGTATGTGAGGGTCCTTGTGAGTCCTGCCTCTCCCTCATCCTCTGAAATTTTATACTTTTTACTTATAAATTGAAAACCGTTTAAAGGCCCACCCTTAAACCATATATCGGGGCTCGCATATAGAGGGTAATGTGGGCGACCTTTGTTGCCCTGCATCACTCGAAGTCGCTCTCTGTTTGCCATAAAGCGAAGTTCATGTCGCCTTGCATTTTGTCGATGTCGCTCTCCTGCTGCCTTTCACACCTGTGTGTTGTTTTTTACAGTACTGAGGCCTCCATCGATACAATCAATATAATGCTATGCAGGGTTTTCCCTGGGATTTTCAAATGAGGAGTCCATAGACTTCCACAACTACAGAGATTAGTAGTCCATTTGGTAATTTAGGAGTCCATTTGCAGTCCACTTCAATTCGACCAGAATTAAACTGATTGTCAAATGCGCACTTGTGTTGTTAATTAGACATCCCTATAGGGAAAATATCAACAGTACATGTGGAGCATTTATTTTCTGATCATAGCTTAAGCATGTCGGGAGAGTGATTAGTTTTTCCGGCACTCATATGTGAAACAAAACAACTGCGCCATTTTTATATGTTACTGTAACACGATTGTAATTTCTTGGTTTGTTCTTGAACCCTCAGAGTTCCCTAAGAATTAAAAAAGGACATAAAAAAGGAAGCAAACTGGTAGAAATAGGTCGCATGCTTGGCTTTTTTACCCAAACGATCTCGAAAGACATCATGTATTTAACTCGTCCACTAGGATGTAATAGATCTTATTTTAGGCGTCATTTAGGGTTTTTACGCGTAAATACGCAGAATTTTTGCACCGGGGAAAACCCTGGCTATGGAGAAATATCACACCTAATTAAGCATACCTTCATTTCATACTGCCTTTAAAGATGACCAATCAACATCAGAGAGGTGTAATTAATTCCTGATAATCCTTTAATTAGATTTGAAACTCTTCACCACATCATGGCACATGTTGATGATACAAAAGATGAAGAAATGCCGAATTAGGGCCGCTTATGTCATTGCATTTTACATTGCATGTTCTCAAATTTCAACAGTACTTATAAAATCAGAAAATAAAATGCCAATACTTGTAAAATAAGTAAAAAAGATAAATATTGTGATTTTCAATCGTTTGACGTGTAGACATGTTGTACGCTTATGTAACTAACTTGATCACTTGGTGCTTATATCATCGTTGATAGAGCCTAAACAACAAATTAATCTTGAAAATATTTAGTGCTGTAAATAAAAGCAATTACGTAATTTAAGTGTCGCATTTTGTGAAGTTATTAACTTGGTGTAAATTTCTATTAAAGCAGAACATTTACTGGGCAATAGCTATTTTTTTTTTTATATTTATCATAACATTCTTGTTTCTAATAATTATGTAAAGGTACATTCTGTTATGTATACTGGGGTCCTGCCCCACACCCTGAAATTTACATATTACCTATAACTTGAACGACATTCACAGTCCCAGCCCTAAACATCAAGATGCTGGGGTTTCTAGTAGACATTATCTTCGTGGTTTTTGCAGAAAAATTTTCCAGCAGATTATTGGCATTCCAATGGGTACCAATTGTGCACCTCTTTTGGCTGACATATTTTTATATTCATATGTAGTGGAATTAATACAGTCTCTTCTGTCCAAAGGAAACAAACAATTAGCATCTCGGTTCAATTTTACTTACAGGTATATCGACTATGTTCTGTCCATAAATAATTCCGAATTTCATAATTACCTCGGCCAAATGTATCCTGTTGAGTTAGAGATCAATGAGACGACAGAGAGCAACACATCTGCTTCTTACCTAGATTTACTCCTGTCAATTGGAAAGGATGGTCAACAATCCCTTATGACAAATGCGATGAATTCAATTTCCATATCACAAACTTCCTGTTTCTAAATAGTAATATTCCATCTTCTCCTGCCTATGGTGTTTCCATTTCACAACTAATATGTTATGCCTGGGCATGCTCTTCTTATCAATGTTTTATTCTGAGAGCAAAACGACAAGCCAATAAACTACTTACTCAAGGTTACATAAGGTTGAATGTTTGGAGTTTTATGGTCGATATGAGGATCTTGTTAAACATTATGAAGTCCCCCTCTCAGATGTAGTATTCTGGAGCACGGCCATAGACAGTGACTCCCTTTCACCATCTTGCTTTTCACCAAACTTGACTTTATCACCAAACTTGACCTTTTCACCAAATTTGACTAGAAGGGTTTCCGTGGAGCGTTTGTGGTGGGAATGGCATGCCAGCAAGGGATGCTGACTTCTTCCAGACACCTGATCTTATCCCGTTTGGGATTCACAATTGTTCTTCATGTTGAGACCATTTACACATCTAATTTATCGTGTTATAATGGACTTGAGTTTTGATTATTGATCATTTTACTTGTTTATAATGCCCCTTTAGATAAAAAACTTGGAGATGGGTGGGAGGGGTGGGATATTGTTTTGTGTCTGCCTGGTATAACGTAATTCGTAGTATTTGGATCTCTATCAAAAAAGATTTTCTCTCCTGAATTTTAAATTTTTAACCATAATTGTCATGAACCTTTAAATGTATGTGTACGTGTATGTACACAAATGTATTTAGAAAAAATCCAGGTTATGTACATTAATTTTTGGCCAAGATTTTGCAATATTTGCCAGAGTTATGGGTCCTATAATGGCTTACATTTGTACTCTTTGGGAATTCTAGGTAAAAATTCAGATGTCAGAGTTGTCTACTTTACACATCAACCCCTGAGGTCACATTTAGACTTGCCCAGATTGATAAATAGTAAGGTCTACTGTCAAAATGCAAGAGTGCACAAGTTCATATCGAATGTAAATTTATTATAAAATTTGTATTCTAAATCATACATTGTACACCCCTGAATTCTGACAGTGGACTAGACCATTCTTCTAAATGGACAGGTCCAAATGTGACTTCAGGGCTTGATGGGTTAGGTACATGTTTATCATGTAAATGTAAGAATCAAAATATCTTGATGTAATTCACATTTGCTGGTTTGGAGTACATGTACAAAAATGTATTTACACCAGACCTAGTCTATCAACAAGTCTGTGTATAAAATTTAAATGCACATTCTTTGATTTGACTTTTAATGCGCAGCAGTTTGACAAATTGTTGACCCCTCTGTTTCAGTTAGCTGTTTTCCAGTAGCTACCAAATCAATCTTGTTTAGATGTCAGCAGAAAAATCAATCCTGGGCTAAAGTTATCATGTATCAATAAGAATATGAAAAGTTGTGTTTATTTTATCTTGAGCATCCAAAGAGTACGTGTAAACACAAAAAAGCTAATAAGGTGTGCATGCTGTTTTTATATATACAGACTAGTTTAAAGATAAAGGTTAAAATATAGGTCACCCCTTCAGTTCTATACTGGACAATATAATGTATACATGTCCAATCAGGGCTTTATTTCCTCCAGATTTATAGCGGATAATGGACTACTTCCCAATCACAAATCATATCTTTTTCCCCAATTTTTTGCCAAAATTTCTTAATCATAAACATACATTTTGTACATGTAACATGACTTCATTATTTCTCATTTTTATGCTGATATTTTCAGTCATTGTTTTTTTCTTGAAAGTTGAAATATGGTAGCTTGACAACATAAAAATAGCAAAATAGCAACAACAACAAAATGAAATTCCTTCAGCAAAAAATTCCCAAATTTGAGCCAAAATGCAGCAATACATGTATTCCCAATTCAGAATGCCATGGGCACCATTCCGAAATAGGTGAGAAATTAAGTCCTAGCAATGTATAGTTCTATGATTGCTGTAAATCCCTGGGAAGAAACTTACATGTACATTTGTACTGGTGGACATCAACAGTGGAACATTTAGGTGAAGTGCCACAAATATTGACCCGTGCAAATTGACTTTTAAACTTTTCAAGAACTTTGAGGTTTCGACACTCAAATGATCTAGTGATAGTGTACATTTTTATGTCCCCAGCCAGAAAGGTCTGCCTTGGGCATCTAGTGTTTGGATTGTACGTCTGTCTGTTTGTTTGTTTGTTTGTTTGTTTGCTTACCTGTCTGTTTGTTTGTTCATAATTCTGTCCCGCTTACATATAAAGTGCAATATTTCAAAATAGCTTGGATCGTGATACAGTGACTGTAAGTTCATCTAAGGGTTGCTCACACTTAACCGATATCAATTGCCCCTGGGAATGGGGTGGGGTCAGAATGTAGGGCATTGCAATATCTTGCCAGCATAGACATTTGTTGGGACTGTGTATCACAAACACTTCTTGTTTATGAAGGAAATAGTTTTTTACCTGGTTCGAATCCCGCTAGGGTTGTTTTGAATTATGTGGGAAAGTTTGCCAGTTTACTTGCGGAAGGTCGGTGGTCTTTACCCGGGTAACCAGGTTTTCTCCCCCACCAATAAAAACTGGACGCCATCATATGACTGAAAGATTGTTGAGTATGGCGTAAACAAAAAAATCAAATCAAAAATCAAATTAAGTTTTTGACATTTGACATCAAGAATGGAATGTAGTTGTAGCTTTATAAAAGGTAATGCATTTGCTTTGCATACAAAGGTCAGAGTTCAAATAATAGGTCTCAAAAGATTTTTTTAATAGAGCTAATGATTGCATCTTCATTAACCCTTTCGCCTCTAAGTATCAATTTCTTTAGTCTCAGACTAGTGTAAAAGCCTCCAGAGGTGAAATCAGGTGCCAATAGTGTAAAAGCATCCAGAGGTGAGATCTGGTGCTACTAGTGTAAAAGCATCCAGAGGTGAGATCAGGTGCTACTAGTGTAAAAGCATCCAGAGGTGAGATCAGGTGCCAATAGTGTAAAAGCATCCAGAGGTGAGATCAGGTGCTACTAGTGTAAAAGCATCCAGAGGTGAGATCAGGTGCCAATAGTGTAAAAGCATCCAGAGGTGAGATCAGGTGCTACTAGTGTAAAAGCATCCAGAGGTGATCAGATCACTAGTGTGCATCCAGAGGTAGATAGTGTACTAGTGTAAAGCATCCCAGATCAGGTGCCACTAGTGTAAAAAGCATCAGGTGAGATCAGGTGCTACTAGTGTAAAAGCATCCAGAGGTGAGATCAGGTGCTACTAGTGTAAAAGCATCCAGAGGTGAGATCAGGTACCACTAGTGTAAAAGCATCCAGTGGTGAGATCAGGTGCTACTAGTGTAAAAGCATCCAGAGGTGAAATCAGGTGCCAATAATGTAAAAGCATCCAGAGGTGAGATTTGGTGGCACTAGTAGCATCCAGAGATGGGATCAGGTGGCACTAGTGTAAAAGCATCCAGAGGTGAGATCAGGTGCCACTAGTGTAAAAGCATCCAGAGGTGAGATCAGGTGCTACTAGTGTAAAAGCATCCAGAGGTGAGATCAGGTGCCAATAGTGTAAAAGCATCCAGAGGTGAGATCAGGTGCTACTAGTGTAAAAGCATCCAGAGGTGAGATCAGGTGCCAATAGTGTAAAAGCATCCAGAGGTGAGATCAGGTGCTACTAGTGTAAAAGCATCCAGAGGTGAGATCAGGTGCTACTAGTGTAAAAGCATCCAGATCCAGATCAGGGCTACTAGTGAGATCAGGTAGGTGCCACTAGTGTAAAAGCATCCAGAGGTGAGATCAGGTGCTACTAGTGTAAAAGCATCCAGAGGTGAGATCAGGTGCCACTAGTGTAAAAGCATCCAGAGGTGAAATCAGGTGCCAATAATGTAAAAGCATCCAGAGGTGAGATCTGGTGGCACTAGTAGCATCCAGAGATGGGATCAGGTGGCACTAGTGTAAAAGCATCCAGAGGTGAGATCAGGTGCCACTAGTGTAAAAGCATCCAGAGGTGAGATCAGGTGCCAATAGTGTATGCCACTAGTGTAAAAGCATCCAGAGGTGAGATCTGATCAGGTGCCAATGAGATCAGTGTAAAAGCATCCAGAGGTGAGATCAGGTGCTACTAGTGTAAAAGCATCCAGAGGTGAGATCAGGTGCCACTAGTGTAAAAGCATCCAGAGGTGAGATCAGGTGCCAATAGTGTAAAAGCATCCAGAGGTGAGATCAGGTGCCACTAGTGTAAAAGCATCCAGAGGTGAGATCAGGTGCTACTAGTGTAAAAGCATCCAGAGGTGAGATCAGGTGCCAATAGTGTAAAAGCATCCAGAGGTGAGATCAGGTGCCACTAGTGTAAAAGCATCCACTAGGTAAAAGATCAGGTGCCAATAGTGTAAAAAGCAGAGGTGAGATCTCCAGAGTGTGAAATCAGAGGTGCCAATAATGTAAAAGCATCCAGAGGTGAGATCTGGTGCCACTAGTGTAAAAGCATCCAGAGGTGAGATCTGGTGCCACTAGTGTAAAAGCATCCAGAGGTGAGATCTGGTGCCACTAGTGTAAAAGCATCCAGAGGTGAGATCTGGTGCCACTAGTTTAAAAGCATCCAGAGGTGAGATCAGGTGCCAATAATGTAAAAGCATCCAGAGGTGAGATCTGGTGGCACTAGTAGCATCCAGAGGTGAGATCTGGTGCCACTCGTGTAAAAGCATCCAGAGGTGAGATCAGGTGCCACTAGTGTAAAAGCCTCCAGAGGTGAAATCAGGTGCCAATAATGTAAAAGCATCCAGAGGTGAGATCTGGTGCCAATAGTAGCATCCAGAGGTGAGATCTGGTGCCAATAATGTAAAAGCATCCAGAGGTGAGATCAGGTGCCACTAGTGTAAAAGCATCCAGAGGTGAGATCAGGTGCCACTAGTGTAAAAGCATCCAGAGGTGAGATCTGGTGGCACTAGTAGCATCCAGAGGTGAGATCAGGTGGCACTAGTGTAAAAGCATCCAGAGGTGAGATCAGGTGCCACTAGTAGCATCCAGAGGTGAGATCAGGTGCCACTAGTGTAAAAGCATCCAGAGGTGAGATCAGGTGCCAATAGTGCTACTAGTGTAAAAGCAGTGTCCATCCAGGTGAGATCAGGTGCCAATAGTGTAAAAGCATCCAGAGGTGAGATCAGGTGCTACTAGTTTAAAAGCATCCAGAGGTGAGATCAGGTGCCAATAGTGTAAAAGCATCCAGGTGAGGTAAAAGATCAGGTGAGCTACTAGTGTAAAAGCATCCAGAGGTGAGATCAGGTGCCAATAGTGTAAAAGCATCCAGAGGTGAGATCAGGTGTAAAAGCTACTAGTGTAAAAAAGCATCCAGAGGTGAGATCAGGTGCCACTAGTGTAAAAGCATCCAGAGGTGAGATCAGGTGTCAATAGTGTAAAAGCATCCAGAGGTGAGATCAGGTGCTACTAGTGTAAAAGCATCCAGAGGTGAGATCAGGTGCCAATAGTGTAAAAGCATCCAGAGGTGAAATCAGGTGCTAGTAGTGTAAAAGCATCCAGAGGTGAGATCAGGTGCTACTAGTGTAAAAGCATCCAGAGGTGAGATCAGGTGCCACTAGTGTAAAAGCATCCAGAGGTGAGCATCAGAGGTGCTACTGCCAGTGTAAAAAGCATCCAGAGGTGAGATCAGGTGCCACTAGTGTAAAATCATCCAGAGGTGAGATCAGGTGCTACTAGTGTAAAAGCATCCAGAGGTGAGATCAGGTGCCACTAGTGTAAAAGCATCCAGAGGTGAGATCAGGTGCTACTAGTGTAAAAGCATCCAGAGGTGAGATCTGGTGCTACTAGTGTAAAAGCATCCAGAGGTGAGATCAGGTGCCACTAGTGTAAAAGCATCCAGAGATGAAATCATGTGCCAATAATGTAAAACATCCAGAGGTGAGATCTGGTGGCACTAGTAGCATCCAGAGGTGAGATCAGGTGGCATTAGTGTAAAAGCATCCAGAGGTGAGATCAGGTGCCAATAATGTAAAAGCATCCAGAGGTGAGATCTGGTGCCACTAGTGTAAAAGCATCCAGAGGTAAGATCTGGTGCCACTAGTTTAAAAGCATCCAGAGGTAAGATCTGGTGCCACTAGTTTAAAAGCATCCAGAGGTGAGATCAGGTGCCAATAATGTAAAAGCCTCCAGAGGTGAGATCTGGTGGCACTAGTAGCATCCAGAGGTGAGATCTGGTGCCAATAATGTAAAAGCATCCAGAGATGAGATCTGGTGCCACTAGTGTAAAAGCATCCAGAGGTGAGATCTGGTGCCACTAGTGTAAAAGCATCCAGAGGTGAGATTTGGTGCCACTAGTAGCATCCAGAGGTGAGATCAGGTGGCACTAGTGTAAAAGCATCCAGAGGTGAGATCTGGTGCAACTAGTGTAAAAGCATCCAGAGGTGAGATCTGGTGCCAGGAGGAGTTAGGTAGGAACATGTACATGTTTGGAATTTCAAGAAATAATCAATGTAATAATGTCATCTATATTTAAAAATTAAGTCTACATGTGAAGTGGTTCACCTTTCAAAACATGAAAATAAAATGCTTTATTTTGTAGATGCACCATTACATATATGTAAGTTTTCGTTCTTCACTGGAAGATGTCACCTATGACCTTGACCTTTGAAAATACAATGTCTTGAAATTCAGTCATAAAGCATCTTGCAGATTCTTGTGGAAAAAGGATTTTTTATTTAGATGCCCTACAAACAATATTCCTGCATGTATATACATGTATGGTTCATTTCTCATTCATGTTTATCATTGTCTTAATCCCCTTTCTCTCCCCTCCCCCTCACTTTTTGCAACATCTTTTTTTAAAACTGTTTGATGTCATTCTGGACAAAGAGATTCATTTTTAGAAATGTTATAAAACTTTGAACAATGTTTCTGTCGCCTGTTCAATTATTGCATCATTCAATTCACTCGGGGAATAAAGAACTCTGCTATAGTCAAGCAATCTTCATGTGTACATAACAAATCGGTCTGAAGTTAGTTTTGACTAAATACTGCCATTGATTCTGACAAAGTATGTACATTTACACGTTCATATCAAACAGGGAAATAAAATATTCCTTTTAACAGGAAATACTTCTACTGAAGTCTTTAGTTATCCATGGACTTTGTAATGTCACTAATTTTACTGATAAAATTTATGTTTGTTTTTCTTTTTGTAAATCTGATATTAATCTGATTTTTAGCTCACCTGAGCCAAAAGCAATTTTTTTTTCGTTCATCACAAGCAAATCCCACATGCTTCCTTGACACTTGGTTATCTTTGTAAACAAATACTAATAGTCAATTTGCAATGAAGAGGGATTCAAAAGTCTGGTTTCATAAGGTTATATTTGACTGTTGTACTGTAATAATTGAGGTTAATTTGTACACAAATGGTACTATTGGTCTTTGTGACCAGGTGGTCTTTATACAGAGGTGGTCGCTAAAGTCGATTTTACTGTATATACATTGTTACATGCATAGATAGATATTTTTCCATCATTCTTTTCTGATGGTTCAAGCCTCGTGTACTTCATGTATGTATGTTGAAAAGTGCATGTATACACATGTATATATGTATGTGTATGTATACATGCATGTGCATGTGTAAATTTATTTACATGCATGCACATGGAGTCGGACATTGAGTCTTGTGATTTAACAATCAGATGCACTCTCGTGCATAGGTAATTACGACAGTGGTAATAAGGATGTCTGCAATTGACACACTTAAAATAATTCAATGCAACCTTTGTCGGAGTGCATTCTGTCAAATGTCACATGCTGCCAAGGAAATGTATTTTTCTTGCTAAAGTGATTCCTCGTTCACGTCTTTGACACCTTGCATTCATGAGTGGTTATAAACAAATCAGTTGCGGTCTAGCTTACCTGTTGACGAGATTTGGCTATGTAATAGTTCGACAGGCACTAGACATTATCCACTGATGTTTTAAGTTTAGAGGAGGAAAGAGAGTCCATTTTAATTGTAATATCGAGTATCAATAGTGGCTTAATTGAACAGCTAATAAAAAAAAAGCTTCAGCTGCACAAAAGCAGCAATTGGTAAATATTTGTATGCTTGCAACTTCATATGTTGTTATTTATACGATTAAAGCGAAGCTATCAGGAGTGAGATGGCTTTTGATTTGAAAATGTTTTTACCTGTTATTCAGGAAGTTACCTGTAAAAGGAATTTACATTGACAATTACCTGTACATGTGCACCTGTATTAGCCAGCAAATTATGAACGTTTGCAATATAGAGGGGAATTATGATCTTTGAAATGCACACCACTTGATGCTTACATGTAGTAAGCATTCAAATTATTTACTCTGGTCACTTTGACATTTTATCTCATGACCCAAAATTGATAGGTTCATCTTGTCCTACCATTTTACCATATACTTTCCAAATTTGGTTCAAATCACTTGCAAAATGTTTTAAGGCATTTAGATGAATTGGTGAAAATTTGAAAAAAAGGGGGGAAAAAGGCAACAACAACAAAGATCAATTTTACTGCTGAACAAAAAATGTATGTGCATCTTTCCAAGTCTAGGTTGTCTGATTCATTTCGTTCCATGTCCACCTCGACAGATTTGGCCTGTATATCGTTAATACCTGGCGTCATTTCCATTGGCCGCAGCTGCCGTTCACTGCAGCCAATCAGAATGCATCTAACAATCAATCACACATCTACCACATGCTAGGGGAAAGAATGTAAACACAGAATAATGGCAATGTGCAGGCTATGCCACAACTCTTTTCATTCTGTGTGGGTCAATTTAAGTGAAATTTTAGCTCAGCGCTAGTTGTTGCCACCAGTGACCGCCAATATGAATTTATGTAATCTGTCGAGGTGTATGAGGAATGAATGGATCAGAAATCCTTGCCTTTGGGGAAGATGGGATGTGTAAAAGCCTCTAACCAACCAGAAGTTCCTCACCCTTTGAATATGCAGAGACCACACAGATAATAATCAAACACAATGCATTAATGCTTTGAATATTGGTTTCTCTACAAAACCAGTTATGTGCATGAAGAATTCTTATAAAAAAAAATTTGTGACCCGTGGGTCACCATCACTCAAGGGATATAATGTTAGGGTAGGACACTAACAAAAATATAGTGAAAACATGTTCACGCTTTCACCCCTAGAGAGACATTTGGACTAGTCTAAGTCATTGATATACAGCAGAGTCCATTGTTATTTAGGGGTTGATGGGCTAATTTAAAAAAAAATCCAGTATTGTACTTGAAGAAATTATGCATATTGAAAGTCTGTACATAATTACGATTTATAATTATGTAAATTCTTTTTAACAGAATTGTGAAATTGATGACACTTGGTCATGAGTTGTGCGTTTCGGGTGTGGCAGAATTACTCATAGTGTGGAAATGGATTACATGTAGTTGATACTTTTTTATTTACATATATATCTTTACTCCTGGGTATTCGATCAGCAAACTAATTGTTATCTAGCTATAATGTATGAAGAGGATTTTCACAATGTTATGAAATTGATTACTCCTGAGGGTCAAAGGTTATGCTGTAAGAATAGGTCTTGATGTTCATGTATATTGAGAATACATTAATAATACAGCAATACCTTGGAATCTTCTTCACTCCTAAGGATCATGCATACAATCTGAAAAGCTAACAAAATTATGAAATTTGTGGTCCTTAGGTCAGATACATGTATTGTATACATGCAGGGCCAGGTTCTGCAATGAAAATACATGTGCATTCATAATTTGATTATATTCTTTATTTTTTTTTTTAACTCTTGAATAATAGAACAATGTACATATACAATGTATGTAGAGCAGAAATATGTGCATGGATATATTTTTATATGCATGAAGACTTGACGAAATATGTGGACATGACCTCAAGGTTATGGGACATGGGCTGTATCATTATTTGGGTGTGGTGAAAATGACAAATATGAAGCACAAATATTATTCTTTTCTGCTTAGAAATTGAGTAAAGAAATCATGTTCATTGGCAATGTGGTCAGATACTTATTATGACATTCACAATCTTTGGGATACTTAGATTTTCTCGATAAGGCCATGAAACATGGCTAAAATCGTCAAAATAAACTTTTAGTTCCATGAAGATCAAGCACCTTTCGATTTCTTACAGTTTTGACTTTCTTGCAGTTACAAATAAGTTATGGGACTTCATTCATTAAGATTCAATTTCAATACAAACAATAGATCATGTTTGCTAGGTACATGTTGTTAAATGCTTCATTTTACCGAGACTGGTTAAGGAGTCATGTCACATTTTATTATGACTTGTGGACAGGTGTGTCATGCTCCGTTATTACTGCAGCTGCTTATTATTATTTCTTTTGTGATTTTTTTTTTTATATAAAAAACTGAATACATTATTTACCCTTGATTATACTGTACATCACAAGCATATATTGATATAATTTTTGTACCCACAGGATTGGGGATGCATATATTCTTTTTGTGGGCCATATTTGAGGTCAAAGAGAGCCTAAAACTCCTGATGACCTATAATTGCAATCTCCTTTTTTCTAATGTCCAGCACCGTACATCATATGACCGTTAACGGACCAATTGGCCTTTAGTTTCTGTCTGCAATATTCTGTTAAATAACTTGAGGTTTCTGACGTCAAATTTTACCCACGTGACATCTGGTATGTTGACTTGTATCAATGAAACTTACGGACGAGTTTGATTATGTTCCAACATTTGACAATATTTGTCACAGTTACATATACGAGACTTCTTCCTGAATGGCATAGGGCATAGTTTTTCTCTAACACATCTTCAGACTTGCCAACCTTGAAAAATTTTCATGGGGAGATTTTTCAATCTCATGGGGGAGACTCTAAATTTTAGTAAGAATTAATAGGAAATTTTTTAATTTTCATGGGGGAGATATATGTTTGTCTTGAGGAAATTATCAAAATTTTACATAAAAAATAGGGAGTCTCCCTATTTATCAGGGAGACTTGGCAAGTATGCATCTTGTTTATCATAGCTTTTGCATACATTTCGTGCAAGTCTTTATTTCATGCGAAGTTGAAAATGCCACTGCATCATCTGAGGTCTTCAGATATCCAAAGACTGGTGCAAGTACATGTACATTTTGTACACATATGCAGCATAGGAACTGATAAAGAAATTACATGAAAAGTACATTCCAACTTTTATAAAAAAGAAAGAAAAAACAAACTTTGTTTAAAATTCATGCACTGAAAACAAATTGATGATGTGCTTATTGTTTTCTTTATTATGAAATAATAAAGTCATGATGTAGAATAAAAATTTATCTTTGGTTTAATTTCTGTTTGTCTGTTACATGTATGAGCAAACAAGTTATTCTTTGTTGTAATTCAGATGTGAAGGTCATGAAAATATTTTGTTATGCCCGTCTCCTAGGCCAGCATTGAGTGTAAATACCATTTAGATCCTACAGCTTGTCACGACAATGTACTTAGCTGGCCTCGTTGATACACACTGACCCCACTTTCAGCCAATCAAATGACACCTGTCTGCTGACTCATGACTAAGTATGAATGAGCAGAGATCTTGGGGAAACACACAATTTACTAGGTTGTCCAATGAAATGCGATGATTCATCCGGATGTGATACTTTGTAATGTGTTGCACGAGGACCTGAGTACTAGTGTGCAGCCCTACGAGAAGTTGAAAATTCCTGGAAACAAAATAGTAGATTAATTTCTGTGAATATTGTTCTGGTTGGAAATTATCTAGTTCACATTTAGATTTACCAGTCTGGATTTAAAGTGTTACACAAAAGATTAAAAAAAATTAAAGCGTGAAAGTTGACGTGAGGACAAAATATACAATAGACTGAGCTACCTAGGTTTGTTTTTTAACATTTTTGATGATTTTTGCAAGATGATGGCTAATCCTGTCCAGGTGAAATTCAACCTGGCGAAACCAGGACCAGTACCTAACAACAAAGGTAGGTTAATTAGTGCTTTGGTAATTAATATAAGCATTCATGTGTGACCTAGTAATATTATACATTGTACCTGTGGGATGTACTATTTAACTTTTAATTGCAATATGAAGAAATTTTATATTGCAAAGAATTGTTGTAAATTATTCATACAAGTATGAAAATGATCGAGTCATGTCCCACTCACTCCCTCTTTTATGTTTGACCTAAACTGGCTATTGATCTGCTTTGATATAGAGAGGTGACATATTTGAGATGTTTGTTCAAAAATCGGGCCCAAAATGACCATACCTTCACCAGATAAGGATGTGGCTTGTTTATTTTTATTCATGTGTACATTTTTGTACATTTCATAAGCTGCCTACTAAATATTTATGTTAGATCTAAGCACCGAACAAGTGTCTGCACATTTATACATGTATACAATTACACAACAGAATAGGTGACTATTAAATCTGGATTTAGGACATTTTTGTTTCCATCAGAAAGTATGCCAAATAATTATGCCACATGATTGAGTGCGGCTAGATTATTGGATATTTTCAATCTTTGCATGTGGAAAAACTCAACTGATAACCATGTGAAGTGTCAATTATTGAAGGCAGCCCAAAACTAATTACATACAACAGCCTTTAGCTTAATTGCTATACTGGCTTGATCACTCAATCTGACAGATTTAAAAATGGTTAGGCATTCTGCATCTTACATGATAGATACATATGTACATATCAAGGTCATCTGGGATCATCTAAGCTTGTGACTTGTGTTATTGTCCTGCTTTATAATGTATCCTCAAGATCATTTATCAAACTCGGTGAGATTGGAAGTACTTCTAAAAGAGGAGTACAAACTTG
This sequence comes from Atrina japonica, assembly GCA_030159075.1. Classification (NCBI taxonomy): domain Eukaryota; kingdom Metazoa; phylum Mollusca; class Bivalvia; order Pterioida; family Pinnidae; genus Atrina; species Atrina japonica. Next base: position 144,304 of record BROG01000633.1, read on the forward strand.
TGATGGGTTCACCTGTTGTAGGGGAAGCACAGCAAATGTTGGACCCATGTTAAAGTACCACTGTTAAACCTTGGGGTGGGGGTGTCAGGGTTTTCCCTTACGCATGATTTCTGCATCTCTGACTTATAAAATCTTTTCAGGACACAAAACATGAATATTAGTGAGTCCCTAATGACGCACAAAAGCTTGTATTTTCTTGAATTTCATTGCCTTAGGGACTCACAAATTTAAGGAAGGACTTAGGAATTTTGTTCTTGTGGGTACCTGGTACTCACTTAATTAACATCCTAGAGAAAACCTTGGTGTGTCTATCCTGTAAAGATTTGATCTACTATATATAGCACACTGTGATAATTGACCTCAATTTAAACTTAAAGCCTCATTTGTGTGACCTAGTGCTTAAAGTTAAGATCTATGTCACCAAACTAGTCCTTGTCTGAGATGACAATTTTTCTAGAGCTGATGGATGAGATGATGATAATAAAATCTCAGATAGAAAAAATTGTTATAATACTTATATCTGACTTTTTTGAGATGATCAAAAGTTTATTCTGAACATTAAGTAGAAAAGAGGAGGATATCAATCTAAAACTGTATATGAAATTTGTAATTGGTTGTGAAAAAAAAGGTTACCGGTAATAAAAATATATAACATATATATATATATCGAATGGAATTCATCTCTACTTTTGTAAATGGAATGTTTCACTTTCATTTTGGAATTAAAAGGGGCAATACCTTTTCTCTACTATACATGCAAACATACCAGTTCTATATTTAGTTTTTATGAAACCCAGTAACAAAAATTACTCGTACAATAAGTATAGTCATGATTCCTGATATGGAAATCCCCTATTATGGATGTACATGTACATTGTATGGTGTATACATGTGTATATATTGTACAGTTTTAATCCCATGATTGAATCTTTGGTCATGCTTGTACATTTGTACTTCAATTCATCACATGTTTACTGTACATGTATGTCCTGTTCTATATTTATAATCTCTCAATTCTAATACTGTCCAGATTTCCTCCCTTATAGTGAGAAATGACCATCTGTAACTGACATGTCAGAAACTTACCTTATGTTTCACTGTTGTATCATTTTATTTTTAAAACTCCAGGACTTCTTGGGACTTAAAACTTGATTACCATTGGGGGGAAACCTACATGTATGACTTATAGGTATGTCATGCAGTTATAAAAAAAAAAGCCCTCAGACATTTGACCCCTGAAAACAATGGGCACTTCTCTAAATTAATGATTTAGATCAGTCCAAATGTGTCATTAGGATGTGAATGGGTTGAAGGAGAACAGTCCAGCGCTTAGCAAAGCCAAGGTTACATCTATTAAATCAATTTCGAAAGAAATAGTCTGTTTATGACAAAAACTATAAAAACTGCAAGTGCTGTATAATGATTATGTTCATGTGTTTTATACGTAATTAAAAATGCTTTGTTGTTCCCATTCGTTTACAAGATTTCCCATTTTGCTAAAAGGACAATATCTTTCCAGACTAGTACACAGATAAGGAGATAAGGAGTTTTTTTTCCCCTATGTATTGCAAATAGGGAACCTCCCTAAATTCGATTGATGAAGGCCATTTTCACTTCAGAAGTAGTGATTCGTAAGTTCACTAAGTGTACATTTTGTAGGTCGATCTGCTGATATACACTACTTAAAGTACTGTACGAATCATGCATGTAGGTCCTTGTATAACTTAGGATTATTTTAACCGTTTTATAGCACTTACAAGGGGATAAAAAAAAATCAGTAATTGATAAAAAAAAAAAGCCTTCACACAATTTAATTTCAAAATACTGTCTGAACCCTGTTTACTGTTTTGAATTTGTTTGTTGGTGTTGTTTGTATCCTGTTGATTTCATCCAAGTAAGATGTCTTTTTCACCTGTTGCCAGTAAATTAACAAGTGCAGTTAGAAGAAAGAAGAGAAAAAGACTTGACTTTTCCCTCAGGATTAATTATAACTCATCAGTTAAAATGGCTTCATTTTTATTCACTTTTTATCTACTATGATAAATTGAAAAGGTATGACCTTTGGTCTATTTGTACTGTGATGAAAACGCAAAAAAAGAAAAGGAAGAAAAACACTGCTTCACTGCTAAATGGTGACATTTGAAGTATTCCATTTATAACATATTTAATTCACCTACAGTTACAATATAATGTATTTGCTTCCTCATGCCAGTAATGCCTCAGGATATCAATGATTATTGTAGGTGTACAAGTGGGAGGACCTTTGTCTGGGATTTCCAGATTGAATTACTTTGATGAATGGCTACATAATTGGTTTGATGGCAGCAAATGGATGTAGTACTATTGTAAACAAAAACATCAATATCAATACACAAACATGGGGTTGTTTTAAATACATCCCTCAGCCAACGGAATGTTTCTTTGATATTTAGTTGTGTCCTAAATGCAGGCTTTAATTTATAACAGTGTAACATTTCACTAAATCACATTGATATCATTTTGGGTTTGCATACATTCTTAATATCAATTTCTGATATTTTTCATGATATAGTTACTTGACTGATAAATTACTTTAGTTTATTCCTTGTTATCATGTTAAAAATGTATGATAAATATTTGTAGAGTGATGTCAGCACAAATAAAAAAGAAAAGTATTTCTGTATATATAATGTATCCTCTGTATCAGGAGGCTAATAAGAGCTGGCATAGTCAGAGCAGAATCTTTTGTGCTGTTGATTTGGAGAATGTGGTGCAATCATGGTTGTTGAGTTCATTGTTGCATTATTTGGTTTTTATAGTACAAGAATCCAGGCTGTAATTGTTATAGATATATATAGGAGAAACTGGATTTGTTTTCATTGTCTGAGATTGCGAACAGGAAAAACAAATCTGCTATCGTAATCTGTTGTGTGACCTAAATTTTCTCTCGACTGATTACGATCTTCCTGATATAGAATGATTTTGGTTCTGTTTTTTAAAGTGTAACTAATAAGGTCAATTACATTTACATGAATGGACAGAAAGGGGTTGAAAATTAAGTATGAATTGGAGAGATGTCCAAAAAATGCTTTTGAATTTTTTTCTGCATTCAATATACATGTACTTTATATTAGAAAAAATAGAAAAAGAAAATTGTTTCATATGATATATGTACTTCTTTTTCACAAGTTTTAGCTTGATGACTTGAGAAAATCAGATTTGTTCCAATTTCATGTACATATTATTTGACATCTCTCTCTCTCTCTCTCTCTCTCTCTCTCTCTCTCTCTCTCTCTCTCTCTCTCTCTCTCTCTCTCTCTCTCTCTCTCTCTCTCTCTCTCTCTTTCTCTCTCTCTCATTCATTTTGGAGATGTGATTATAAACAATTGATATATAACCAGGATATATGATTACATGATGTAGGTTAAAGTGATAAATTATAATCATCATATGAAGGGGGAATTTCTGTTATTTTCCATAGTTTTATACATAAATCAGGAAAAGCGTCAAAATTCTCTCCTTGGTATTTCATTTACACATGGTTTTGTTGTTAAGATGTTTGGACTAACATCCTGTTTGTAGCTAGAAACTTTCTATATCAGTTGCAAGGTCACATTGTTTTGATTCCTGTTAAATAAACTTTGAACTTGGAGCTTTTTGTGTCAGTGTTTGTCTTGGTTTTTCTGAAGTGTGTGTGCTTGTGTGTGAGGGTGCTTATGTGTGTGCATGTGATATTTCGCACAGTTGTGTAAGCTATTCCAATTATCTTGTGCTAGAAACATGATATATATTTATTTTATAAGTTTGCGAATTCAAATGAAATGTTAAATGAGTGGTGCTGTGCAATAAATATAGCACAATCTTACTTTTAATCCCTAGTAGTTTAGGGATTTAGTAAAATCCCTAGTAGTTGAGGGATTTAGTAACCGTGCTAGGTAGAATGCTGATTTTTTTTTTTTTTTTTTTTTTCGTACAAATGGTCTTTGGAGAATGAACATATATAATGTTTAGTATTTTGCTAAATATCTAAAGGTTAAGGTATTAAGTTTAAATTTGAGGTAGGGAACTTGCATTGATCCATCAGTTCTCTCAGAATGCTCATCATCTTTGTAAACATTGTGTATTTGTTTGTCAGTGCAGTAATACTACGAATTTATTTCATGTCATCATAGACATGTTCTGTCAGGGGAGATTCAAAGCCGAGGCTATGTGACATATCGGTGTGTGGTCACAAGACAGGTGGTTCTCTGTTTATGACTGTGGTTTCACAAGCTGGAATCCACTGTTAATGAGGCAACTTTTTTTTCCCCCAGATATAACCAGAACAAGTTTTTAAATCAAAATTTAAATGATTGTTTGAGAATGTTTGTCATGAAAAACCCAGCAGCCTTGATTAATGTGATGGTCACTTCTGAGGGTGATAAATATTAAAATTATTGTCCAATTCACATAAACTTGGCAGGGGTGGAGTAACCTTTTGATTATCATTTGGATGCTTCTGCTCACTTTTCGATTATGATGAGCTTCACGGGGAAACATTATGTTTTTCACTGGATTCTTATATTTACATGTATGGTGACAAGTGGGAATGATTTTTTCCCCCAGTGTGATGTAGATGTTGTTATGCTGTGTCAGAGATAGAGCTTAAGATTTTTTAATCCAGGGCCCAACTGGAAGTCAAATATTTAAAATTTACTAGCCCAGCTCAATTTTCAAGGGCCAGGATATTTTTTTTTACTTTTAGATAGTTTCAGACATCTGTTCAGAAAATCAGAAAACAATTTTTTCGTTATTTTTATATATATATATATATATATATATATATATATATATATATATATATATATATATATATATATATATATATATATATATATATATATATACATATATATACATATATATAAAACCAGTTCTTGTATATTTTAATGCTTTAATTAGGGTCATTAAAAATATTTGGAGCCGTTAAGTGAGTTTCCAATGTATAGGAGAACCATCCTGACATCAGAATAAAATGCCCAGTATGAAATAAACTGAACTACACTCTTGTGTCATTAAACATTTCAGCAACTTGTGCTCGCCACCTCGGCGGCAACTTCCAGGGGAAGTACACTTGTAAAGCATGTAATTAACTCACCATGGGGAGTGGGCAACCACTAATTTCTATACCTGTGTACAAACATATTAACTAAAATTCAAACTTGCCTTGGTCAAGAAAGAGCACTACAGGAGATGCCACTGCACAAGGTTACATGGATTTTACTATATAAATGCACTAACTCAAGTACTTAGATGATTAGGCATACTAGAAAATCTGATTGATGACAGCAAACTTCCTGCCAGAAAGATTTCCTGATGATATCGGTAAAAACCTCAAATTTCTCATTTTCTATATATCTAAAAGTGAAATTTAATCATTAGGACATCATTAAAAAAGTTATTTGTTATATGAGCACAACCCAAGATTTTGCAGTTGAATGGAATTCTTTTTAGTCTTCTTTCCAGTTAAGCGGGGTAGATTTGGGTGAATAATGATTCAACAAAAAACGAACGAAAAAAAAAACAAAACAAAAAAACAGAAAATTAGGAGAAATTCTCTTCAGTGATATTACTAATGGTTTGATCGCAATTTGCATTAATTTACATATACACATGTATATGAGCCAGCAAATCTTATTGATGCTTATTTCCTTTAACTAATTTGGACTGGTCTGGTCTAAGTCATTGATTTACAGAAGAGTCCATTGTTTTTCAGGGGTTGATGAGTTAAACAAGTGTATTTAAGTATTTTAGTGTCCGATTTGTTTTCCTCATTTTGAACCAGTCGATGTGTCACGTTCCAGATTCTTTTTGGGTTCGTGTCACTCGCGGACCTGTCAAGGAGCGGTTTGAATGACGTAGATTAAGTGAACTTAAATGCATTATATTTTTGTATATGTAGATGTAATTATAAATATCTACTTGACAAAAAGTTAAATCATGAAATGCACCGCCGAGGAGCAAGTACAAGTGTCTGTTTGCAATGTGCACCAAGGCAAGTGCAAGAAATTTTAACAATGGACCCTCCTCCTTCCTTCCCCGAAAAAATATCTTCAAGTTTACCGTGCCTCTGAGGTTTCATTGACATACCTAATTATGTTTTGAATACCTGTAATTTTGCCTGCATGGCTACAGACAAGGCATCAATCATGTCGATACAGTTAACATGATACATGTACACTTATTATTTGTAATTATACATTGCTATTATGTATGTATCACTTCTAGTTCGGGTGACCGTGATTTGGCAAATGGACTGTTTTATAACAGAAAAGTATTATTTAGCAATTAGTCGCAGCGAATTGATATAAAACAGATGCATAAAAGAAGCAACATACCATCGACGTAGACATTTTGATCAAATCATTATATAGACATGATTAATCAAAAGGAAGTGGGCACGATGACCCTAATTTGCTGACCGCAAATGACCGTTTTTTACATTTATGTATTTAAGTTGGTCTCTTTATGATACATTTATTGTTTTGTAAACACACAAACCTCTCTGATGTATACATTTGTACAGTAAATATTTTCATTATATATTCTTAGTAAATTTGTGTTTTTTTCAATAACTCCTAGAATGTGTTGTTTATCTAACTTTAACAAAACTTGATGCACAGGAAGGTATTGTTTTGGTACTTATATGCTAAAAATCCCATTGCAATCTATTCGTTACTTTAGGAGGAATACACTATTCTTCCTGGGAGTAAAATTCTAGGATGTCATTTTAGATGTTTATTACCAAGTCAATGAATGGATCTGTGACGTAATTCATAAACACCAAAATAAACCCATAGAAACTAACAAAAATGTTATCAAAATTAGGCCCAGACTACCGGGGTAAAAAGTGCAAATTTTCATTTATTTTGGGTATCTACCAAATTCAGAGGACAAAATCAAACAAATGCAGAACTACTAAGATTATGTAGTGATATTCATTTATGTCCTGATACTGTATATGTAACCACTAAAGTTGAGTGGACTACCATGATTTATATTATCACCGTTAATGAGGCATTGAACTTGACCAAGCTTGGTATGTACGGTATGCTAACAAACATCTATGCTATATACATGTATGCACACTCCGTTCTGTCTCCTTCTGTCTCGCTGGCTAACAAGTAGCTGGAGACTTCCTCGTATAATTTTACATAAAAATAGAAAGTGTCAATTCTGCACCAGTCTGAACAGATTTGTGTGCACATTGCACAAGATGTGGTAGCATGGAAGAGCATTTGTGCTTTTGGCTCAAAATATTACATGCATTCATTTTGATAATCCTGCAATAATCTTGGATATTTTGTTTTAAGATCTATAGAACACATAGCTAAGAAGCCTATATATAAAAAAAAGACTCAAACCTGTAATTAGCTGGATTTTTTTAAATTGTTAAAATTATAATTGTTTCACAGGTAGGGGACATGTATTGATTCATCTGTATTCTCAGAATGCTTGTTTGTAATGGTGGTCACTGTCACAGGTAGGGGACATGTATTGATTCATCTGACAGTACTCTCAGAATGCTTCTTTATAACAGTGTCATAGGTTGGGGACCTGTATTAATTCATCCATACTCCCAGTATGCTTGTTTTTGTTGTTATATTTCCCACCAAGAATTTAGATTATGAAGTGGGGTTGGTCAGGTCTCTTATTACATGCATGCTGAGTTGGAATATTCCTCTGGCTGATTAGAGTTTAAAAAAAAAGAAAAGAACGGCACTAAGGTGACATAGTGGGGTTGCAAATATACGAGTATTTTGGCCCATATAAGTGACACTGGATATGAATTCATTGTGTTTATGTTGTATGATCTTGGTTTCTTAAAATACATTTTTTATAGTGTTAAACTGATTCAGTTATAGATAGACAGTAGGATTATTTATTATATAGTATGTAAAGATCTGTTGTTGTCGATTTGGGGGGGGGTAAGTAAACAAAAGATAACAGGTACTTGTTGCTCACATGCAGAGGACAAAGTATGAAAAGAATGTGAAATATGGTGAATATTCTTTGCTTGGGAAAAACGCCAGTCATGTAGTGGCTGGCTATTATTAGACTTAAAAAGACATAATCATGATGATATTAATAGATAGCAAGAGTGCCTACATATATGTGTTATTTTTTATTATTGTTACATTTCTTATAAGTTTCCACAAAGATGAAATTATACTATATGTAAGACTTTTTCTTATTTCTTATTTATGTTCACCAGTAATGATTATGTATGATATGAGTTTCAAGTCACCCTACACCATTATAACATTAGCAGTTTTTCAATATCCAAGAATCTGAACTCTAGAAACATATGGATTTTATCTTTTGAGGGTAAAATTCTAAGCAAGCTTGCATATTTCTGATTAAAGCTTGCCTTTAATCATTTCCATTGCAAAATATACTCCCAAGACTTTCAGTTAAAAAGATATCTGAAAGTTTACTCATTCATCCCTAAAGACATATTTGCACTGATCTAAGTCATTGATTTACAGAAGAGTCCAATGTATTTCAGGGGTTGATCAAGTTGTCTTATATCAAAGGAATATGTTAAATATGTATTTGGCCTACCTGGATGATGGAATGTACATGTACACTGATTTTTATATGAAATGTAAAGAAAATTATGTATTTAAAACTATTCAGTACCAGTAGACCTTGCATGTGACAGTTTCATATATCTTCACTAATTCCCTCATTTCAAATCTATATACAGTCATGCGTGAATTGACAGCTATTAAAGTCCGACCTCAGAAATATATCTTCCCTTTAAATGCATTTGGAGCATGACAACTTAGATAAACTTTTTCCCGATTTTTTTTTTCTCTTTTTTGCACCATTGATCTTGCACAAGAACACATGATGAATTGTGAATCTCGCATGTATAGGGATTAAAGCAAGGTAATTTTCCCCTTTTACGGATTTAATCCTAATCGCTGATGTCAGGAAAAAATGATCTCGCCTAAACGCTAGACTTTCACAAGTGAATTGACAACCTCCCCCCACATAATTAATTCAGTCAAGCAAGACTTGAATCCTAGCAGATGAAATGTGTGTAACGTTATAATTGTGCATTACTCCAAGTGCCATGGTGGTCCCTCGTGTCAATTGTTTTTTTTTTTTCCCTTCACTTACACTTGACATAATATCTCATTTTTTACTTCAAACCTTTGTCCTCTGTCTTCATAATTTGCATACAGGTAACTTGTATGCTTGGAGAAAAGACAAATTAATCTTTATACAATGTAGGTCACTAGGTCGGTAGCCCAAGGTTGAGGTCACAGTAATACTCTGGATAACTATATCCTGTACCTGGTTAATACTCAAAATCTATCATTTGCTCCCTATGTCCTTGAAAAAAAATAGATAAAACCAGCATAACATGTATTTACTTAATTGTGTTGGCATCTTAATATATTATCCCAAGGGTTGTTTTTGTACGATGATGCAAAACATCAAAACATGTTTACAGTTTTTGAACATATTTATGAGCAGTCACTCAGTTTGCTCACACTTCAGGTGATATATATCTTATTTCATACTCTGCTGAACTTGACTTGTTTGTTACATCAAATTTGACATTTAAAAAAAAAAGAGGAGAAAGATCAACACACAGGTAATTTCCCCAGTTTCAAATTAGACAAACATAATGGAGATAATACACACACAGTACTGCAGATTGCTCACAGGTAAAATGAATTTATAGATTTTTCTTTCAAGGCAATCAACATTAATGACTTTTTTTTTCTTTTACAGCCAGAAGGGGGAGAAGGCCACCAGGTCTCACAATAACAGCACCAATTCAAGACCAGCCCAAAAGTCCAGCGTGAGTTTTATATATTATTTTGGCATCGGTTCGCACATCGATGAACCACAGAAAAGGAAGCATCTCCTATTTTCCCTTTCAGACAAGAAGTTAAAATATATATTATATTTTTTATTTTCGACCTTTCCAAACTTTCAATGATAATTTTGGTCAAGTACAGTTGTTGATGTCTTTATCATCTTAATTAAAATGTGCACATTAAAAAAATACAGAGAGCAGGAGGATACTGAGGTCTTGTGTCATAGTTGGTGTCGGCACATTAAAGAACCCTCGCTGCTCAATGGCTGTAAGTGCTGAGCTTAGGCCAAAATTTGAAGCCCTTCTCTGGCATTTGAGGGAAAGATTCTTGAGTGGGACATTAAACAAAAGTACAATAACAACAATAGAAGAATACATGTGCTGTTGACCTAGAACTAAGTACATGTTTATCAGTGAATATTCAATTGTACTTTAGGTAGACCACACCCCATCTGATAACATATTTATCTTTAGTCATTTAATTTTTTTTTTTCTTTTTCTTGTATTTATCTGTTTTATGCTGCCAGTCACTGATACAAATGTATATCTTTAAGTGTATGATTGATGAGTTTTACAACTGAACCACCAAATGAGGCAAATTGATTAATCATGACCATTGAGTTCATCATTGTACAAATTCAACTGACATATCTTTTCTATATCCTCAAGATACCATTTGTGATGCAGTTAAAGAGTTCTTATACAATAACTACATGTATCTACATGTATATGTTACAGGGATTTTCCACCCTATCATTTTGGGGCCGAAATAAGGCCCTATTCCCAATGCAAATACAATGCATTTTCTTCCCCAATTTTGTAATCCAAATTTCCCAATTGAAGTCAAATGACAATGAATTTGAAGAGATTCTTGTATTTTCCAATAGTTTTGTGTATTTCTAAATTTCCCAGTTTCAATAAAATTATGCTAAAATTCCCAATTCAAAAGGCCCAGGACGTCGTTTCATAAAAGGTCGGAAACTTTATAATAACCAATTAGTTTTACAACCATTCATCGACAACGTCTATGACAGTTTCATAAAGCCAGTCATAATTTCTTACAACCATCATTCATTGTGCATCAGCCAAAAGCAATTTAACATTTTTAAATTCTTGGTGAAGACTGCTTTTCCAGTCATCTTCAACTTTTGTAGGAAGCTTTTTTTAAGGTAAGGGAAACATAAATTGTGAATTAAGTTATCCTTGGATCCCTTAGGGCCTGGGATGGGTGGGGTAAGAACTGTCACTTTAACCATTTACATGTACAATAAGGAGAGAAATTTAATACATGGTTAGTAAGCGTAAAGAGCACTAATAAAATTACGAAATTTATTAACCTAGTTGCTCCCTAGAACAGTTCACTCTTCAAAGTGGGACCAATATGGCCACGTAGTCATAATGTACTTTGTTTCGGAAAATCGTCTTCTGTTCGTCTATGCATTTTTATAAAGAAAACACAATACATTTTAGGAAGAGTATTTATAAACCTTTCGTTAGGTCCACCCTGAAATCTTGCATTGCGAAATGCCAGAACCAGCCCTGCAAGTTTCCATTTCGAAATTTCATCACAACAAAAAGATCAATGTGAAATTTTGCATGTTTGTTCATTGAGGCGTGGTTCAATTCGGTGGGCTGAAATCCAGGATCGATTACAATTAGTTGTACATGTGTACTTTAAATGTAGGTTTTAAAAATGTATCACTTGCCATTATCTACTCTTTTGTATACACTCCAACAGTTGTAAAGTTTTGGATATGATCTAGCCAAATTTTAAATGTTGAACCCTCTCCTTGCACAGACAAATACTCTGTTTAGTTTATAATAGACTGTGGTTTAACTAAGGGATGGTCCTGGATCCCAAATTTGAAACTTCTCATCACTGTGTCCCTACTACTACCACCACAATCCTGTCCCATTTGAACTCTCAAAAAAAAGGGATTACAGAGAAATGAAGGAAAAAAATCTTGGCCCACATTTGGCCACTCCTTTGGAATGAGTGTTATGTCACCATCTACACATACAAAACAAAAGTAAAATCTGAAGTTTGATCAAAATGACTAAGACCACTTGTGGTGGTCTATTGGTAGAGCGTTTGACTTGCAAGTAGAAGGTGCCAGGTATGAAAGCCGGGGGGTCCTTTGGATTAGGCTTAAAACCAAGATCCCATGTCACAGAAGGTGTGGCACAAAAGAACCCTCACTGCATTATGGTCAGTCCATAGCACAGGTCAAAATTTGTAGTACTTCACCTAAACCTGGTGAAATCTCCATATACAAGCAAGTGTAAAATTCTTGGCAGGATGTAAAACAACAAACAAACGAACAAAAAATCAAGGTAACCAAATGCTTCAGGTAAAGTTTATTACTTTTAAATATTTTTAATCAATCACGTATGTATTTTACAACAGATTTTACAATGTAATGTACTTAAATTCAGTCATTATTTAAGGTATTAATTTTGATCTTACATGTATATATACTGATATATATATATATATATATATATATATATATATATATATATATATATATAAATTTTTTCAGACCTCCCAAAAACCTAGATTCTAAAGTCACGATAAAAATCAATGAGAAGGAGTTTGAGATTGATGCCCAAGACCTTCAGACAATCAGGAACTTGGGACGTGGGGCATATGGCATCGTGGATCAAGTTAGACATAGACCTAGTGGCAAAATTCTTGCCGTTAAGGTAAGCGGCATTTATATGTATGTGATTAAATATGTTCATTGTCCACAAATGTAGGCAGCCTCAAATTTGGTGTACATATACCATACTCCGATCCACGTAACTTGGCGAGGTGGAATTTTTATTATCATACTGATGATACTACTCTCTTTTCAGTTATGATGTTACACTTTATTGCCTAAAATTTAAACTCCTTCAGGTCAAGAAAGAGTTCACAAGATTCCACCCTGCTAGGGTTATGGATTATACTATACCTCTTCTTCCTTTTGGGAAATTTCATTGGCTACCAGTGTATCGTGTACATTCCTATTATTACGATAACAAAAAAAATCCAAAATACATCTTTCATTCCTGTCAACATGTGAACATTAATTGCCATCAAAACAATTTTGTTTTCATGTATCAAAACTGTTTTCTTTTTAATTTTCATTAATTAACATTCCTCCTCGTCTTCTTCACATATTGATAACTACCTGACCCATTTTCTTTGAACATGTTTTTTTTTTGGGGGGGGGGGGGGGGGGGGAATGGGGGGGGGGGGGGGTTGGGGGGGTGGGGGTGGGTGGGGGAATTGCCTCTCTGGGGTAAGCTAAAATAAGATTAAGAAGAATATTTTTATAGACGGTTTGAGAACATTGGTGATTGGTAAAGCCCTTTTGGCTACAGCTTTTGTCAATTTCAAGTTTTAATAAAAAAAGAAAATACAAATAAACAAGATCACGATGTGTTTCTTGTTTGTGGTCATTCTAATGTCACGTCTTGATGAAATTGACATATTTACTAGTAATGACTATGTATATAAGTTGTCGTGTTACAATAGGTGAATAACATCAGTCATACCAGTACGGGATTTGTATTGATGACTTACAACAATATGTCTAGGTGATACTACAGAGGCCATTATTTATTAATGGTATTGATACTCGTAAGAGTTTTGTCTGCTCATTACTATTGATGTTTCATTAAGGACTTGAAAGTTACAGCTCACCGAGGCATACATCATGCTGTAACTGATTATCGGCAATAATGCTTGAAGATGACGGTGTTGTCAAAGCATAATTCAGTCGTTAATTTCGTACTCTTTTACACAATTATCGACATATCCGACTTAATTTACATCAAGAAGCAGAGGATAAGATAAATTATGCATGGAGTTAATGTATCATTATTATTTTCTAAATATTCATACAAACAAGAGAAACGGTGGGCAAGAAACGGGAGTAACTCTATTGCCTTGGCCATTTGCATACCAGTTACAACTAGGGCTTTAGCTATCATCGTATATTTCCTGTAATGTAAATTCTACACTTTTTCATGTATTTCGTGGTTCAATTATATTAACGTTGCTGTGTGTACATAATGTTTTTACATTCTATATTTACAGAGAATTCCCATGACAGTGAATTCACAAGAACAGAAGAGATTAGTGATGGATCTGGATATAAACATGAGAAGTGGGTCATGTCCATACACAGTCACATTTTATGGCGCTCTATTCCGTGAGGTAATCTAAAACAAAAAACAAAATGTTATTGTTACAGTGATACCTGAATTAAGAGACCACCACATCTGTAACTCAAATGTGGTCACTTTAGACAAGTGGTCCCTTAAAATCAGTGGTTCTCAGAATGTGGTCTCACCTGCTCACAAAGACCTTTTTTTTTCACTATCCGCAATAGTACCTTTTGTATACAAATCAACCACTATATAAAGACCACCTCCCTATAAAGACCAGTTTTCTTGTGTCCCAACAGAGGTCACTATGTACAAGTTTCACTGTACATGATTTTCTCCAGTATTCAATGCAGCTTAGCTTGTATGTCATGGTAATTTTAAAGAATACTTAGTGCAACTTTTAGTACAATGAAGTATGTCCATAGCCAAAGTAAGACTTCATGGCTGTTCACTCTCTGCTTGTAAAGATATTGTATTTATGCATGTACAGTCAAACTTCCATTAAAGGCCACCTGTATAAAAGGGCACCTGCCTATAAAGGCCATTCTGTCATAATCTTTGTTAGCTTTTTAGTCCCCTACCGGCATCGCCGAAGGGGACTATAGGTTTGCACTCCGTCCGTCTGTCCGTCCGTCCGTCTGTCTGTCTGTCCGTCAGTCACACACACATTTTCCGGACTTTTTTTCTTAACGCTTGTAGATATTCATCCAATTTTTGGTGTGTGGGTCTACCACCATGAGTTACAGATCAAGTTCGAGTATTGTTACGGTCCACTGATTTTTGACAGAATTACGGCCCTTGGAATTCGAAAATTTCCTTAAAATAGCAATTTTTCCGGACTTTTTTTCTAAACGCTTGTAGATATTCATCCAATTTTTGGTGTGTGGGTCTACCACCATGAGTTACAGATCAAGTTCGAGTATCGTTACGGTCCACTGATTTTTGACAGAATTACGGCCCTTGGAATTCGAAAATTTCTTTAAAAATAGCAGTTTTCCGGACTTTTTTTCTAAACGCTTGTAGATATTCATCCAATTTGTGGTGTGTGGGTCTACCACCATGAGTTACAGATCAAGTTCGAGTATTGTTTACGGTCCACTGATTTTTGACAGAATTACGGCCCTTGGAATTCAAAAATTTCTTTAAAATAGCAGTTTCCCGGACTTTTTTTTCTAAACGCTTGTAGATATTCATCCAATGTTTGGTGTTTGACCCTGATTTTTATTATGAAGGTATACTGAATACTACTATTTCTCATCATCATCGTGTCACCTGTCGTAAGCAGAGGCAACACTTAGAGGTCACTTTTTTGTCACCTGTCTGTCTATCTGTTTGTCCAGGGTCATAAAAAGTTTCATGTGAGAAAGCCATCTAGATGGCTTGTTTTTTACAAATTTACAGTCGGATATAATTTCATATTTACAAAATATTTGTATTTTTATATCATCGTGTTTATTTACATAAATTACAGTAGCTATTTTTTCTCCTGTAGTAATTTTGAAAATTTTGTATTTCTTCTTTAAATCTAATGAAATTTATCAAACTTTGCCTAAAATAGATTTATCCTCCACAAAATCATTATTACCTCAAAATCAAAGAGTATATATATAAATTTCAAAAAGGTTTAAAATGTGAAATAAATTTCCTTTATGTGCCAATTTCCTTTATGTGAAAACAAAATATTTGAAATTCTGCTTAAGTTAGTGGATTCTTTAAGGGGGGTTATATATTGTTGGGAAGAAAATAACATATATAAGCGATGAATATTTATGTCCCATGATTGTAGAATTACCGTAATGCCTGTGATTTACTGAAATGCCCATTGAAATTACAGAAATGCGCTTCATAAATACCGAAATGCCCCATGTATGAATGAATTACAGTATTGACATATTTGAATGAATTGGAACATATATATCAATACATGTATATGGAATGCCGTTGGGGAATTTATTCCCTATTTTATAATAAAATTATCTGAATAATATTTTGTGTAGAGGTTACCCCGGTAGGGGACTGTTAATTCCTTGAATTTGCCTTGTTTATAATAATTAAATCTCATTACAAAGGCCACCTGCCTAAAATGGCTACTTTAGCTTATTCCCTTGAGTGGTTTTTATAGTCAAATTTGACTGTTTGGAAATGAGATGGAAAGAAAGAAATCCTTTTTGATCCCTCTCCCTCAAGACAATGGTAGATTGTCACTACAAACATTTGATTCTATTCCAGTATTGTCATTATAAAGCCCTTTTTTCCATTTCTGTTTCTTATCATCGTATTCTCTTGTGTCTTGTTCTCAGGGAGATGTGTGGATAGTAATGGAAGTCATGGATGCTCCGTTAGACAAATTCTACAAAAAGATTTACGAAAACAAAGATCGAATTCCAGAAGATGTCTTAAGTGTAATGGCTTTCTCAGTGAGTATATTTGCTGTAACACACACACACACACACACACTCTCTTGATATCGATCTCGATTCTTATTAGCATTTATACTGGATATTTTGGGTACTGGCCCAGTCACCAAATTTCCTCAACACTCAATTAGTAGTATATTGACTATATTCTTGTTAGTAGTCTGTTACACCTATTGATGTGATTGAACACATAAAAAATATTAAGTCAGATTTAATGTTTTCTCATAAAACTTTTTTTTTTTTTTTTTTTTTTTTTTTTGATAGTTCTTTTTTTGTACATCATTATTTAAAATCATATATACAGAATAGAATATTAATAATTTCCATATGCAGCTTAATTTCTGCTTGTTTTAATCTCAAAATCATTAAATATATTTGTCAATTGTGACCAGTTTACATGTATACAAAACTGATGAAGCTATGATTATACAGGTTTGTAACTAAAGGGAGACTATCCAATGTATTTACTTCACATACATTCAGACTCAATGTAAATACTTCATATACATTCAGACTCGATGTAATTACTTCACATACATTCAGACTCAATGTAATTACTTCACATACATTCAGACTCAAGGTATTTACTTCACATACATTCAGACTCCCACATGTTATTACTTCACATACATTCAGACTCCCACATGTTATTACTTCACATACATACAGACTCCCACATGTTATTACTTCACATACATACAGACATACAGATTCCTACATGTTATTACATTTCATACATACATTCAGACTCCAACATGTTATTACATCACATACATACATACATACAGACTCCCACATGTTATTCAGCATATACAAGTTAAATAGTTGTGTAAACCAGATATAAAATATGAATAATCATTACATTACCACAAAGCCTGTCTTCTACAAAAGATTGAAAATATAAACAGTTCATTTGCCAGCACCAACCCATCCTCAGTATTAGTTGTGGCAGTCTGCACTGCAGAACAGTGGTCCCGTGTGGGTGTGGAGTGTAAAAGGTGTCCTTACCCAAAATTTCATCAAATTTTAATTCATTGTTTTTGTTTGTTTTTTTTGGGGGGGGTGTATCATAAATATTTTTATTTACTTTGCTTTCAAATTCCCGAATAAGTCTCACAGGCATTAAATAGTCCTATTCTGTCTTACATGCAGAATGGCTTTCTTGTAATTTACATTATTTTGAGATGATGTTATTGACTAGTCAAGAAACCCAAAGTCCAATTTTAAACAAAAACATAATTTGCACTCAAAACATGGCAATCACTGAAAGATCAGTAATATCCCTTGCAATCAGCATTGGAGAAAATATTATTGATGCAACATCTAGTGAGGTCTTTTTGACACAATTTTCACTATATAATAAGGTCAGTCATGAGTCTGACCCAGTTGGAAATGAAAATGAGTTTATTGTTATTCAAGCATTGCCAAGGTCATCCCAACTTAAGGATGTCCCCGTTGTTATTGCTATTATTATTATTATTAATTTTTTTTTCTCCAACCAGATTTTGTGTCATTTCTATCTCCAAAACAGCTTGGCTGATTTGGCTCAAATTTTCAGCACTTATGAAGCACCAAAATATCTAGACCCCTCCTTCATCATTTTTTTCAAAATTCCCCTTATTTTTTCAAGTCATCTCCCTTTTTCACTTCATTGATGACCGATGTTATACCATGAACTCCTCCGTAACTACTGACGCTGGTTATTTTTAAATGTTATTATTACTATTTTGTTGACAGGTAGTTAAAGCGTTGCACTACCTCCACAAAGAACTCAAAGTTATACACAGAGATGTCAAGCCTTCAAATATCTTAATCAACAGGGAGGGACAGGTGAAAATTTGCGACTTCGGTATTAGTGGTTATTTAGTAGATTCCGTTGCCAAAACCACCGATGCTGGATGCAAACCATATATGGCGGTAGGTCTTGTCTGTTTTCAATAACACATGAATAACCATTATGATGTCATTATTTATTTAACACTTAAAATGGTATTTAAAGGCGTTTCTATGTTTGTTGAAGAATATCTAATTTTAAAAAGTCTTAAAAATTCATTAATTCCTATACATTTTATGAAAATTTCTTCGGTAGCCCATTTTGGCAATTATTCATTTGCAAATTGTGAATTTGACCTTATTTGTATATCATATGCATACGATACTGGACCTGACCTTATTTTTACAAAACACATAAGAATATGATAATTGTTATGCCTGTGTTTATCTTTTATTTGTTGATGTACATCAATCTTATTCTAGGTATTTAAAAAAAAAACAACAAAATACTTATTTTTTGGAAAACACAGCTAATGCCCCTTTAAGGATAAGTCAGAGATGTGTCCTTTTTGTGAAATGGTTCTCTGAAATGAATTGGCAGTTATCATAGAACTTTTATGTTAAAAGACGTAAGGTATTTTCATGCTGATTATAGAAAAATTTGATTGATGTGGTTAAAAATTATGTCAGATGCACCATTTTTTTTTTCGTAATATCTGGCAATTTTGAGACATGAGTCATGAGTCTAGCTCATCAGTCCGCAATATTTCATTTGTTCATATATTTCTTAATGAAGTTCTTTTATGATTTTTCTCTGTTTACTCTACAGCCCGAGAGAATCAACCCTGAGTCAGGACATAAGGGTTACGACATTAGATCTGATGTTTGGAGCTTGGGTATTACAATGGTAAGTTACTTGCTTTGGTAAGAAAACCATTCCTTTAATTTGAAGCAAAACGTACCCATTAAACCATTGCAGTGTGAGAGAAAATATGGTATAAGTACACATGCTTGGGATATTTATTATCCCATGCTCCCTTTTTTTACAGAGTTATTGCCCTTTGTTTATTTCATTGAAATATTGTCAGCACTCTAACAAGTTTATTTCTCAACGGAATTTCACAAAACTTGATACAATGGTTAACTATGGTAATATCTCGGACGAGTTCACATTTAGTGACCAGCGCTCCCTTATTTACAGAGTCATTGCCCTTTGATTATTTCATTTCATTATATTATTGTCCGCACTTTACAGGTATAATACAATATTTCCAGATTAGTATCGCTTGTGATGCCTTGTTTTCTGAAGATTTTTTTTATGTAGAACATGCTCTAATTCTTGTTGACTGTCAAAATATAGATAAAGTTAGGAAAGTTGAAAGAAGAATCGGTATCACTCATTCAAAATTGCATGACATCATATTATGACCTTCAATTAAACTTTAATCTAAAAATTCAAAAATTATTACTTGCTCGTTAATTTTTGTTGGTTAGTTTAAGTTTGAACCTTCCTAACTGACAAACAATGGCGAAGCTATTTGATGGTGGGAACTGATTTCAAATCATCAGCAATTCTTTACTGAAGTGCAGTATTTAAAGCAGTATGGACTGTCAGCAATGGCATTTTTTCACAATTGTCAAATCGACTCTGAACCATTTTGATACAAAAAAAAAAGAAAAAAGAAAGAAAACTCTGAACTTGGAAGTTATCTACATTTGTCATGATTTAAACCCATAAACATAGTTTTTCATACACAAAATAAATACTGTATTGCAAGATAATACAGATGTTTTTAATAAATCATTTTCACATGTACATGAATTAAATACAAGCACTTACAGTCGACTTTGTCTTCGAATTGCACATGCCTTCTTACCACTCAGTTATCTCCGTAATAATTACCGAAAGTTAATTTGTGATGGGGGATTCAAACTAATGATTACAGTGGGTTACATTTTGGCAATTTTATTCTGAAAATATGCATGCATTAGTTCTTTAAACCACCAGGTTATCTCTTTTTTATGTTTTTGAGATATAATATACCATGTATTGCATAAAATCTGCATGTAAAATTTCTGTCAAGGAGGACAGTTCATATTGCCTTAAAATGAAAATTGTTTGATTTTCTTCTAGATTGAAATGGCTACAGGACAATTTCCATATCCAACATGGAAAACACCATTTGAACAGTTAAAATTAGTTGTTCATGATCCACCCCCAAGACTTCCTGCTGACAGTTTTTCACCAGAATTTGAATCTTTCATAGATAAATGGTAAGTATAAAAACAGGGCTTTTTCTTCTCATTCTTTTTTGTGCAAAACTTTGCAATTTCTCAGTCATGTGGAGGTGGAGATTTTATTGGTAGAGGAGAGAACCAAGGGTCAGTTTCACTAAAGGTTGTAACTTTTCCCTCAATTTTTATGCCCGCAATGTTATAGATCAGGGGAGCGTATTGCTTTTGGTTCGTCTGTTTTTCCATTCTTTTGCAACATTTTTGTTTCCATATTATAACTTGAGTTTCTGTTTCCTCAAAATACTGTGTACCTGGAAATCTTCACTCCTGTTTAATTTTCGGCCATTTTTGCCCTTAGATGAGATGGCAAATTAAAATGAAAGCAAAATTTTCAAGCTAAATAATTGAAGCCTAGATGTACATGCTATCCATGAGACTTATACTCAGGGGTTCAAAATTCCCCAAGTCCGGGACTCGGGTTATTTCGGGTTCAGACTTGCCATTTAGAAATACCCGAAGTCCGAGGGACTTGCCTCATCTGCATTCATTTAACTGTATTACTTATTAACAAAATTCAGCACAGACTTTGAAATTTCTCTGCTGGACTTGCCAGAAATTTACTCTCCAAAACCCGAACTTAAGTATCTAAAAAATAATTTTGAACCCCTGATACTGTTACCCTGATGACTCAGGTCAGTATTTTGACTGTTCCCTACTAACACCCATGAAATAACTGTACTTTTGATCAAATGCGGTTGTTGTAGTTTGTTGAATGTACCAAGAAGATGAATGCAACATATTGAAATGTACATTTAAATGTTGTTCATCAATTTTGAATATTTTCAATATTTTATTGCAGTCTGCAAAAAGAAGTGAAGAGTCGACCAAATTATGTTGAGTTACTTGAACATCCGTTCATCAAGAAAGGGGAACAGTTGCAAGGCACGTTAGCCGCATATGTGCAGGAAACGTTTAAGAACTTTGGGGATCCCGTGGAACAGAATATAGACAAATCATAATGTAGCGCTGGATCATTGTGATATTTTTATAACTTATTGTTATTTAGTTCGACACATGCTCTAAGTCTGAGAGGTGACACAAAAATGTCTATTACATCTTTAATACTTTGGAGCTCTGTTGAATGACTACGACATTGTAATATGGTAGATTCTGGAAGCTCAGAAGAAAAACAGGACTTTGTGAGAGACAGACAGATTCTTTCATAAGAGGTTGATCCTTGTTGTCACGTTGCCAAATTTCATAACTCATACCCTTGTTACAGCGGTGGATCTAAAGTTTTTTTTTTATATATATAAATGAAATAACATAATCATTCAGATATATATGGTAATGTTTTAGCATTTTTTTTTTTTTTGTATTAGATAAAATTTTGAGAGTGAGTTATTGTTAGTTGATAATTTTAAATTGTTGGTTTATAGTATCATGTAGTGTTAATTGTCCTCGTGTGAAAATTCTAGGGAAAAAAAAATCATTTTGAAACTTGTTTCTTCAGTACATCCTTTTTATGTATTTTATTCTTATCATCGTATCTTGTGTGTCATCCATTTCCCAGCATCCATTGTGATGAAGGAAGACATTTAGTTTGGAAGTGATCATAATATGCAAATTTAGAAATGGGTTACTACAAACCTCTTTTTGAATCAAAGGAACTTTTCAAAGTAAAAAAGGGGAAATGAAATTCAACCTCAGAATAAACAGAAAATGGCTGAAATTTTTTACATTGTAATGGTATGTTTTACTTGAAAAGTGATTGA
This sequence comes from Atrina japonica, assembly GCA_030159075.1. Lineage (NCBI taxonomy): Eukaryota > Metazoa > Mollusca > Bivalvia > Pterioida > Pinnidae > Atrina > Atrina japonica. The sequence continues at coordinate 166,518 of BROG01000633.1, forward strand.
AATATTACAAATGATATTTAGTTCCGACACGTCTGCCTCATTATTGTAAATACCTATTGATCATTCCTACTTACAGTATACATGTATATCCAAAGTAATAATGGAAACATGACAACTATGAAAGTGATTTGTTGTTGTTGATTCTATATATTTTCTTTTTTTTTTTTTTAAGTTTATCAATAGCTTTGTTTGCTCATCGACTATCGACTATTCAGGCTAATCGATTGATTTCCATTGACATACACATATCATTTGAAAACCAAATTGAAGTTAGCATCTTATTCGTCTCGCCAGTATCTTGTTTAAACATTCAGTCGTGTTAAAAATCATATCTTGTTAGATATATATGGTATTCATACAAATAATTTAAATTTTTAAACAAAGATATTATAACTGACAAAAAGGTTGAAAATATAGAAAACTTTTACAGTACATGTATTTCTATGTATAAGCCTACTTGGGCAAAATGTACTGCTTTGTTTACTTCAGTACTGCATCATTTCACAAGTGCTGGGATAGAAGGGCAATAATTCTCAAAGGACTTGTATACAATCAACTTTCACACCTGTTTTGTTCTAGCACAGTCTGTTATGAATTCTTTGAATGTATCTTACTCTTGATTCACGTAACTTGGCGGGATGGAGTCACCTTTTGATTATCATACGGATGATCCTACTCACTTTTCAGTTATGACAAGCTGCAGGAAGAAAATGTTTTATTTTTTTCGCTGGATACTCTCTTATGTTTGGTGACAAGTTCGAACCATTACTCTTTACAGTGAACATTTTAATGTTATGCTTTATTACTTAAAGTTTAAACTTATTCAGGTACGAGAGTCCACCCTGCCAAGTTTTATGGATTTTACTAAAGACAAAAAACATGGTAAAAAAAATTTTCCCCACTTTAAATATTTGGCCTGTTGATGTATATATGCATAGGAGACATTAGGGCATGTTTGATTGTTTTTAACTATGACATAAGCTCTACTTAGAGTTCATCTTGTCAAGCCCTGAAAAACAATGGACTTTTCTGTAAATCAGTCCGAATGTGATTTAGGGATGAATGAGTAAGCTTTTGTCTAGGTGTTTTGTTTATTATTTGTATTTTTTTTGTATTTTTTTTTTTTTGTTTCTTTGATCTCTCCTGCATATCTGCAAATATATGCCTTTGTCTGACAGTTTATTTGTATTTGTTTAGAGCTCCCTTTTTTATTTAGTATTTCCCTTGAGGAATTCTGATATTCATTTTAAGGAAAAGTATCCAATCTTAAGTGCCATATGTTTAACCTCCATTTAAACAATTATTTTTATTTACAAATTTTATTCAATTTATAGGAATCAATTATTTTTAGATAAACTAAAGATTTATGTTTAAGTTCAATGCATTAAGAGTAACATCAAATTGTCTCATTTTTTAATTTTTTTTTTCACCTTTATTATGTATATTAAGTTGAATATATTGACAAAAAAAAAACTGAATGCCAATATCATCATTTAATTGGTGAGAATTCCTAAAATATATCACCGTTCAATTGGTCAAAATTCTTAAAATGTATCTATCTAATCAGTGATTAGAGATTACAATTCAATTAGTGAGAATCCATTTTTCCTGAAATGTATCACCATTCAGTCAGTGAGAATCCATTTTTCTGAAAATATATTACCATTAGACAGTGAGGTCCCAGCCTTCATTTGATTACCGAGATTTAATATCCATATGTCACCCTTCAGTTAGTGAGATCAAGTACTTCTAAAGTTAGATCACCATTCAGTTAGTGAGAGTCCATGTTAAGTACAGAACATCATATTAAATATCTGTTTATTTACACAAAAAGTAGATTTTCTCCTTATTAGTTTTTATTATGGAATAATGCATATATAGTATATAATACTTTGTTTATTTGTATAACATTGTTTTTTTTTTCTCTGCTTCTCTCTTTTAAAATAGGTAAATGTTGAAACGTTATCGGGAGTTTGTAGATTTTTTTCATATTTTGAATCTCAGCATGATTAACATCAGCAGTGTATATGTAGGAGTATGGAGTTTAGAAATCTTGTGTTTATCAAGTCACAGATGAGAAGTTTACGAAGTAGTTTCATCAAGATATAGAACACGGTGACATGTAGGTCCAATTGTTTTATCAACTCTTCTTAACAGTACTTTGAAATGTATTAGTCTTCTAAAACAATGATGTGAAATGTATTCCAATGTTTTGCTCAGTTTATCAGTGTGTCAGTTTGCCCATATCAATGTTAAAAACTTGAATGTTGCACTCTCCACTTCCTGAAAGGAATTTTTAGCTTGTCCAACAAATTTATTGTAATTTTTGTGTCCGTTTCCATGCTTAAGATAGTTATTGATAGCCTTATACTATTTTAGGTAGTGTTATTATGGTTCATTTTCTGGTATTTTTCATGTTATTTTATCATGGGAGTTTTAAAAGTGTTTGAAGTTGTGACAGATTTAACATGTCCATCGATTGCTTTAATTTTCATCATTTTGTTGGCTTGTCTCCTGTATCCAATGACGTCATCATTTTTGTCTTCGTCTTTTTTTTTTCTTTTTATGTTTGAACATGTAGCAGTTATAGCAATCATATATTCTATTAATTGAAAAAAAAAGAAACGTTTTTTATATTTCCTTCAGTTATGTAGATAGAAGTTTCTGTACATATTGTTTTGTATATAAAGATACTAATTAGAAACAAAAGGATTAGGTGCGAATCAGTCCATACATTTCATATTCTGAAAGGTGATGCGTGCGAGGAGTGTGAGAGTCACTTGTAAGGAACATTGAGCGAGAGGTTGGGGGATATATTGCAGATTGTTGATAAATTATTAACGCCCAACTCAGGTGCATAGAATGAAATGGAGGTACAAAATGTCGGAATGAACTAGAAACAAATTTTTACATGTATTTATATATACAGAATGAGTCAAAATACAAACTGTGTATATATGAAATTCAAATAAACCTCAACGTATGATGGTATGTATGACTGTTGAATTTAGTATTATAATATATGTTGATCATTTGTACTAAAATACATGTACATGAATGTTACAGACTTATGAGAATAAAGAAAAGAAAATATATGCAAGACTTTTTCTTTAACGATTCATTCCTGATATAATACATCCAAGATACAGGTTCAAGACCTGCTGGAAAATAAGCCGATTTTGTATGAAAGTTTAGTCAGTTTACTTGCAGAAAGCCAGTGGTCTCCCCCCACCACCATTTTGACTGAAAAATTGTTGTGTGGCATAAAATACTATTGGCACATGTCTGTAATCACAAGTTATTGTCACAGAAACGACAGCAGGTTGGATGAAAAAAAACATCATTCCTACTATAAATACATCTTTGGATTAAAAAGTACCGGTAATACATTTTTTGACTCGACAACATTTAACTGGTGTTGATGGCACCTTGGGCAAATAAATTGTTCTACTTGAACATTCAAATTAGAATGAGGAAATGTTACACTTGTATGTTCCCATTCTCTGATAATAGATAGCGTCAGTTTGGTTTTTCACAAAACCCAGTGTCACCTTATCTCAGATGAACTATACCGTTAAATTTGTTTAATCATTAAGTCTGGTATAAACCTGTGATATCACTTAGTATGTCGTGAACTTTAGGAGGGCTGAGTTGTTACAGCATCACACCTTGAACCATGAAGTCTCTCACTTCTGGTCGAGTTCTGCGGGAACCTAAGCTGATTTTTGTGAGAAAGTTTGCAGTTTACTTAAAACACTTTTCAAAATCAAAACTTTGAGCTTTGGGATGGAAGTCATTATTTGTTTCAAAAAGTATTGTACTTTAACCATGCATGACTGCCTAATCATAGATCCACCATGAATAATCTTGTATATTACCGTAAACTGGGATATTTTGGCATTAGTTAGAACTGATGCATCACACGGTTCTTAATTTAGCTGAACGTCCACAGTGTTATTTTAAAAAAAACTATGTTTGCTAATCTATAAAACACTAAAATATTATGAAAAAGTACCGGTAGAAAAATTGTGTTTATATTTTGGATGGTTTAATTTTGTCCATTTTAATAGGGTGGCTAAATTGGCGAAAATATCCCAATTTATGGTATCGGCTAGGTTACAGTGAATCCATTTTTTGAGAGAACACTTGTGAGAAAAACATATGCCTTGAATAACAATTCGAAATCACTTGTTTTTGTTTGTTTGTTTATTGTTGTTTAACGTCCCACACAAGAATATTTCACTCGTATGGAGACGTCACCAAATGCCGGTGAAGGGCTTCAAATTTTGGCCTATGCTCGGCACTTACGGCCATTGAGCAGTGAGGGTTCTTTAACGTGCCGACACCTACTGTGACATGGGACCTCCAGTTTTTACTGTCTCATCCGAAAGACAGGAAACCAACCTGTCGCCGGCGGGACTCGAACTCACGACCTCACGATCCAGAGTCGAGCGCGCTACCGACTGAGCCAGGCCGGAAATCACTTGTTAAAAAAGATGTAGAGTAATACCTTGAGGAATATACCACTACCTTCCTCAATTCAAGACATTTCATATCAGAGGAGACCATTTTAATAAAGAGCTTAATAGGTTCTTACACATCCAATGGCTATAAGGAAATTTTCAGATATGTTGTGTTTGCAACCTGCTAAACGACATTGTTGCTGGGAGTTATGCCCCTTTGCATACGATTAACAAGCAATATACATGTACTCTGCAATTGACAAGATCATATGTGAAATATTTATAAATTTTATTTCATATCAACACCCACTCAAATATAAAAGTATTTTTGGACTGTACTGTAATTGTTTAACTGATACACCATCATTAAATTATATTAAAATTTGTGATGAAATGAACACCAACACCATGTCACCAACAGTGATTATGTAAACAAAATTAGAATGTGACAGGTGTTAACTTCAACTTAAAATCTAAGACTTTCAACTTGCCGGTCCAATGTAAAAGACACAATCCTTGTATTGACTCTGTTAGTTTTAACTCATCAACCCCTGAAAAACCATGGCCTCTACTGTAAATCAATGATTTAGACCAGTTCAAATGTGTCTCCAGGGGTGAATGAGTTAATGATCATGCTTTTCCTCACTTCAAGATTTTTCACTTATGTGAAGACGTCACCAGCTCTAGGTAAAAATCCAAAGATTTGATCACCTGACTGATGGCAGTCAAGTGAGGGTTCTTTAACATGACATACAACTTTGGTTTTAAGTCTCGTCTGCAATACCCATGATTCTCTTTTCTTGTGGCAAACACTTGGCAAAGGAACAGTTATTGCCCTTTTTTAAAGTCTTTTACTCTGTTTCACTAAATGAAATTTTGATTTACCTGTTCAATAGTACCAATTGTGGCAAGGATTTGTTCCTCACTTATTCCATTTGGATTTGACTGTGGACTCACGGAGGGTGTGATCTGTCAACAAGGGATGCTTATTCCTCCATGGCACCTGATCCCACCTGGATTTCCAGAGATCCAGTGTTCACCAGATTTGTATATATATCCTGGACATTGAAGATTTGTACTCTGGCATTCGAGATTTTAATATGATCCAAGAACAGGAGTCAAACCTGAGACTTTCCACTTGCCAGTCTGACACTCTACCACTAGACATTTGTGAGCAGTTATACTGAACTGTAATTGATGACAAATCCAAAGTATTGCCAATAATTGATGACAAATCCAAAGTGTTGCCAATGACAAGTCCAAAGTGTTGCCAGTCCCACACAACCCTCTACCACTAGCATCTGACATCTGATATTTTAATATGATCCAATAACAGGAGTCAAACCGGAGACTTTCCACTTGGCAGTCCAACACTCTACCACTAGACATCTGTGAGCCATTATACAGAACCTGTAATTAATGACAAATCCAAAGTGTTGCCAGTCCAACCCTCTACCACTAGATATCTGTGAGCAGTATACAGAACCTGTAATTAATGACAACTTTAAAATGAAAAAGTCTTCAATAAATTCCAAATAAATCTACAAAGAGAGGAAATGCTAGTTTGTAACCCTGTTTTAGATTTACAGTGTCAATTTCAATATCAGTTTCAATGTACATGTAGATGATGAGGTCCAATATGTATTTAATGAGGTGGTATTTAGTGATCCAAGATCTGTTGCCAGTTAGTCCAGTATTGACCTGCAATCTTATCACAAGGCCAAACTCTTCCTCCAGTGATCACAAGGCCAAACTCTTCCTCCAGTGATCACAAGGCCAAACTCTTCCTCCAGTGATCACAAGGCCAAACTCTTCCTCCAGTGATCACAAGGCCGAACTCTTCCTCCAGTGATCAAGGCCAAAAGATCGCAAGGCCGAACTGTGATCACAAGGCCAAACTCTTCCTCCAGTGATCACAAGGCCGAACTCTTCCTCCAGTGATCACAAGGCAAAACTCTTCCTCCAGTGATCACAAGGCCAAACTCTTCCTCCAGTGATCACAAGGCAAAACTCTTCCTTCAGTGAAGAACAATCAGTTTCAGACTACCTTTCGATGGGGGTTCCTTTGTTGGGACCAGTTCAACAGAGGATGCTTTCCTTGGGACATCTTTATAGTGTGGGATACCATAAAATATCGAAATGGAAATTCAACTACTCTTTGATACACCTCCAAAAAAGTTAACAACATGCTGAGCACTTGATTTTCCTATAAGTCGTGTAAGTTCCTATAAAGAAAAAAAATTGCAATGAATCAATATTTTGAGTATGTTAAATCAAGTTATCTATTGTAGAACTCTTCAGAAATGTTGAAGAAATTTGTGGTACAAGTATGAATTTCGATGATGGGAATGTAATAGGTATTGGGTTCCTGCCAGAAGTATGATAACCAGATACATGTACATGTACCTCTATCTGACACTCTGAGAGTTTGTTGTAATTTTGATTCATATAAGATGTGCTTGTACACATAATATATTTAAAAAAACAAGAATACACAGATTTTTCATTAGTTGGTTGTATTGTTGTTTAATGTCCGACTCAAGAATCTTTCACTCATAGGGAGACCTCACCAAATGCCGGTGAAGGGCTTCAAATTTTGGCCTATGCTTGGCACTTACGGCCATTGAGCAGTGGGAGTTCTTTAAAGTTTTCATTCAAGTGACCTGCTGTTGCAGTTGATACTGCTTAGAGTACCTTTTGAGTTATTGGCATCATGCAAAATTGGTTTTATTGAAAACACACAGAAATGACAACTTATTTCAGCTATTGAAACCTTATATATCCTATAATTTTATTGAATTTTGAAAAAAAACAAGATTTTCCCATTTCTGATATTGTAGGCTGTATTTCACATAAGGCTGTGGTTTGTGGAAAAATAACAAGTATTGTAAAACCAGACAACTACAAGTACAATCATAAAAGGCTCAACTGATCACAATAGATCACCCAAGGAGACCTAAAATTATAAATTCACCGGTCAAGAACTTTATATATTAACCAAAAAACTTGTGGCTCCACGGTAGAGTGCTCGATTCGCAACCCGAGGGTCGCGGGTTCAACCCTAGGCAGAGATGGTTGGCTTCTCCTGTCCCTTGGACAAGACAGTAAAAACTGAGGTCCCGTGTCACAGCAGGTGTTGGCACGTTAAAGAACCCTCACTGCTTAATGGCTGTAAGTGCCGAGCATAGGCCAAAATCTGAAGCCCTTCTCCGGCATTTGGTGACATCTCCATATGAGTGAAAGATTCTTGATTGGGATGTTAAAAAACAATACCACAACAACCAAAAAACTTTTTTACTTTAAGTTCTACAAAGAATAAAAGGATGAAAACATTAAAACTGAAAAAAAGAGACCATAAAATGACACAATATAAGGAAACATGCATCCAAGATGACAAGAGGCCCATGGGCTGAAATGGGCACCTGAGTAATGTTGTACATACATGTAGTTTTCTATCATTATGAAAAGGAGTAAATTTATATGTGACCTTTATTCTACTTATGCACTTGCGCAAAGGATGCCGCCAATGATAAAAATCATGCATATCACATTTGGAAGAAATATGATCATTGGATCATGAGAAGAATTTAAAGATGTACCAAGTTTGCCCCTATGGGTCCTAGCCCTTTTTTATTCACAAACTTTGTGCGGCCTCACATGGGGATAGTTCCTGCTAAGATTGGTTAAGATTAGGCCACTGGTTCTGGAGAAGAAATCAGAAATGTGTAAAATTAACAACAGAGGACTGACGATGGACAGCATATGAAAACAATCATGATAGGTCACCATGAGTCTTTGGCTTCGTTGACTAAAAAAAGACAACCAGGAAAGGTGTTGAATGGGGTAGCTAGTTAAGACCAAGTATTGTACAAGTGAAAACAAATAATGAATTTTCTTTACCTCAATACTGGCTTGACATATTCCATGAATACCTGTAAAGATAACATAACTTGATAAAATACTTGACTCAGTTGTTGAGATTCACAATGGAACAATCAAAGAAAACTGAGCAACACCTGGGTTCAAGAAACCAGTCTATGGTGACAGAAAGTGCAAAAAGAAACTAACAATAAACTGGATATGGAGCACTGGTCTCGGGTGATGAAACAACTGCAGGAAACACAAGATTCCCAAAGTTCTACATAGAAATTGTAAGTGTAAAGGGCAAAAACTCTTGACAAAATTGACCCATGACTTTCAAAGAAAAAGACAGCTCACTCTCACAATGGGTATGATTATGCAGCATCTTTGATGATGCTAGCCCTAATGGCTCTCTTTGTATCACATCTACATAGGCCTTAGAAGATTGACAGACAGGTGCAAGAGGTCATTGCTGTAATAGAATACATTCGTTTATGATGGGCATATAACAAACAGTCTCTGATAGTAAGAAGAGGTCTAAAGGGCCCTGATGGTCACTTGATTGGAAATGGCTCAATGTATAGACATGTTAAATGTTTTCTAAGACTAAGCATATCTTCAATACCATATATGGCTATTTTGGTCACACCCCTGACCCTAAACCCCTCCTCTAATAGTAAAAAAATAAAATTCAATTTTTCTTTAAAATTCATTGATGTAGAGAGGAAGATTTTCTAAGACTAAGTATATAGTTACTCTATGGCTACATTGGCCATGCCCCAGAACCTTACTCCCAGGGTGATCAATTTCACATTTTTGGTAGAGGGCTTTAATTAAACCTATCTGTGGAGATAAGTAATGGCAAAATAATTCCAAACTGTGTACCTTTATATACTGATACTGGACATGTGACCAAATTATTGAATGGTAATTTCATATTCAACTACCAGTATACCCTGTATATTACTAATTCTCAAATATGCCAACATTCATTTCAGCTCTTATACTTACTGTGGAAATTCTCCAGTAACGCCTTTGCTTTGATATTTCCTAACTTAGGAATGGACTGCACTGTAGAAAGCAAGGACTGATCTAGTAATGGACTCTTCCTCTTTTTCAAAAATGGATTGCTGTCTCGATGATCCTTACTATGAACCTGTTAGTATTTACAGAATTTAGACATCAACAATTACACAGTGTTACCATAGACCAGTGTAGTCAGACATCAACAATTACACACTGTTACCATAGACCAGTGTAGTCAGACATCAACAATTACACAGTGTTACCATAGACCAGTGTAGTCAGACATCAACAATTACACAGTGTTACCATAGACCAGTGTAGTCAGACATCAACAATTACACAGTGTTACCATAGACCAGTGAAGTCAGACATCAACAATTACACAGTGTTACCATAGACCAGTGTAGTCAGACATCAACAATTACACAGTGTTACCATAGACCAGTGTAGTCAGACATCAACAATTACACAGTGTTACCATAGACCAGTGTAGTCAGACATCAACAATTACACAGTGTTACCATAGACCAGTGAAGTCAGACATCAACAATTACACAGTGTTACCATAGACCAGTGAAGTCAGACATCAACAATTACACAGTGTTACCATAGACCAGTGTAGTCAGACATCAACAATTACACAGTGTTACCATAGACCAGTGTAGTCAGACATCAACAATTACACAGTGTTACCATAGACCAGTGTAGTCAGACATCAACAATTACACAGTGTTACCATAGACCAGTGAAGTCAGACATCAACAATTACACAGTGTTACCATAGACCAGTGTAGTCAGACATCAACAATTACACAGTGTTACCATAGACCAGTGTAGTCAGACATCAACAATTACACAGTGTTACCATAGACCAGTGTAGTCAGACATCAACAATTACACAGTGTTACCATAGACCAGTGTAGTCAGACATCAACAATTACACAGTGTTACCATAGACCAGTGTAGTCAGACATCAACAATTACACAGTGTTACCATAGACCAGTGTAGTCAGACATCAACAATTACACAGTGTTACCATAGACCAGTGTAGTCAGACATCAACAATTACACAGTGTTACCATAGACCAGTGTAGTCAGACATCAACAATTACACAGTGTTACCATAGACCAGTGTAGTCAGACATCAACAATTACACACTGTTACCATAGACCAGTGTAGTCAGACATCAACAATTACACAGTGTTACCATAGACCAGTGTAGTCAGACATCAACAATTACACAGTGTTACCATAGACCAGTGTAGTCAGACATCAACAATTACACACTGTGTTACCATAGACCAGTGTAGTCAGACATCAACAATTACACACTGTGTTACCATAGACCAGTGAAGTCAGACATCAACAATTACACAGTGTTACCATAGACCAGTGTAGTCAGACATCAACAATTACACAGTGTTACCATAGACCAGTGTAGTCAGACATCAACAATTACACAGTGTTACCATAGACCAGTGAAGTCAGACATCAACAATTACACAGTGTTACCATAGACCAGTGTAGTCAGACATCAACAATTACACAGTGTTACCATAGACCAGTGAAGTCAGACATCAACAATTACACAGTGTGTTACCATAGACCAGTGTAGTCAGACATCAACAATTACACACTGTGTTACCATAGACCAGTGAAGTCAGACATCAACAATTACACACTGTTACCATAGACCAGTGTAGTCAGACATCAACAATTACACAGTGTTACCATAGACCAGTGAAGTCAGACATCAACAATTACACAGTGTTACCATAGACCAGTGTAGTCAGACATCAACAATTACACAGTGTTACCATAGACCAGTGAAGTCAGACATCAACAATTACACAGTGTTACCATAGACCAGTGAAGTCAGACATCAACAATTACACAGTGTTACCATAGACCAGTGAAGTCAGACATCAACAATTACACACTGTTACCATAGACCAGTGTAGTCAGACATCAACAATTACACACTGTTACCATAGACCAGTGTAGTCAGACATCAACAATTACACACTGTTACCATAGACCAGTGTAGTCAGACATCAACAATTACACAGTGTTACCATAGACCAGTGTAGTCAGACATCAACAATTACACACTGTTACCATAGACCAGTGAAGTCAGACATCAACAATTACACAGTGTTACCATAGACCAGTGTAGTCAGACATCAACAATTACACACTGTTACCATAGACCAGTGTAGTCAGACATCAACAATTACACAGTGTTACCATAGACCAGTGTAGTCAGACATCAACAATTACACAGTGTTACCATAGACCAGTGAAGTCAGACATCAACAATTACACAGTGTTACCATAGACCAGTGTAGTCAGACATCAACAATTACACAGTGTTACCATAGACCAGTGTAGTCAGACATCAACAATTACACAGTGTTACCATAGACCAGTGAAGTCAGACATCAACAATTACACAGTGTTACCATAGACCAGTGTAGTCAGACATCAACAATTACACAGTGTTACCATAGACCAGTGAAGTCAGACATCAACAATTACACACTGTTACCATAGACCAGTGAAGTCAGACATCAACAATTACACAGTGTTACCATAGACCAGTGTAGTCAGACATCAACAATTACACAGTGTTACCATAGACCAGTGTAGTCAGACATCAACAATTACACAGTGTTACCATAGACCAGTGTAGTCAGACATCAACAATTACACAGTGTTACCATAGACCAGTGTAGTCAGACATCAACAATTACACACAGTGTTACCATAGACCAGTGTAGTCAGACATCAACAATTACACACTGTTACCATAGACCAGTGTAGTCAGACATCAACAATTACACACTGTTACCATAGACCAGTGTAGTGTAGTCAGACATCAACAATTACACAGTGTTACCATAGACCAGTGTAGTCAGACATCAACAATTACACAGTGTTACCATAGACCAGTGTAGTCAGACATCAACAATTACACACTGTTACCATAGACCAGTGTAGTCAGACATCAACAATTACACACTGTTACCATAGACCAGTGTAGTCAGACATCAACAATTACACACTGTTACCATAGACCAGTGTAGTCAGACATCAACAATTACACACTGTTACCATAGACCAGTGTAGTCAGACATCAACAATTACACAGTGTTACCATAGACCAGTGTAGTCAGACATCAACAATTACACAGTGTTACCATAGACCAGTGTAGTCAGACATCAACAATTACACAGTGTTACCATAGACCAGTGTAGTCAGACATCAACAATTACACAGTGTTACCATAGACCAGTGTAGTCAGACATCAACAATTACACAGTGTTACCATAGACCAGTGTAGTCAGACATCAACAATTACACAGTGTTACCATAGACCAGTGTAGTCAGACATCAACAATTACACAGTGTTACCATAGACCAGTGTAGTCAGACATCAACAATTACACAGTGTTACCATAGACCAGTGTAGTCAGACATCACAATTCAACAGTGTTACCATAGACCAGTGTAGTCCAACAATTACACAGTGTTACCATAGACCAGTGAAGTCAGACATCAACAATTACACAGTGTTACCATAGACCCAGTGAAGTCAGACATCAACAATTACACAGTGTTACCATAGACCAGTGTAGTCAGACATCAACAATTACACAGTGTTACCATAGACCAGTGAAGTCAGACATCAACAATTACACACTGTTACCATAGACCAGTGAAGTCAGACATCAACAATTACACACTGTTACCATAGACCAGTGTAGTCAGACATCAACAATTACACACTGTTACCATAGACCAGTGTAGTCAGACATCAACAATTACACAGTGTTACCATAGACCAGTGAAGTCAGACATCAACAATTACACAGTGTTACCATAGACCAGTGAAGTCAGACATCAACAATTACACAGTGTTACCATAGACCAGTGTAGTCAGACATCAACAATTACACAGTGTTACCATAGACCAGTGAAGTCAGACATCAACAATTACACAGTGTTTACCATAGACCAGTGAAGTCAGACATCAACAATTACACAGTGTTACCATAGACCAGTGAAGTCAGACATCAACAATTACACAGTGTTACCATAGACCAGTGTAGTCAGACATCAACAATTACACAGTGTTACCATAGACCAGTGTAGTCAGACATCAACAATTACACAGTGTTACCATAGACCAGTGTAGTCAGACATCAACAATTACACAGTGTTACCATAGACCAGTGAAGTCAGACATCAACAATTACACACTGTTACCATAGACCAGTGTAGTCAGACATCAACAATTACACAGTGTTACCATAGACCAGTGTAGTCAGACATCAACAATTACACAGTGTTACCATAGACCAGTGTAGTCAGACATCAACAATTACACAGTGTTACCATAGACCAGTGTAGTCAGACATCAACAATTACACAGTGTTACCATAGACCAGTGAAGTCAGACATCAACAATTACACAGTGTTACCATAGACCAGTGAAGTCAGACATCAACAATTACACAGTGTTACCATAGACCAGTGAAGTCAGACATCAACAATTTACACAGTGTTACCATAGACCAGTGTAGTCAGACATCAACAATTACACAGTGTTACCATAGACCAGTGTAGTCAGACATCAACAATTACACAGTGTTACCATAGACCAGTGTAGTCAGAGACATCAACAATTACACAGTGTTACCATAGACCAGTGTAGTCAGACATCAACAATTACACAGTGTTACCATAGAGACCAGTGTAGTCAGACATCAACAATTACACACTGTTACCATAGACCAGTGAAGTCAGACATCAACAATTACACAGTGTTACCATAGACCATGAAGTCAGACATCAACAATTTACACAGTGTTACCATAGACCAGTGAAGTCAGACATCAACAATTACACAGTGTTACCATAGACCAGTGTAGTCAGACATCAACAATTACACAGTGTTACCATAGACCAGTGAAGTCAGACATCAACAATTACACAGTGTTACCATAGACCAGTGAAGTCAGACATCAACAATTACACAGTGTTACCATAGACCAGTGTAGTCAGACATCAACAATTACACAGTGTTACATAGACCATGTAGTCAGACATCAACAATTACACAGTGTTACCATAGACCAGTGAAGTCAGACATCAACAATTACACAGTGTTACCATAGACCAGTGTAGTCAGACATCAACAATTACACAGTGTTACCATAGACCAGTGAAGTCAGACATCAACAATTACACAGTGTTACCATAGACCAGTGTAGTCAGACATCAACAATTACACAGTGTTACCATAGACCAGTGTAGTCAGACATCAACAATTACACAGTGTTACCATAGACCAGTGAAGTCAGACATCAACAATTACACAGTGTTACCATAGACCAGTGTAGTCAGACATCAACAATTACACAGTGTTACCATAGACCAGTGAAGTCAGACATCAACAATTACACAGTGTTACCATAGACCAGTGAAGTCAGACATCAACAATTACACAGTGTTACCATAGACCAGTGTAGTCAGACTTCAGCAATACACAATTTCAATCCGAATTAGATTTACAGTATATGGCCAAAAGTGAGTCATCCTTTAATATGACAATGGTAACATCTGTCTCATTGTATGATGTTTTGGAGAGTCATATTTCATGATACAATTTCAACCACAATAAATGCTGCATATACCTGTGATGTCATTAACACAAGCAGATAAGAATTATATATAGAAATGTACTTTATTAAAAAAATCAAGTCATTTTAAGTATCATTACCTTAGCACATGACATAAGACATCGGCCGTTTTGATGACACACTTTTGGCCATACACTGTAGATAACAAAGGTTTTGCACAATAGGTTCATCTGTGAGTATGTCAAAGACAATGTTTATATGATAAACTGTAAATATACTATGTTTTACAAGCCAAATATGTAGAGCTAAAAAAAATAGTAAAATTACCATTAGTTTTTCTCATTTTTGATATTTGTTTTCAGGCAAGTCTGTGGCCATTTCAGCATCAAATTCAGTATAAAAACACTGCTGTGTGTCCCAGCAACTTTGGAAAGTGGTTTTGTGTAAATATTTTGTAAAAATGTTGTCCCGTGGGAACATTATCTATTATCCATCAAATATGACCAGACTCATAAATAAGGCTGCAACGTTTACTAAAATCTGTAAATGTTTACACAATACTTAGTAATCGAAACGTAAACGTGTAACCGTATACAAGACTACCGAGTACTGTAGTACTTAACTACCTCTGTCATAGGTCATAAGCATAGTAAACCTAACCTGAAGTTCTGCCCAAGTTTAAGTCAGTTTGTTACCATAGATCTTTTTTTCAGAATACAAACATCACATGGAGCCCAGTGGCTAATAAGTTTCCAAAATTCACGAATTCCGATATATGCATTTGCATAAATATCAATGAGGCAGAGTTAAAATTAATCTTGTTTCGCTTTTGATTTGTACTTTATACATTTGTCGGTTTCTGATATATCACGCAAAATACTGTGAAATTTTTACATTTTAAACTCTAATTATAGAATATATCATCGGTAATACTTAACCATGCTGCCAATGTGATGCATCGACCGAGAACTCGGTCCAAAGTTACATGGCATCCCATTGAAAGCATGCATGGCAATTCATCCAGTTATGTTTTCAAAAATTAAAACTTACAAGCAGGAGGACCAATGAGGGTTTTTATAGTGCACACATTGAAACCTATTGTACATTTGTTCAATGTATATATGTTTATTCATCATCATGAAATAATGTATTAAAAATAAATAATATGAACTTGATCCTCGGATTTATTCCCTTTATTTTACAGTAATTATTCATGAAATTAAACTATGAATGTTGTATCTCCTTACCGTACCTCTTTAACAGTTTCTGATCTGCAAACACAGGGATTACGGGGGTCAATGAAGGTTATTTTTATTATTGTTATAATTATCTGTTGTATACCTATTATACAATCTATGTAATTTTCAGTCATAGGAAAATGGTGTATCTAAATAGATACATAACACCGAGCAATGTGTTTTAGCTTTATTTTACCCTTTTTATTCATGGTAATAACATTATTGAAGCATT
Source organism: Atrina japonica (assembly GCA_030159075.1). NCBI lineage: Eukaryota > Metazoa > Mollusca > Bivalvia > Pterioida > Pinnidae > Atrina > Atrina japonica. The sequence goes on from BROG01000633.1 coordinate 182,986, forward strand.
CCCTTTCCGTGCCTCATAGGTACTTAATTTAGAGATATAGAAAATAAGGTCAAACACTGAAAGCCACTGTCAGTAAAGTCACACTTTACCTGAGCGGGAATTACAGATGTACGTTTCACTTTTTACTGCATAGAGTCTAATACTGGATTAAGTACAACAAAAGATATTTTACTGCATCTTGCCACAAAGAAAATAACAATTCTGCATTTATGGGGGGGGAACTTTTATCCTGATTTTACCTACAAATTAAATGTTTTGCACATGTCGTGTACACGATTAAGAAATTTGTAAACATTTATTGACAATAACCTAAACGTAAACGTATACTGCGTGTAAACGCTACTGCCTTACTCATAAAGTCCTATCCTCATTGATTACGTTTCAACATACAGTAAATCTGAAATAATTGTGAATTCGCTAAAATCTATTCATGAATGAAATGAAACTGGATGTTTACATACACAACGTTCCAGTGCGCAAGTCAATGGAGGAGTCGATTCACATGCAGAGATGTGATGAGATGTTTACAACCCCAATAAAATTAATAGACTGTTCCTATGAAAATTAACAACAACAATGGCCACCACCATTACCGTGAATTGAAATCTGTCAAAATAATGCTGCGCTGTGTAACATTGTAGTGGTACTAAACTTGGGACATACGATATACTGACACGAAAAGTGGGAAGTTAGGCTGAATACTTGGTACCGTACTTCTCAACAAAAATAAACATCTGTGCCTCGATTGAAGTTTAAGGTTTCCCCCAGCCTATCGCCAAACCCCTTTCTAATGTCAAATTTTGGTTCAACAAATGGTGGCAGTATACCAAGGTTTTACTGTACTAAATTTTTTCTGTGGCCTTAGACTAATCATCAGACATTATTTGTTGAAATCAATGTTGATTTACAACCCAGCAATAAATACATTACATGATCGCCTATCTTCAATTTTGAACACATACAAGTATGCATTACCAGTTGGGCAATAAGAGTTCCTGCTTCCTTCTGGCTGGGCACTGGTACAACTGAAAATCCCAGGTCCATCATACAAAATTTTTGGGCAGATGAGAAATACTGAGAACTTGTTGGTGTTTTTTCTAGCAAGACAACAACTTGGATATTGTTAGCCTGAAAGGAAACAAAAAATCAAAGATATATTTTTGTAGCGAATGAACAATATTAATATTACTAGCCAAGCAACTGACTGCTTCATTTTTCTTTTCTGAAGATATTTCATCCAATCAGATAAGACTTTACAGTGTCGTAGCGGGCAAAGTAAACGTAGACAAGGTTAGAATTACAGACATGGACCTTGAGAATTAACATTAAGATTAAGGAGTTGCATGATGTAAATTTTAATCTGAATTTTGAAAAGGGTTTTATGCCACACTCCACAACTATTCAGTTATATGGTTACAATGTACCCCGGAAGAGACCACCGGCCTTCTGCAAGTAAACTGGCACACTTTCTCACAAGACCAGCTCAGGTTCCAGCCGGGCTCGAACCTGCGCTGATAAATTTAGTGAGACACTCTAGTCATTCTCTAACCATTTGGCCACAAAGTCCCCTCATGACTTCAAGGAGAGATTCTAAAACAACTGATAAGAGGTAAGAGAATGGTGAAGAGTTTGATGACTTGCAAAACAACTGAATAGAGGTAAGAGAATGGCGAAGAGTTTGATGACTTGCCCAAAGAACTAACAAGAGGTAAGAGGATGGTGTAGAGTTTGATTACTTGCCAAAGAACTGATGAGAGGTAAGATCAGGGGGGGCATTTTACGAAAGGTCATAAGTCCTAAATCCAAACTTTTAGTCCTAAATACCATGGCAACGCAGTTCCACGACAATTAGGACTAAGACTTAGGATTTAGGACTCACAAACTTTTGTAAAACGGGCCCAAGATAATTAAATATGATTTTTCAAATGCATTTGTGACAATGGTGGTTAGAATGTAAATATTATGAAAGCATGCAACAAATTGTACAACATACATGATCAAATTTCTGGGAAATTTCTGGATGTAAATTTTCCCTTCTCTCAATTATTTTGCACAGAGCTGAAATTGGCCCACGATAGATACCTACTGGTATATTTGGGGAAAAAGACAGGAAAAGTGCAATCTTTTATTTAAAACTACTCGGACTCAGAGAAATATTACTGTTAATGACATCAATCAGATAATATTGCAATTCTCAAAGTATTTACAGGAAATATCTTGACAGTAAACGAGACTGGCCAATTTGGGCACTGTTACGATATTTATTATAGTCAACTGTAGTAGGAATTTTTATGTACAAACCTTTCTAAGTTTCGCCAGTTTCCTCTTGTAACCAGACTCTGATACAAGTTCTGCCTCAGTTACATACACAACACCGCTCTGACCGGATAGATAGAAATCTATCAAACCTAGGTCTTCTTGGAATGAAATCTGTACAAATCCTAAAATATAAATACTGGGGAATCAGAAAATTTCATGGGATTGAAATTTTGTTTGTTTTTTTTTGTTTTTTACATAAAACCATTATTTTAACATTATGTTAACATTTAATTTCTTTGAAATAGAAAACCTGTTTGTAAAGGAACCTATTATTATTACTACATTGTAGGTAATATAATTAATATTCATGTAAAACTTTGTTATGGTTTAAATTTCATGAACAATGAAATAAACGGAATTAAAACTACAACGAAATTTCCTGTCACAACATAGCTAACTGCAACAGATAAACCAATCTGTTGCTGACAGCTGAGACAGACATAATCAACTGATCATTTTCAAGTTCTTACGTAATCCATTTTGGATCTGGATTTTTCATGCACCGATTCAACTGTTAGCCCTAGCGACTTCCGGTATGTGCCATTGTGTCGATCATGAAATAAAATGCAGTTATATTTGAAAGCCAGATTATTGTCAGGCCATTTGGTGTAAAAAGCAAATTAAGTTGACGTCTGATCAATATAACAAAGATGGAATGTTTTGACATTTTTATCTATTGTATGAAATCTTTAGCATTTCATTTTCTTGATCAACGCAAATACACATACCGGAAATCACTGGGGCTAACAAAGTTGTAGCGGCACAAGAAAATTCCAAATCCAAAAACGGATTACCCAAGAACTCGAAAATGGTCTATTTATAGGTTGGTATAGTTGCTTAGAAATCAGACTAATATTAACTCACCAATTACCTGAAAACTGTGGAATATATAAATGTAAATTCATAAAAGTAAATAACTAAAATTTTCACGCCTTGCAACGCTCAGCGAAAACATTCCTAACTCTTCCTTCCCTCTAACTTGAAAGCCACCTTGGCTTTGTCTGTATGTTTTGGATTTTATGGCTTTTGACTACAAGTTGTTGTATTTCAATATCTCTCTGAAAGTGTTTGCCCTACATATCTGATATCAGTAAAGAAATTTTTGTTTGCATTTTCTCAGCATGTATGAATATGATAATTTATTTGTAAACAAGCATTGGATAAATTGTATAAACGATTTTCCCTGGTGTTGTTAATATTATCAGTTAAAGATTACAAAATTTAATCATCAACGATATCCAATTCTTTACACCAAATGAATACACCATTTTCAAGTGCACAGTCTTGTCTCACCCTCACTCACCCCCCCCCCCCCCCCCCCAAAAAAAAAATTTACACCCCCTCTTTGAAAATTCCTGGATGCACCCCTGCATGTGTTATATATGTCTCTGCTAAGGTTAGTTCAAACACAAAAATGTGTCTATAACTCATTCATCCCTAAAGACACATTTGGACTTGCAAAAGTCATTGATTTATAGAAGGGTTCATTGTTTGTCAGGGGTTGATGAGTTCAGGGTGGACAAGTTAAGGGATATTCCAGCTCAATATTCTCCTGGACAATTTCTTTCTTTTTAATTGAGTAACTTTGCATTGAATCAGTTAATTGTACGTGCATATCTGTTTGAAAGTTTCTCTAAGAATTCTTAATCCGAGTATTTTAGATCGAATTTGTTGGTCTTCAAATTGTATATGTCAGAGTTCACCGTAACCTTTGTAAGGGTAAATGGACCGTTAGTACCACAACTCGAGAATGGAGTAGGCCTAACATTGAGAACAATGCTGAAAAATAAATCTTCGTTTTCTGTGTCTATTCAGAGAAATCAATACAATTCACTAGATCTATTTATGTCAAATATGGGTCGGCGACGCTTAAAGTGCCATTGTGATCGAGAGACTCAGCCAGTGCCAGCGTAAATGTCCAGTTTATTTTTGCCTTTCCACGATAAGGTTACCTTGCATCGAGCTAATTAAGTTTGAATTTCTCCATTTGCTAGCAACAACAACGTGACCAGGTGGAATTTTCAAATGACTTTTCGCTGGCGTTTGTGTTAATGTCACATCGAAATCGAAGTCGGCCATTCTATCCGAATTTCCCGCTGTGATGGAATTAAAGCATTTCGTTCTGAACTATTTCGCACTACTTCAAAATGTTACTGTAAAGTTCACCACACAAGTTTCTATTATACAATAAGTACAGTATTTTGTTGATTACATTATTAGTCTATTTCATATCTTAATTCTAAATTGACAGGGAGACACTAATTTTCGCCGTGTTCATGAATTACATTGAAACCAATAACATATCTAGATCGTCTAACGTTACGCCATCAACTTTATAATAGCCTAATAGGCCTACTATCGCTGACAGCATTAAGTAATATTAATGTGATATTTTAATATCATGTTTTCACTTTTTGTATAATCTCTGGTAAAAAAGCCACGAAAACATGCAATGATATATATATTACCAGCGATATATAAAGCTAATATATCAGCTTTATATATCGCTGATATTACCAATTAATTAATGGTTATGGATATGACCAATTTCAAGTTTTTGATTCTGAATCAGTAATATTTCCATTATCTAAAATTACCAACTTTTTAAATCAACATAGCTGAACGAGTTTACGACGACAGTAAAAACTCCCTAATTTAACTTTATCGGGATTACGACGTGTATTTCACACCTAATGAACACTTCGCTTAGGAGACCACTTCACAATTAAGACCACGAATTTCCAGTCTCATATTTAATGTTGAGTCAGTACAGAACCTTTCTTAAGAGACCACATCACTAATCCGACCACTTTGAGTCAGATAGGGGGTCTTAATTGGTTAATAGCGAGGTTTCGCTGTATTTTTAAATAAGAAGTTGGAAAATTAATAGAAATAAATTGCCAAAATTTTCGCGCCTTGCTACGCTCGGCAAAACAATTTTATACTCTTCCTTCCCTCTAACTTCAAATCATAGATCCACCCTGGATTTGCCTATATATTTTTAATTTCATGGCTTTTGACTACGCTTAGTTTTATTTCAGATTATCTCTAACGTGTTTGCCCTACATATCAGTAAATAAATTTTGATTTGCGTTTTCTAAGTATGTATGAATATGAACAAAATTTGCATTATATCAAAATGTATTCTATTTTCATACATTGTCTTATTATCAGCTAGATATATACAAATTTAATCATCGATGTTATCCAATTCTTTACACTGAATGAACGCACCATTTTCACTCGTACATGTACAACATCTGGTCATCTCCCCACTCCAAGAAAAAAAAAATTACACCCCCTTATATAAAATTCCTGGATCCACCCCTGTTATTGAGAACACCAACGTTTGGTTGAAGACATAGTAAAATGACCGTCTCCATCCATTTGTGTGTGTCTGGACACTCACCAAATACTAGAATTTGAATTTTGAATAGTGTTTTACCCCACGCTCAACAATTTTTCAGTTATATGGTGGTGGCCAGTTTTTATTAGTGGAGGAGAGAACTCATTAACAATGTACCGGGAAGAGACCACCAGACTTCCGCAAGTAAACTAGCAAACTTTCTCACAAATATCAGTTTAGTTTCCAACGGGGTTCGCACCTGCGCTGATCAGAAGTGAGAGACTTTATGGTTCAAAGCCCAATGCTCAGACCGCTCGTCCACAGAGGCCCCACAAATACCAGTTAAGGTGTCCAAATTATTGATTAGTTAATATTGTTTATGAACTAACAGCATTATTTAGTTAGTTTTGTATGTGAAATAGCCATATAATTTAGTGAGTTCTATGTGTCAACCATTTTAATTAATATGACCACATTAATTATAATTTTTTATGTTTGTTAATTAATTATATTGTTTAAATTAGTTTTGTTTATGGACTAACTATAATTTTAGTTAGGTATATTGGTGAAGTAATCATATTACTTTTAGTTATTATTAATTGTAAACTAATCTTATTATTTGTTTGTGGCCTAACAGTATTGATTAAATTATGTTTGACCTGCAATATTATTTAAAAGTTATTGATGTTGTGAACAGACCATATTAAATTAGTTTTGTTTGTGACCTAGTCATATCATATTTGTTAGTTATGTTTTTCAACTAACCACCGTATTTTAGTTTATTTTTTCCTGTTAACTATTTTAACTAACTTAACTATATCATTTTTAATTTGTTATGTTTGTTAACTAATTTTATTATTTTAGTCAGCATTGTTAACTTAACTTAGTTAAGTTTGTGAACAATTTAAATTAATCTTACCGTAATATTTTTAGATTGTTATGTTTGTGAACTAACTGTATTAGTTTAACTAGTATAGTTTGTAAAGTAACCAAATTATTTTAATTATGATTGAAGTTAACTATAGTCGTTACCATATTATTTTGTTAGTTATATTTCAGACCTAACCACACATTATTTGGTAATAATGTGAACAGACAATTTTAATATGACCGTTTGAGTCCCCGAGGGTATACATAAACCTAGTACCTGGTATTTCGGTACCAGTTGTTCATGTAAAAACCTCAGATACCAAAGCATAAATCAATAGAATGTCCAGGACATAGATACAAATCCGGTAAAAATGGACAAACACGGACCTCTGGAAATCAAGAGGTGGGATCAGGTGCCATGGAAGAGTAAGCATCCCCTGTCGACCGGTCACACCCGCCGTGAGTCCACAGTCAAGTCCAGTGAAACACGTGAGGAGTGTATCCTCGTCACCATTGGTACAGGCGTCTCAACAACCGCCAACGAAAAGGCAACTCAACATTGCCTGTTTTAATTTACAAAAATCCTAATTTTGTCGAAAAGTTTTGTATGCTTGAAGTAATTCAATTGGCTGTAACCATAGTTATTTATATACTGGCATCTTATACTTAAGTAATGTTTGGCACTGTTAACACCATTTAAATTCGAAAATTTCTAAAACTAAGATAGTCCTTTTTTACAGTGGTTACTCTTAGATGGATTTCAGCTATACTTTCAGAGATATTATTTGGCCTTGTATGATACCACTTTATCTTTAGAAAATACACATACTGTTCAAATTGGAGCTCAACTGATGAAGTCTAATTGACAGAAACGATATCGTCTTGAGCATTATAACTTGAGTCTTATGTTTATAATTTTAATAAAGTTAGTTATATTTTTAACTAACCATAGTATTTAGTTAGCTATGTGGGTGAACTTTTTTAATTCATCTGAATATATCATTTATAATTTGATTATTTTAGTTAATATTGTTTATCAACTAACCACATTATTTAGTTAGTTATGTTCGTGAAATAACCATAATATGTTATAATACATGTGTAAACTATTTGAATCTATATAACCATATCAGTTTTAGTTTATGTTTGATAACTAATTATATTATTTTAGTTACTATTGTTAATAAACTAACCACATTATTTATTTAGTTATGGTTGTATATTTATTAGTTAGTTATGTGCAAAACTCATTGTGCAGTTTGGAGAATTTAAAAAGCGTATAAACAGGGGAGTAGTATTATATTTCTCGTGAATCTATTTAATGTAAAGAAATGAACGCATCCCCACAGACGTTTCAACTAGTTTCCGCAAGATGACATGGAGAAGGAGGCATCCCACACAAGGGGCAAATTACGTAGAGTCGTGCGCATTGCGGGAGTAGTTTCTTTGGCAGGGAATTGGTATTTCGGCTGTACCTCACCATACTTTTGTGAAAATTTATTTTAATCTTATAATTTAAAGTTTTGATATGGACGCATCTCCGCACAGGTTTCAAAAATAGTTATCGTTCTGCATCGGCCTCGGTGCATTGCACAGGTCCAAATTTGTAGCACTTCACCTATAACTGATGACATCTCCATATGAGTTAAATGTATTGGTGGATGTAAAACAACAACAACAACAACAACAACAAAATTTTAATCTAAAAAGATTTTTTTTTTATTATCATTATATTTTCATATTTATTCATTTCACGAAAATAAACAAATACATAATGAAAAATAAATAAAACATAAACGATAAATAAGTATGGTTATAGCCAATTGAATTACTTCAAGCATACAAAACTTTTCGACAAAATTAGGATTTTTGTAAATTAAAACATAGCAAATTTTTGTTCGATTAAAATGTTTGAACAATAGATATACTTATTATTTAAATCAGCGGGTGATGGTCTATTAATTTATTGAATTTGCCGTGTAATCATTATCATCATCATCATCATCATCGTCATCATCATCATCATCATCATCATTATCATCATTATTATGATACATTTGAAAGGCAAATCGTGATTTGTTAACAATTCAAACATCAGTTCTTTCGCTTCCGGAGAGAAACATTAGGTTTTAGGATTTTCATTCTCCGATTAATTCTTTCTGGATTTACTTGGGTCACAAAATAATTTTCCACTGTATCACATAACACTGGTTTTCCTCTGTTTCTCTATCCCGTTACGGGTGAAAGTTTATTTCGTCCCCGATGTTAATTATAATCTCTAGACAGGAACCGCAAAACATGTTCGTAAACGAGTGCTCGGATAACCCTGTTAATTCCCGGCTTTCTTTCTATAGCTTCCAGCTAATGTCTTGAACGCTCTGACTCTTAGATTGTACTTACGAACTGTCATTAAGTCTCATCATGTAGCTTGTTATCTGAGCATTGTGTGATTTAATGATAATTTACCGCTCATCGTTTTATTCGCTTTCTGCATAACATAAAAAAACTTTACAAGAAGCAAGTACTCAAGGTCCTTTACCAAGCGCGCGCGCGCGTGTGTGTGTGTGTGTGTGTGTGTGTGTGTGTGTGTGTGTGTGTGTGTGTGTGTGTGTGTTTCGGCCTAATTGGCTTAGGGGTGTATCCAGGGTGGGTATATAGGTGGCGGGGTTACCCCTCTTTGAAAATCTCCCCCGGAACCACTGCATGGACTATAAGTAACTGCATCTGAGTGATTTACATATCTTTACGTCTTTACAGACCTTGTCACTTTCATCCGTTGATTTTTGTTTCATTTTATTTCCATGTGATTCACTATGATATATTCACCTTTATGTGTTTTACCTGTAATTAGGTGAAGAAAATGCTTTTGTGAGAGAATTTTGTTGAAATTTATTTTGCATTTTTTCATTTATTTTTTAGGTCACAGTCACGTTTACCGCTTTACCGGCAGCCAATCAGCGAGCGAAGATTTCCTTACCAATACATAATAGAATCAGGACGATATGTACACAGACATGGAAGAAGCCTGCTTTTACTAAACAAAATAACTTAAATTCGGGACAGAATTTCGGCCTAATGTACATCCTGTTCAACTAGGTTTAATAGAAGCAACATAGGCTAAATGTAAGATTATGTAGACTTGTACATGATGTGCTGTTTCTCGATTAGGCTATTTTAAATATCATGGAGAGTTTGTTTTGATTCTCATGCTATCGTTTTCGATATCTCATTACCGTACTATTTTAAGAGTTTATCATTAATTAGATCTGCATGCTGGGTGATTCCCGTGATTAATTAACTAATTAATTGGTATAGAACTTTAAAAATACAACGAAAGTTCATGCAATAAACATTAAGTGTATACAGAAAAGTTTATTATTGAACATTACTCCCCCGGAATGTGACTCTTAAGACTTCGAAAAAGGAAGGGGTAATTTTTCACACTGCTAGCTTGTTCGTCAAAATCATGGAAGATGTTAAAAAAAACTACACAGAGTGTCGATAAGTTATGGGTCTTTCCTCCGTGGTAGCCTGTTGTGATAGGATATATGTCCATTATAGATTTACACATTGTCGTGAAATATAAATATAAACAAAATTTAATTGTTGTAGTGAAATGTAACTAGAAACTTGCATGTGTTTAATTGTCGCCTATAGTTTGCTTAATGTTCTTTTCTAGAAGTATATATACGCCACATACGTCTTATGTAACTGTGAGATTTTGCATGTTTAATTGTCGCTTATATATTCTATGTTCTATTCTAGAAGTATACATACCATGTACAATCTTATTCATTCGTGAGAAGTTGCAGTGTAATGTGGATAATTGTCCGTTACTGATTGTTCTGTACAGAAAATACGTGTATATGATTGTATGCGTCCTTTTCTGGCTCTTAATTTGTAATGAATTAAAAACGAGTACTCATTTTTATTTCTTGCAGGTTGAAGATTAGTGAAGGACATGTGTACTCATTATGTATGTATCAATTAGGATCATTATGTACCAAAGACAATGACAATGTCTGGTAAACAAGCTCAGATGTCCTGAGTTCATGGAATTTATCGCTAATTATGATTTTATTCTCCTCAGTGAAACCAAAACAGAAAATGCTGATAAGATAGACATTGAAGGTTTCACTTCATTTTGTAAACATAGAACTGAATTAACAAGTCATAAGTCATAAGCCTAGTTGTATATGTAAAAAATAAATATGCTCATTTTGGTATCTATTTGGAAATCATTTTATGATCATATATTTTGGATCAAAGTTAAAGGTGAAGTTTTTCATATAGAAAACCCTTTCATGTTTGGTATTGGTTATATACCACCGTCTACATCCAAATATTATTCTCCAGATATGTTTGACAAAATTGAGAATGAATTATCGACGTTGTCATATGATTTTAAATACATGTTTGATTGGCGATTTTAATAGTCAAACCTCAAATTTAAGTGACTACATGGATAATTCCTTTATGTAAACATTGTAATATCTTTTTTATTTTAAATGGCAGGATAAGTGAAAATAAAGGCATAGGCAAATTAACATGCAAAGACATAAGCGCAATAGAATACTGTATAGGGAATATTGAATTCCTTGTTTCACTTCTGTTTTACAATGTTCGTCATTACTGTCAGATATTCATAATCCAATAAATGTCTCAATTTGTGTAGATTCGATTAAATGTTGATATAAATAATAACACTGAATTATTTCAACATGTGTCAAAAAATATGGTGGCTGTTGAAACCCCAAGGAAATGGGATAATGAAAAGAGAGAACAATTTTTGTACTTTTTGTTAGATTATGATATTGATATTCAAAATATGATTGATAATCTGAAATGTGATACTTCACATGATGTCACGTTTTTTGTGGCCTAATGCAAAATTTGTGTAATATCTTTGTTAATTGTGAAAAGAAATCATTTGGTGTCAAGTAAAATATTTCTTTTAAAAATGGTAAAAATTTTGAATATAAAAAAACCATTGTTTACAAAAGACAGAGTTATAGAAAAGCATATAAAAAAATATTGGGGGAGCAGTTTTTAAAGAAAGTTTGTATTTAAAAGAAAGAAATTAAAAAACAAAAACATTAAATTGTGCTGTAAAAAACATAGAGTTGAAATGAAAAGAAAATTAAATATGCTAGTATCCTAAGGACTATTGTAAAATTTTGAATTCAGGCACTAAAAAAAAGAGTTAGTGTAATATCGAAATTTGATTATCTTAATAACTGTTTTAACCAGAAATTTGAAGGTAATGTTAATCACATACTATCCATAGATGAACTGAGGGAGTTATCAAATCTGGAAGTAAATGATTTTATTAATGAACCTATTAACGCAGAAGAAATTTTTGAAATGTGTTAAAATGTTGAAATCAGATAAAGCATTAAAGCAAAGATTTATTGTTCAATGAATATATATAAATCATCTATTGACATAATGATCCCTTTGTATGTTGAATTATTTAATTGGGTTTTCAACACTGTTTTCCAAATCAATGGCTGATTGGTTTGTTTGTTTATTGTTGTTTAACGTCCCACTCAAGAATATTTCACTCATATGGAGACGTCACCAAATGCCGGTGAAGGGCTTCAAATTTTGGACTATGCTCTGCACTTACGGCCATTGAGCAGTGAGGGTCCTTTAACGGGCCCACACCTACTGTGACACGGGACCTCGGTTTTTACTGTCTCACTCTGAAGGACAGGAAACCAACCTGCCGCCGGCTGGACTCGAACTCACGACCTCACGATCAAGAGTCGAGCGCGCTACCGACTGAGCCAGGTCGGCTCGGCTGATTGGTAATCTTGTACCAGTATATAAAATTAAGGGTGATTGCAATGATGTGAAAAATTATAGACCAATTACCTTAATTAGCTGTTTGGGGAAACTTTTTACATCTATTTTAAATGAAAGACTGAACAAATTTGAGGATAATACTGAACTTATTTTAGAAAACCAAGTTAGTTTCAGAAAGAATCATAGCACTGTTGACCACACTTTTACTTTAAACTCACTTATCGAATTAACAAATTTATTCAAGAAAAAATTGTTCTGTGCATTCATTGATTTCGAAAAAGTGTTTGATACTGTTTGGAGACTGGGGTTATGGAATAAATTTATTCTAAGTAACATTGATAGAAAATGTTTTAATGTAATAACATATGTACAAATGTGTGAAATCTAAAGTCGTAAACAATAATGAATCTTCTATCATTTTTCCCTGCGCATCTGGAGTAAGACAAGGAGAAAATCATGTTCTCAATATTTTTGAATGATCTAGAACAATTCTTGATTTTAAATAATGCGACAGCTTTAGAAAAAATGGTTTAGAAACTTATTTTGAAGAATTATATAAAAAAGGACTGAAAGCTATGTATGAAGCTATTTCCAAATGTAGAGATCATCATTTGTCTATAGACTGCAAACTTGATATCTTTGATAAAGCTATAAAACATATTGTACGGTTGTGAAGTATGAGGTTCATGTAATTTTAGAAAATTAGAAATACTGCATTTAAACTTTTGCAAACATATACTTAGATTAAAGACATCAACCCTAAACTGTATGATTTATGGAGAACTTGGACGTTTTCCACTTGAAATATGTATGAAAGTACGAATAAATACGTTTTGGGCCAAATTTATCATTTCATATCAAAATAAATCGAGTGCTAAATTATGTCATATTATATCATTTTATAATACACCATGGTATAATAATGTTAAAAAGATATTGAATGTGTGTGGTCTTTCATATATCCGGATGTATAAAAAATTTCACATTGTTGAATGGTTGAAAAATACAGTTTTTCATAGACTCAAAGATCAATGTATCCAATGTTGGAAAAGCGAAATTTTTAATTCACCAAAAAAGTGTAAACTGCAGGATTTTTAAACATGATCTAGAATTAGAAACCTAGGCTTACCTGAAAAAAATTAGAACATGTAATGTAAATCTACCAATCGAAGTGGGAAGGCGGAATAACATAGAGATGAAAGAATCTGTAATTTGTGTAACGTTTTAGAATTAGGTGATGAATTTCATTATTTATTTAGATGTAGAAATAACACTATTAAACTTTATAGAAACAAATATTTAGCAAATTACTTTTGCAGAAACCCAAATATATTAAAATTTAATCAACTTTTCAATGTTGAAAATCAGCAGGATCTTTTAAATTTATATATTTACATACCGACTGCAATTCCCTTCATTGCAAGTATATAGAGCGATATATTGCATATTCCGGTAAATACAGTCGCGTGCCCCGAGTATTAACCACTTTACTTTTCAGCGTAAGAATACATGAACGAATCAATAAAGAATCACATGTTTATTTCTTATATATTTAATCTTAAAAGCCATACATTAGGCCTACCACAAAACAAATAAAAATCACAGAAAGAAATCGGAAACACGAGACTACATCTGTAGCACATTGTACAGCCTACAGGCCCATATCGCGATATATCTAGGTCATGTTATGACCAGAACCACAGACCACCGTCTGACTTCATAGTTACAACAGAAAGAAAGAAAGTAAGGCCTAGTGCAACTTTATCAAGCATCTCTTGATAAACAAGTCGATTTGTTTGCCTTCACTGGGTATTCCTATAAGAAACAATTCGTCACCCGCATCGTGTGAAATTAGGTCATGTGAAATGGGCCTACTTACGTAGGTTACGTACCAATCAGTCATCGTGGTTCCCAGCTGCTTGGTAAAAAAATGTCAAATAATATGGCTACTTTCAGTTGTCATAAATTAATATTAGCTGTCTCACTTCTTGTAAGTCACACTAAATCTTTCTATAGTATATCCCATTAATAATATATCAGAATTCAAACGCAAATTCGTTGTAAATACATTATTCAGCATACTCATGGGCGCAGCCATTTGCAATTTCAATTCTCTTCTGACACATTTAACCTTCCGGTTACCAAGCAGACGAATATTCTAAAATAACTTAAAAACAAATCTGACACTTATTCAAAATTTTCCATATCACTAGTTTCTTTCAAAATGATATGAAAATAAGAAAATAAACCTTAATTCCATTTAGTATTTCCGGACAGAAAAGGGGAACTACTTCTCGTCTCACACAGCTGTTTAACTGTTACATCATATGAAAAACCTCCTACCGCAAAGCCAATTACATAGAATGAATTTTATAACCAGCTGACTACAGATTAAAAGAAAATGGTAATATATATAAATATAAGGATTGTTTTTCATTTTTTGGACTTCATCGAGTATAAAGGCAATGGATTATGGAAAAAAATTCAATGTGCAGCACAGAATTTTTTTCCATAATCCATTGCCTTTATACTCGATGAAGTCCAAAAAATGAAAAACAATCCTTAAACATTTATAGGTATAATTATAGAGAGAGAGTCTCGTCTCCAGGTTAAACACATATGTGAAAATTCTTAAACATCATACATGTATTTTACTGATTATTTATTGTCGTATAGTTTTGACTACATGTATTTTCTCTACACTGTGAAACAGTTTATATGAGAAATAAATTTTGTCATTGTCAATCATATAAGTGTAATTGTGGAAATAAAGTTTTGTTTGTTTGTTTGATTGATTGTTCTGTATATTTTGTTATAGAGATATAAACATGTACCTATTAGCGTGAAGTGCAAATGTGGTAAATCGCAAATCTTCTCTCTCTCTCTCTCTCTCTCTCTCTCTCTCTCTCTCTCTCTCTCTCTCTCTCTCTCTCTCTCTCTCTCTCTCTCTCTCTCTCTCTCTCTCTCTCTCTCTCTCAATCGTGTGAGTTTAAAATGTAATTGGGTAAAATGTGCATATATGTTGGATGTCTGCTCGGTATTATATTGTATATCGTATTATATTATGAATCATGCACATAAACCTGATGCTTTTTTGCCAATAAACAATTACAGTTACACAGGAAGCAAATACTCAAGGTGGTGGACCGAAATAGGCACCAGAGAAAACCATCTTTGATAATCGTCTCCTCCAGAACCGCTAATAAACGGTTTTATTTGCCACTACCATCCTCACCTTCAATCCACTAAAAGAAGTGGACATTTCACTGACATTAGTTACCAGAAATCTCTTTGTAAGACTTTTGTAACGGGGGCATTCATAACTCTCTGTGTAAGACTTCTGTAACGGGGGCATTCATAAATCTCTGTGTAAGACTTATGTAAGGGGGGGCATTCATAAATCTCTGTGTAAGACTTCTGTAACGGGGGGACATAAATCTCTGTGTAAGACTTATGTAAGTGGGGGGGGCATTCATAAATCTCTGTGTAAGACTTATGTAAGGGGGGCATTCATAAATCTCTGTGTAAGACTTCTGTAACGGGGGCATTCATAAATCTCTGTGTAAGACTTCTGTAACGGGGGCATTCATAAATCTCTGTGTAAGACTTCTGTAACGGGGGCATTCATAAATCTCTGTGTAAGACTTATGTAAGGGGGGGCATTCATAAATCTCTGTGTAAGACTTCTGTAACGGGGGGGATTCATAAATCTCTGTGTAAGACTTATGTAAGGGGGGGCATTCATAAATCTCTGTGTAAGACTTATGTAAGGGGGCATTCATAAATCTCTGTGTAAGACTTATGTAAGGGGGGCATTCATAACTCTCTGTGTAAGACTTATGTAAGGGGGGGGGCATTCATAAATCTCTGTGTCTGACTTATGTAAGGGGGGGGGCATTCATAAATCTCTGTGTAAGACTTCTGTAAGGGGGGGGGGATTCATAAATCTCTGTGTAAGACTTATGTAAGGGGGGGGGGCATTCATCTCTGTGTAAGACTTATGTAAAGGGGGGCATTATAAATCTCTGTGTAAGACTTATGTAAGGGGGGGGGCATTCATAAATCTCTGTGTAAGACTTATGTAAGGGGGGCATTCATAACTCTCTGTGTAAGACTTATGTAAGGGGGGCATTTATAAATCTCTGTGTAAGACTTATGTAAGGGGGGGGGCATTCATAAATCTCTGTGTAAGACTTATGTAAGGGGGGGGCATTTATAAATCTCTGTGTAAGACTTATGTAAGGGGGGCATTCATAAATCTCTGTGTAAGACTTATGTAAGGGGGGCATTTATAAATCTCTGTGTAAGACTTATGTAACGGGGGCATTTATAAATCTCTGTGTAAGACTTATGTAACAGGGGTATTTAGGAAAAAGCATTTTGACAACAACAAAAATGGTATATAAAACTCCTCCCCTTTCTAAACTATTGGAAGCTTCCAAATGAACACCATTTCTGTTGGGTATACACAGCTCTGGATTCACGTGATTTAAATATATGTATAGAACCAGTTGTCCCTGCTTTTACCATATACAGTCTTTTCATGTTTCTATTGATAATTTGTGAATTTACATAATGAATAAGTATAATTATTTAGAGAAAACGTTTTGACCAATATACATGCTTATAGAAATATATATATATATATATATATATATGTGTGTGTGTGTGTGTGTGTGTGTGTGTGTGTGTGTGTGTGTGTGTGTGTGTGTGTTAGCATTTTATTACTGTAAACGTGCATTTTCCCGCGTTTACAGTGTATATTACAGCCATTTCTCGTGTTCCAGTTTCCTGTCTTCGTGTATTGATTCTTATCCATGACAAAAGGTTATATTGTTAACGACATAAATTTTATAATGGTACTTGGAATTCACCAACAGAAGGCGAACAACATTTTTTCTGACCATTTTACAGCTGTAGAGAGAGTTGATATGAAACTTAAGAATCTTGAAGATTTTGTCTCCAGATGCTCGTAATATTGTTCATGGCGTATTTTACTGTTGAAGGTCCAGTACACATTAAAGAAAAGAATCAGAAATTGTTTCTTTTTCCATTCATTTTATGGTATTTTAAAATTGGAAAAAGTAATGAAGTTAAAAAAAAAGAGGAAGGAAAAAAAATCCAGGATGGATTTTGGAAGTGTGGAATTATTTTTATTTTTTTTTATTATTTTATCTATTTATTATTATTTTTTTTTTGTTTCTTTGTTTTTTGGGTGGTTTTTTTTGTTTTACGCCACACTGAACATTTTTTTTCAGTCATGTGGTGGCAGTCAGTTTTTAGTGGTGGGAGACAGAACCCACATACAATGTACCCAGGAACCGACGCTTTAACCTCTCAGTAACGGAGGCCACGGGGTAATCTACACCTTTGTTTGAAATTACAATTTGATGTCATCAAAATGGTTAAATATTAAATTACAATTTGTTTTACTACAGTAAGATGCAGGATTACCCGCCGTTGTGAATAGGTGTTACTGTCTGGGGAACCGATTTGTATATACACAGTATTGTTAAATGGGCATTATTGCTATGTTTACCAAAATAATTTTTTTTCTACTTTTACAACTCGTACTTGATGTACAATAACAAATAAGAGCTACACACACGGATAAAAAAATATCATATTCTTATATATTTTGTGAAAATAAGGTAAGGTCCCGTGTGGTATGCATATACAAATAGTAAGGTTAAGTTGATCAATTGCAAGTGAATAATTGACAAACTGGGTTTCCCAAGCAATTTTCACAAAAGATATAGGAATTTAAGAATTTTTATGTTTTGTATATCTCTTTTCGTTATTGTATATCAAAGTAGTATAAAAGGAAATATTTTTTTTTTTGAAAACTGCCACTTAAAAATAGCCATTCAGAAGATGATGTCATCTTACTTCTACAACTTCTTTAGTTTGTAGTTCATTTATGTTTATAATGGAATAGACATAAAAACGATATTAGATCTTAGTATGGTAATTTAGGTTTATTTTTATTCAGAATATGTCGCCCTAAACGGTATCTTCACCTCGACGCTAGACTATTAGGGGAAGGGCGACATTAGTACAATATTACGTAAAGAATTATAAATAGGACTGTTATTTCTGCAACCTAAATGTTTACGATAGTTCTTGGATGTTACATAAGCTGAAAAAAAGAACGAAAACATGAACCAAGTTTTTGTATTAATTTCTAAAATGTAATTCGAAACCTAAATACTCTGATTCAATCCTCCTACACCTGCATGTAAAATAGCATTTTATTACCAGAATAAATGTAATTAGTATCTAGATGATGTTTTGATTTTTTTTGTCTTTTGGGAAGGAAAGCTTTATCTTTAAATAATGGGAAGCATAATCTGTTCATCAATTACACAATCTTATTATGTCACGAAGTGCATATAGAACGCCAATTTTTATACGGAATTGCACACGCATCACAATCCCAATGTCCCTATATGATGTAAGACTCGCAAGTCGTTTGCTTACATGGTATTTATGTTTTAGCAGAGACGGTAAACGTTTCTACTTTGTTCCATTACCAAACCTCTTTCTTGAAAAAAAACTATTACTCGGTTTTGTCTATTGATTTCCCTTCTGATCACAACTTAGTCGTGCGTAGGTGTTCCTTGTCTTATAGTTTGTAGCTAACGTCTGCTAATCTGCAATACATTGGATAGGATACTTTGAGGAAGTGGTAAGGAGCTATCAATGATGTGCAGTGTACCGGAAGACAAGTGCAGCCGATAATAACTGGCTTTGTAATACACACCTAACGGTATGCAACATAATCTCCCTAAGATACGATCTATTCGTGATATAACCCCATAGTAATTGCTTTGAAATACATCAACAAGATTTAAGTGGTAATCAATTGTATTCAAATGACCTCAGATTATTGTATCTGAGATGGAAACTTCAATTTCGAAGTGAGACTCCTGTTTTATTTTGTTCATGAAAAATAAAATCTGACCATTTTATTACGACAGAAGATGATCATTATTTCTGAAGCATTGGTATAGTTTATTTGCGTTTCCCGTTTTAAAATTACATATTAGTAAAATTATGGGTAATTTTTGTTACACGATACATTCCTTCTGTGTGAAACCGTAGCTGCATTATTATGCAAAGATTGCGGGTAGAAATAGGGAACTTCAAAGTATCAAATAAATATTTGTTTGTAATACAAATGGCTAGCCTAGTGAAATTGACATATTTATTGACAAAAACATATGATTAATAAAACATAAGTTTAAATATTGTCGAAATTTGGGTTTGTGAATGACAGATGGCTGATTGGCAGTTCTATATATATGTGCTTTACCGTAATTTTGGTCATGGGATTACTCATGAAATTGATATTTTTTAATTCGAACTCCGATGTAATAAATATTTCAATATCGTGCATACAGTAGATACTTACTTGCTTTAATTATTTGGTTCTCGTCTCTGGTAATGTACAAACAATGTATTGTATCAAAAACTGGTAATATGCAAAAAATGTAATGTTTTGTTTAATATGCGTTTTATTAATCGGCATATGTATGTATATATATATATAAATATGTATATATATATATATATATATATATATATATATATATATATATATATATATATATATATATATATATATATATATATATATATATATATATATATATATATATACTCATTTCTTAGATTTATTTGGGGGGAGCGGGGAGTGATTGATAAAGTCTTAAAATTGTAATGTCCGTACGCCTACATAGTATGTATATTAAATACGATTTAATGTCACTTCTTAATAGGAATGAATGGAGTTGATTCCTTCAGACGTACAGCAGCAGAGAACTTCTGATTTATCAGTGACACTATCGATCAGAACGCATTATAGGCAGAGCAGTTAGTAAAGAAATGTATTTGATGAATTAGAAGAAAACTCGTTTAACAGATATTTTAGGAGTCATTCTTCTTTTAAGCATTACAGACTAAAAGGTGTAAGGGAATACAGCATAACTGCTAGTGAAGTCCTCCTTCTCTGACGAATTGTAGCTGAGTGGAGAAAAGATATGGCATCTGTTTCGGAAGTTTTGGACAACTTTATCACTGTGTTTGGGATACTGGTTATAGTTTCAACAGTTATCGGTAACAGCCTCGTAATATTGTCAATTATAATTGATAAAAGGCTAAGAAGAGTTGGAAACATCTTTATCATCAGTTTAGCAGTCAGCGATATCCTAGTAGGTGTTTTGGTAGCGCCATTTGCATTGGTTTATCAACTTTCAGACTACTGGCCATTTGGGGGTCTTATATGTGATTTATGGATTTCCCTAGATGTAAGTTGTTGCACGGCAAGTATAGTGAATTTGTGCATAATCAGTTATGATAGGTACAATGCTATAACGAATCCATTAAAGTATGCCAGATATCGAACAGGAAAAAGAGCATTTGTTTTGATATCTTTGGTATGGATATATTCTATAGCTATCGCTGTCCCTCCGCTTATTGGATGGAGAAAACCCCAGGAGAAACTTGATCCGATTCTCTGCGAGATTTCACAAGACATTGGATATACATTCTATTCAACAATTGGTGCATTTTATCTTCCGTTATGCATAATGGTATTTTTCTATATAAAAATATTCCGAGTAACGTGCAGGAGAGGAAAACAATGGGAAAGTGGACCAGGATCAAGTAAACTCGCCATTCACATGAAACTATTTCGGAACAGACAAGGCCACTGTCCCACACCATGTTGTTGTAATATTTTTTTACATCCAGAGGAACCAAGTATTGAACCCCCTGATACAAAAGGTAAGAGGCAGTATTCCATATCCTCCTCCTCCTCCTCTTCCTCGCCTTCAAACACGAGACGAGACACACATGATTTTGCAGCAACAAGTGAAAAACAAGATTCTTTTCCCATGTCTCCTGTAGAACCCGACCAACGAAAACACGATCTAGTTATTCAAGTAACACAAGGTCGAAGAAAACAGACTATACAACGAAGATGTCTTATAAGGCAAATATCAAATGTCACCAGCAGTGGTTCAAGTTATACCACATCAACAGGAACTTCAACCACAGGAGTTTCAGAGACATCTTTTTCTGACGCTTCTGATCTTCGATCCAGAAGAAGAGTGTCAAACGTACTTAATAATCTCGTCGCAGCAAATATACTTGAAATTGCTACTCTTCAAGAAGGGATAACAGCCGTTAAGTTTACCCAAAACCCACAAACATTCGATACCGTAGGAGAGGAGGATGAAAATTTTTCGACAATTAAAATTGAGGAAAAAACCCCGGAAATACCTCAACTAGTACCGAGAACTTACCGTAATAGGAAAAAGATATCGTTACCACAGGAGCGGCGAGCTGTTCGAACTCTTGGAATGGTGGTTGGCTGTTTTATTATTTGCTGGTTGCCATTTTTCGTCGTAACTGTTATTAAACCATTGTGCCAAAGTTGTAACACAGGAAGCGTTGTGTTTGGAATTGTTTTGTGGTTAGGCTATTTCAACTCTGCTTGTAATCCCGTCATTTATACATTTTTCAACAACGATTTCAGAGCTGCATTCAAAAGAATATGCTGTTGTAATAAGATGTCATCCCCGTCATATTTATAGAAAGAAATGATACATCTGTGATTCTTTACGCGCCAAGTGTTTGTATGGTATTTTAATGTTGAGCTTTCACTTTCCTATATGCGTTTTAAGATTAATATTTGTTTCGAATAAAATACTATAAATATTTTATAAAATATTTTTATATATGTAAAAATACATGTATTTATATATGTGTAAACATATACAATGTATATACGGTATATGTGAAACACTGCAATGTCGCTCTGAGAAGCATTTCAAAGGTTAATGACAATGATTGCATGTAAACTATGAATATACAGTAAAACCTCTATATAAGGATATCCTGTTTATAAGGGCCAGTTTTTTCAAGTCCCTTGACTGCATACTTCAACTAAATTGAACCTGTGTATAAAGGTCACCTGCACATAAAGTCAATATTTTCTGGTCCCTTGGGTGGCCCCTATGTACAGGTTTCACTGTACTTTACTAAAAGTATATAAGTCTCTCTCTCTCTCTCTCTCTCTCTCTCTCTCTCTCTCTCTCTCTCTCTCTCTCTCTCTCTCTCTCTGCGCACGTGGGTAACACAATTTGAAAAAAAAATCAATACCTTTCTATGTGATATAATCACATTGAAAAACGGAATCTGTTTGGACCTTCACATATATCAGAATAACGTCCATATTTCATATTTAATGTACAAATCAGTGCAAAAACACAAATTTTGAAAAAAAGAGATAGAGCGAATATGATGTTGATTTATCAAGGAATATTAGAAGATATACCAAGGACACTCGTTACTGGTCTTATATTTCCCCGGACACACTTGAGTGGTCTTTAGTAAAATGTTGCTGAAATCATATACGACCGAAAATTGAATTTGTTTCATGATATTTAGTAGATTAACTGGCAAAACTGACATAATCAACTGAGGGTCAAGCAGGACTCGGACCCGCACCGGTTTTAGGAAAGAAATGTTGCGATTTACAGACTATATACTTTCGGCCAATGAACGTTCCCTTAAAATTAGAGTTGAACTAGCGGTTATTATCAATTTTGGCAAAATATATCTAATAGATGTAAACTATAATTAAAATCTGCCTTCGATACGTATTAATGAGTATGTTACAAACAAACTAAACCGAGGTCCCGTGTCACAGTAGGTGTCTGAACGTTAAATAACCCTCACTGATCAATGGCCGTCAGTGCCGAGCAAAGGCACAAATTTGAAGCCCTTCGCCGGCATTTGGTGACGTCTCCATATGAGTGAAAGATTCTTGAGTGGGACGTTAAACAACAAACAAACAAACTTTTGAGAAGTTGCAATTATTTAAACTCAAGAAACTACATATAAAATACAAATGTAAATAGCTGATATCGCTTAATTTTAATTCTAAAATTCATGTGACCTCTTTCGGAAAAATTAAGCAAATCATCATCAGCAGCAGCAGCAGCAACAGCATCTTTATCATTTTTTTTCATCATTGTCGTCGTCAACGTCATAAAAATAATAATAATGATAATAATAATAATAATAATCACCATCACCATTAACATCATCATCATCATCATCATCATCATCATCATCAATACTAACAACAATGTTATCATAAATATCATTCTATTTCGCGGTCATAACATATTATATCATAATCAAAGTTTCATTTCACTGTGCATTTAAAAAAAACACATTAAGGAAATCGTTTACATTAATTTTGTCACGTAATCCTAAGATGACATTTTTCTTATTCATCCACCCAATTTCCTTACTTTACTACTATAAATACCGGCTAATATTAATTAACTACAGAAAAATGGGACACTTAAAATATCAATCCTAATACAACCGTACGGTATGTCTGAGAAAAGCCTTCTCTGATGCTATCATTAACGTCTATTCAACAGACGCATATATACATACTAAGCAAAAGGAAATAACAAACAAATTTTAATATTGTACTCATTAATCTTATTTTTTCCGTTATCGGTCGTGATTTTTTTATGGGAATACACCTGAGATTCGGGTACATTGTTTTTGTTACACGCATATTGTTTTTTTTCTACATAACAGCAAAACGCGAAAAAAAAATCTGTGTATTTCTGTACTAAAGTATTAATGATTTTTATGCAAGCACTGGATGTAATTAGAAAGAGATGTCGCGCTTACAAGATCAATGACCTATTTAAAATAATAATAATAAAACACACAAAATCTAGGTTTAATTGACATCTTTTTGATGGGATTGTTTACAATCGATACTCAAATAAATGAAGAGCATACAATTAGGAAACCTTTAAGTACACGAGATTATATGGCCGATTAATGATACGACAGGCAGATATTGGACAGATCCAACTGTTTATGATTCATTTCAACAGGAACGTAGGTGTGATATCAAAATACGATACCGTAGATAAGTTGGTTAATTCTTTAAAAGAAAGGAAATAATTGTCATAGATATAAAATGATACTGAAACACAGCCCTAATGACACAATTGATCGTGCATTTACCCTGTGTATATATGAGCTCGGAATTAAAACAAAATACACAGAAACAATTCAAATTGTCGATTGATTTCCTACTGCAAAATGAAGTACGACCAAGAAAGAAACTTTAGAGTAAGTAGGTTTTTCCATACCAATAAAGTATTTCGTAGTAGTAAATTATTTACACAAGATAGTTAAAGCTATAACCGCTCAGGTCCATGCAACTCATAATTTGATTTTCTTACCACAGACATATATTGCATTCAACGGCTGTTCGTACAACTGCTGTGACTATTTGCACTTCTGAAAATTCTGCCAGTCAGAAGATTAAATAGAGACTTTACTGTCATGTCTAAAAACGCATATATGTCAACTGTAAAGAATGTTTTACAGTTATAGCTATAACAGCGACAGTAGCAACAGCAACGTCGACAACATCAACGATAACAACAGCATAAGTAATGATAATAACGATGACGACGACGACGACGATGATGATGGTGATGATAATTATGATGATAGCTATGGTGATGATAATACTACTACTAATGGCAATGCTGCTGCTGCTGCTGATGATGATGATGATAACTATGGTGATGATATTACTAATGGTGACGATTTTCAACAATCGTTTTGGCTCAATTTTAATTTTTAAAATATAAAATATATTTGAAAATGAATTTTTTGTTCTAGTAGATGTATGTATATTAAAAATCAAAATGACAGGCGCGGACAAGACAATTAGGGTTTAGAACTGTTGTACAAAATATCATGAAATTGACACTGTGCCTAGATCAATCAGTAATCTGTGTACAATAAATCTAGTAAATCTATTTTGTTATAAATATTATCTAATAAAAATGAATTTTAAATTACAAGGTATAATGAGACAGTAAAAACCGAGGTCCCGTGTCACAGTAGGTGTCGGCACGTTAAAGAACTTTCACTGCTCAATGGCCGTAAGTGCGCGAGTATAGGCCAAAATTTGAAGCCCCCAAAAAGACTTGTAGGCGTTTTGAGTAAATTGATACCCTGTGAAGAACGGGGAAATATAGCAAAAGATACACTTGAAAAGAATTTGGTTCTATGGACTTAATCAATTTCCTGTTCCATGTTATTAATGATACGGTGGTGAATCGCATAGTGCCATCCTTACATTTTCAGTCAAAAGAATAAATGTCTTCCTCTATTTTATTGCCTATCAATTTATTTCTTTTCAAATACAGATCTGTAGTGGGAATGTCACAATGAATTAAAACACAGTCTAAAAACATACATTGCCCGAAGTCTTAAAAATGGCTGTAAGAAGACGGAAATGACGTGAGAGTTTCTTTCATCAGTGTCCCACATGTATGTATCGAAAAGTAAATTTGTGCGGCTTATGAATATTATGTATATTTCCTATCGGCTTGTCTGGTGTTTCCATAGCTAAACAATTAATCGTTATCCAGGCATAGTTATATATAAAACAGCTAGTTAGGTTAATAATTTATTAAAGAATTTCGCGTTCTGGTCATCTGGGTGTAACAAAAACATGGTTGGTAATTTTAAGTCAAAATTTAATTTCGAGTGTTTAAAAGCAAAAAGAAAAAATGGAACTATGTCTAATTGAACATTATAACCTTTGTATTATGTTTATAATATTCAAACGATTAAGATAAAGGGCTGAAGCAGTACCCGAGTTGCATACACATAATTATTGATTCCTTTTAGGTGCAACTCTTTCCCATTCACGTTATCGTAGCCGTATTATACTCTTTACAAAATTTACATTTTAAGAGGTCATTCAGTGCTTAGAGACATCGGACGATGGCGGACAAAATATGGTAACTAGATCACTAGGTCACTAAAAGTCTTCTTCTCAGATTGTCTGGAATGTATTAAAGAAATACAGTAAAACCTGCTATAGCGACCACCTGTGTATAAAGACCACCTGCTCATAAATGGTGTTTTTTGCTGTCCCCAATAGTACCGATTGTGTATAAATCAAACTCTGTATAAATACCACCTTCCTGTAAAGACTAGCTTTGCTGTGTCCCTAAGGGGTTCTATATATACAAGTTTCACTGTAAAGTGAAATGGAAATGTAATTCATACCGGAATTAATACGTCAAATTACATCACCATGAAAGTAATTGAAAATACAAACTTTTATTTGAATGACTTCCATTCCTTTGTTATACATTCCGCGGTTAACATGTAGTGTTCGGTTTCAAATAGAATAGAGTGATGTAACAATTTTCAACAAAGAAGAGTTCTTTCAGAACTTGCAATATCTTTATAATCATAATATTATTTAGATTTGGATTAAAGTACTTCATGGTAAACAAACATCTACCAATTGTCGAAAGTTCGGCGAATTTTAATCTTATGGCGTAGGAAAGTTCCTTTTCTGTAAGTCTTACGACAATTGAAAGTTCGATGAATGCAAGTATGACAACAAACAATTCCAAATAGTCGATTGACAAACCGTAGTAGTAAATTATTCTACACAAGATCAGTGTGAAAATTCGTGCGAACTGAAGGTTTTAATGACAAAACAGTCAAAGAGTTAAATGAGACTTTGTGTTTGTAGAGACGCATGTAGGGGAATGCAAGTCGTAAGACATAGTGGTATTTAACCAATGCAAGTCGTAAGACATAGTGGTATTTAACCAATGCAAGTCGTAAGACATAGTGGTATTTAACCAATGCAAGTCTTACGCCATAGTGATCCATGATACTGATGATCAACCAATGCAATCAAAAGAATAAATGTCCCTTACGACATGGTGATATTCAACCAATACAAGTTTACGACATAGTGATATTTAACGAATGCAAGTCTTACGACATAGTGATATTTAACCAATACAAGTTTACGACATAGTGATATTTAACGAATGCAAGTCTTACGCCATAGTGATATTTAACGAATGCAAGTCTTACGACATAGTGATATTTAACCAATGCAAGTCTTACGCCATAGTGATATTTAACCAATGCAAGTCTTACGACATAGTGATATTTAACCAATGCAAGTCTTACGACATAGTGATATTTAACCAATGCAAGTCTTACGCCATAGTGATATTTAACGAATGCAAGTCTTACGCCATAGTGATATTTAACGAATGCAAGTCTTACGACATAGTGATATTTAACGAATGCAAGTCTTACGACATAGTGATATTTAACGAATGCAAGTCTTACGACATAGTGATATTTAACGAATGCAAGTCTTACGACATAGTGATATTCAACCAATGCAAGTCTTACGCCATAGTGATATTTAACGAATGCAAGTCTTACGACATAGTGATATTTAACGAATGCAAGTCTTACGACATAGTGATATTTAACGAATGCAAGTCTAGCGACATATGGAAGTTCGACTAATGTAAATCTTACGAAAAATTATGTACACAGTTTTTGGTAAATCGGTAGAAAGAGGTAGAAAATGTGACTATCAAGTATGAGGAGTGAGAATTTGTCAAGCTGCGGAGTCTTTACTTTATTTAACAAATTTGAGGATTTTGTCTACCTTAAAGTAAATCATTAGTAAATCATTGCTAAACAATTAATCGTTCTCCAGGCATAGTTATATATAAAACAGCTAGTTAGGTGAAAAATATATTAAAGAATTTCGCGTTCTGGTTATCTGGGTGTAACAAAAACATGGTTGGTAAATTTAAGTCAAAATTTAATTTCGAGTGTTTAAAAGCAAATACCTGGTATTCTTATGGTATTCTCATTCGTAACATATTTTATACTTTTTACTTCAATGATTTTCAAGTATATCAATATACGGCCAGGCGTGCATGCATTGTAAGTAGGCCTAATAGGATAATTTTTGACACAGTTTAAATTTTCTAAAACGAAAAATTGGATTCAATTAAAGATATGTGGCAGGAATTGCAGTTATAAAGGTGCTATGTCACACATTGTCATGTTAAGGATAAAAAAATTAAACTTTTGTTTTGATATTCATTTGATGAGGAGAACATAAGTACGCAAAATAAACAATATAGATAAAAACAACCTGTATTGAAAGCTATGTTCTTCATTGGCTTTATATTTTATATTAGAGACTTACAAATTTAAAAGAGCCGGCCTAACTCAGTCGGTAGCGCGCTCGACTCTTGATCGTGAGGTTGTGAGTTCGAGTCCATCCGGCGGCAGGTTGGTTTCCTGTTCTTCGGATGAGACAGTAAAAATCCAGGTCCCGTGTCGCAGCAGGTGTCGGCACGTTGAACCCTCACTGCACAATGGCCGTAAGTGCCGAGCATAGGCCAAAATTTGAAGCCCTTCACCGGAATTTGGTGACGTCTCCATATGAGTGAAAGATTCTTGAGTGGGACGTTAAACAACAATAAACAAACAGACAAACAAACAAATTTAAAAAAGTTTTAAATAGTATAGCTCTTATGCCGCTCCTTCTGAATAGAGTTTTTACGGTTTTTGAATTTTACGGGTTGTTCCGTTCCGTTACGGTTTTTCATAATAGTATACAGTTTCAAAGAAAATAGGTAGGGCAGCATCACTTCCGGTTATCACATATATGACCTGGAATAGGGATATCATGATGTGATAGGTGCCAGATTTGCAGCCTGCAGTAAAGTGATGAAACTCGCCAATTTTATAAGAGAGAACAATATTCAAAGCTTTATTCCTTGCAGATGAATTGAAACAGAATATCACTCAATGTTGTCAATTTAAATACTACGAAACCGGAAGTCAATTTCTATTGAAGTCACTTGATCTGAGTATCTTCGAAACTGAACGAATGGAACAACTCAAAAAAGTTCTGTTGGGAATCTATTTTGTTTAAAAAATGCAATGATTGACATTTTTCTGTAGATTAACAAAAACATTTTGTGGATAAGTGGGAATATTTTTAATTGAAATATCTTATGACTGCCAATTACTAGATCTAAACTCAATACTCCATGAGAAATAGTAAATGGAATATTTTATGACTTATAATAGTATAACAAATATCATATGACTAATATAGTGCATGGAATTTTTTACGACTGAAAAATAGTAAATGGAATATTTAGGACTGAAAAATAGTACATGGAATATTTTAGGACTAAAAAAAAGCAAATGGATTATTTTTTTAAAATCTGTGAAAGAAGACCTTTAACACAGGTAATACTTTATATTGTGTTGATTAAACATTGTCTTTAAAAAAGAGATGGGGATACAGATGATAATGTGAGAAAGGTTTTTAGTTGAAAGATCGGACTATAAATATGTATGACGTAATTTAATGTAATAATTTGTCATTTCCTTGGAATAACAGTAAGGCATTTTAAACACCAAGGCACGATAAAAATATTTTAGGCTTTAATAGCCTGTTACATCCCGCCTAACTATGAGCACTGATTACTTGCTTGACCGATTTATTGCTTTTCGTTTATATACTCTTTGCTGGTAATGTTTTGTTGACGTCATTCACATTTTCCTTGATGATACATTGAGCTACAAAAGCTAATGTGTCGATATATTTCAATCAAAATGTATTGCAGTCGCAATTTTTTTTTCAGTATCGCATTACTTACACATTGATACACTTTCCATTATGTATCTACGAATTTGAGGGAAAAATACATTCCCTGTGTTCATTCACCTTGTGTTATTAAGATCAAAGTTCTTTAGTGTTTAGATATGCATGTATCGATAAGCAGTGTACGGATAACGTCAAACACTTGTTATATCCTGTTACAATGTCTTTGACATTGTCAATAAAATCTTCAAATAACGGTAAATTATTTCATGGTGCAAAGCAATCAGCTGACATTCATTTTTTATTATATATAAATAATGTGTGTGTGTGTGTGGGGGGGGGTGTCAAACAGCTGACGAAATGTGGCCAGATGAGGGAATTTCTTTTTCTTCACTTTTTGCATTTTTTTTGCCAAGCTTTAGATGCAAACTTTGTGTCAGATTTTGGCTCATTTCATTTAAGCGCGCATTTCAATATAACACGTGTCGATATAATTCAGCGCATCATAAACTGCTGTGTACTACGTTATTCCCCAGTCACAGGCATCTGCGAAATGTAGTTCTACCTCGATAAGTAGGCAGTTGGTTGCCAGCAACAGGGGTGACTCACTAGTTTTCGTCGACACAAATATTAATGCGACAATAGTGCATGGAATCAGGGCAAGATAAATATGTTTTCCTGTTTGCCGCTATGTTTTTGATTTTGATAAACAGCGTGTTTTAGAATTTGACAGAATCTGCATGTGCGATTCTACCTTGGTAAACTTGTATTCTCCATTAAAGAGTTATGAAGGGTCTCCATTGCCGAGTGGTTAGAGCATCGCGCTTTGAACCATGAAGTCTCTCACTTCTGTTTAGCGCAGGTTCAAGTCCCGCTGGATCCTAAGCTGATCTTTTTTTTTCAATATGCCGCTTTATAATTCACAAATGATCCGATATGCCAGGGCGTGTTCAATATATGAACATTTCATATACAGAGGTAAATTACTTACTGACAGACTGAAGATTATGCCAGACAATGGGCCAAACATGAAGACGTAGAACCAGACACTTTGTCTGATTGGCTAAAAGCCATACGATGGTTGATAAAATCTCGTATTCGAAAACTTAAAGGGACTACGAAAACACGTAATCCCACTGTTTTTAGTGATCCAGAAGTAGTAACTGAACTGGATAGATTACATGATCAATATGTACTGGTACCATCAGACAAAGCCTCAAATAATATTGTTTTTATTTGTAAGGCACATTTCTATAATTGTTTATTAGAAGAACTTGGGTTAAATACGAATTCTGTAAATCCTACATACACACGTAGCTCACTTTCAAAGAACGAGATCCTTCAAAATCACGTTCCGTATTACGCTCAATTGATATACATACAACGGATACCGATTTTGAGCTACCATATTTATATTGGATACCAATGGATGTCAACGTTCCGCAAATTTTACGGTCAGTATAATAGTCTTGTTTGCGATTACTCTGTTTCGCTGGGTGAAATGTTGAGTTGCCCTTTCGTTGGCGGTTGTTGAGACGTCTGTACCAATTGTCGCGAGGATTCACTCCTCACGTGACTGTGGACTCACGGCGGGTGTGACCGGTCGACAGGAAATGCTTACTCCTCCATGGCACCTGATCCCACCTCTTGGTTTCCAGAGGTCCGTGTTTGTCCATTTTTACCGGATTTGTATCTATGTCCTGGACATTCTATTGATTTATACTTTGGTATCTGAGATTTTTTATATCTATATCTAAACTTCATAAAACCCCATATAAGCAAAGATACATAGCAGGATCCAGCAAATGTTCTACCAAACCTTTATCTCTAATCCTTACCAAGATATTGACATCCATTAAGGAGAAACTTCAACAATATTGTACAGTTGCTTATTCCAGAAGGGGTGTAAATCAGTTGTGGATACTAAAAAAATCTAAACAGCTTTTAGAAAATTTGAAGGCACACAATTTTTCTCGAATTCACAGTATCAAAACATATGACTTCTCTACCATTTTACACAACTATTCCACATAAAAAAAGAAAGACTTTTAAGCATCATAGACAACTGTTTTTTCACTAAAGGTGGTACCCGAAAATTTAAATATCTAGTGACTGGCTGTCAGGATACTTATTTTGTCCAACACCACTCTGATTCTACACATAAATACACTGAAGTTGGTATAAAAAACATGCTGGAATTTCTAATAGACAATATATTTGTATATATGTTCGGAGACGTGGTCTTTCAACAAACTGTTGGCATTCCTATGGGAACCAATTGTGCCCTTTCATTGGCCGACCTGTTCCTTTAATCATACGAAGCAGACTTCATTCAGAAACTGCTGAATCAAAAGAAGAAAATTTTTGACTTTTTAATTTGACATTTAGATATATCGACGACGTTTTGTCAATTAATAATGACAATTTTCATACATATGTCAATGCGATATATCCCAACGAACTAGAAATTAAAGATACAACAGAATCAAGCACACACGCTTCATACTTAGACATTTAACTTAATATAGACACAGACAGGAAATTAGCAAATAAGCTATACGACAAACGCGACGATTTCGGCTTTCCCATCGTAAATTTTCCACATTTATGTAGTAATATCCCTCAGTCACCCGCATATGGAGTTTATATTTCACAAATGATCCGATATGCCGGTGAAATGTGGAGTTGCCTTTTCGTTGGCGGTTGTTGAGACGTCTGTACCAATTGGGACGAGGATTCAATCCTAACGTATTTCATTGGACTTGACTGTGGACTCACGGCGGGTGTGACCGGTCGACAGGGGATGCTTACTCCTCCATGGCACCTGATCCAGAAGTAGTAACTGATCTGGATAGATTACATGACCAATATGTACTGGTACCATCAGGCAAAGCCTCAAATAATATTGTTTTTATTTGTAAGGCACATTACTATAATTGTTTATTAGAAGAACTTGGGTTTAATACGAATTCTGGAAATCCTACATACACACGTAGCTCACTTTCAAAGGACGAGATCCTTCAAAATCACGTTCCGTATTACGCTCATTTGATATACCTACAACGGATACCGATTTTGAGCTACCATATTTTACGGTCGGTACAATAGTCTTGTTTGCGATTACTCTGTTTCGCTGGGTGAAATGTTGAGTTGCCCTTTCGTTGGCGGTTGTTGAGACGTCTGTACCAATTGTGACGAGGATTCACTCCTAACATATTTCATTGGACTTGACTGTGGACTCAGGCGGGTGTGACCGGTCGACAGGGGATGCTTACTCCTCCATGGCACCTGATCCCACCCCTTGGTTTCCAGAGGTCCGTGTTTGTTCATTTTTACCGGATTTGTATCTAAGTCCTGGATATTCTATAGATTTATACTTTGGTATCTGAGATTTTTTATATTTATCACATTATACTTGTAGCATTTCTTTCATTATCCGGTTACGTGTGAGAGTGTGTGTTTGCGTGCGAGTGTGTATGTGTGCGTTTTTTTCATGTTATTTTAATCGTTTTGTCCTCATGAAAGGACAGGTCGTCCCGAAAATTTTAGTTTTAATTTGACCTTGTCGTTAGTCATTTAGTGCTATATATATATATATATATATATAGCAAAGACATTGTCCAGTGAGAAAACCTTATTAAGCATATCTATACTAAAGTAATATTTCGTTCTGATGGCATCATTTAAAATTCTCAATTCTTCTAAAGCTAAGATAGCCATCTTTTTACAGTGGTTACTCTTTGACGGATTTTGGCTATGCGTTTAGATTTATTATTTGGCCTTGTCTGATACCACTTTCTCTTTATGAAGTCTGTTAAAAATTGGAGCTCAACTGATGAAGTCTAATTGACAGAAACGATCGTCATGAGCATTATAACTTTGGTATTATGTTTATAACATTTACTAACATTAATGACGTATTTTATAAAGTATAATGCAGAAGTATGAATGGTTATTCTATTAAATACGACATATTTTGATATAACAGCGGTCTCAACTCGAAGAAAAAGGAGAACAAATAAAGAAATGATATAATGATATACTGTATAGTTGCTTTTATTCACGGGGGTTAATTTCGTTATATTCGCGGTGATAGAATATTCCGCAAAATTAAATACCCGTGAATATAATAGGTTACACTTATGAAGTATTAGAAAGACAATTCGTATCCTATCTTGAGCGAAATTTAATACCAGTGAATAAGTTCCTCTCAGAAAAAAATTTCCCCATCCCCGTGGAATCAAACAATTATACGGTAATTAAACGTCTGATTGCATGGTTGCTATGTAACTATTTCTAATGGGACTTTGTATACAATTGTATTACGAATGAAAGGCTTATGTATCTCTAGTAATACGTTTAAAATTTTAAATCAAATCTTCTTGCAGTGAATTTCTCTATAATACTTAATGATAAGCCCGGTTAGATTTCTATAGACTATAGCAATATATGGCTTGATTTAAAGGTCACGATAATTGATATGAAATACAAACATCAAGAGAAACTTTGCAAAAGTTTGAATTTTCATTTATAAGTTTTGTTGCAATAAAATTGTTTCTAGAATTGTTTTGGCTTGAATGTTATATGTGTAAATTCAAACAGTGTGTCGATGTGTTTTTGTTTGTTTCTATAGCAACGGATAATTCCGTTTCTACTTAATATACGTGTCCCCGTCGGAAAAAAGACATAAGAATAGATCAAAGTTAGGGATTCAATAACTGTTAACCAATCAAGTGTAAGTAAAATATAATAATTAGATACGCAATGGAATGAAATATACGACAGAAGATTAGAAAGATTGTTTGTATTGATTTTCAAGGAAAGTTTATGTAATTTGCAGTAGACATTTCAGTGGTGATGTAACCATTGCACAAAAAACAATTTCGACAGCGAATGCAAGACTACCGATTAGATTTGATATAATTGTTTCCCGTCACTAGTTAATAATTCAAGCGACGTCAGAAGAAATGGGTGAATAACAGTAGCATCTACAGAGGGTGGTAAAAGTCGGCAACACACAAAAAAGGTGAATGATCCGAAATGATAAGAAATATATAGAAATACAGTACCATTTTTGTGAGCCAGCTGTAGAGAAAAGATAAACAGAATTGAAGTCATTGTAAGATAAGGTTTGATAAATATGTACATGTAATAATATATACTTCATTATGATGTGAAGATATATACATATCCCGTTGTGTTCACTTTTTGGATTCTGCTATTAGGTGTCATTTGAGTGGTTGGGTGGTATGAGTCTCGCAAGTGTTATGTCATGGGTTCGAATCCCACGTCATGCCTTTGACATAATGTTTCATAGCACAGGTAAAAATCTTTAACACATCACTAAAAACTAAAGACGTTGTCATAGAAATATTTGAAGAACGCCAAATAATGCTGGTGACATGGTCATAACAATCATGGAATAATGTGAAACGATTCTGGTGTCGTTGTGATATCAATGTGGGAAGAACGTGAAACAACGCTGGTGACGTGGTCATAGCTATCTTGGAAGAACGTGAAACAATGCTGGTGACGTTGTCATGACAATCTTGGAAGAACGTGAAACAATGCTGGTGACGTTGTTATAACAATCATTGAATAACGTGAAACAATGCTGGTGATGTCATAACAATTTTAGAAGAACTTAAAATAACGCTAGTGATGTTGTCATAGCAATCTAGAAAGAACTTAGAATAACGCTGGTGACGTTGTCAGCAATCTTGGAATAACACGTAAAAATGCTAGTGACGTTGTCATACCAATCTTGGAAAAACACAAAATAATGCTAGTGACGTTGTCATAGTAACGTTGTCATAGTAAATAACGTTTGTGACGTCAGCAATCTTGGACGAACACGAAATAACGCTATTGTCATAGCAATCTTGAAAGAACACGAAATAACGCTAGTGACGTTGTCATAGCAATCTGAAGAACGTAAAAATGTTAAAACATTTAAACAAAATCAAGATATATAATGTTAGCACTCACCATTGTGATTGGCATTTTTCTCGTGTGAATGCCTAAAAGCGTTGAAAAAACTTGTTTTAAATTTGATTATATATTTACCTATCTTACGGATTAGTATCATTCAAATCTTTTATTTCATCCCCTTTAGTCTTCATCCATAAATAAATCCCATACCAGTTGTTAACCTACTTAATCCTACAAAAACCTGAAATTAAAAACATACTCATGAGATGAAAAGAAATGTTAATACAGGATATAATCGCATTCTTTCTCATAGAAATACACGGACGAGGGGAATTGATCACAGCAAGTGACATTTCATGGTGGAAATTTCCTGATGGAAATTTGACCAATGAAATGTTAATCTGGTGTCTATAATGCTATAAACATCGTATTGCAAAATGTGTGTCAAATTCTGTCAAAGACGATTGATGTTTACTTCTCAATTTTCGAATATTTTCTGCCCTAACGTTATCGAACATCTTTCATTTTCATGGGCTCTATTTGAGGATGTGTCTGACTGTAATTTAGGTTATTTTATGCCCTGACATAAGATAAATTACTTGCATGAAGGAGTACCAGCTGTATTTTGTATGTTGTTTTACATCCCGCTCCCATGAACTTTTCACACACACACACACACACACACACACACACACACACACACACACACACACACACACACACACATATATATATATATATATATATATATATATATATATATATATATATATATATATATATATATATATATATATATATATATATATATGGAGATGACATCAACTTTAGCAGTAGTGTCACAAATATTTGGCCTATGCTAGAGCCTAATGTCAATGCAATGACGTGGCACGAGACCGCTGTTTTAAGTCTCAATTCAAAGAACAGTGCCTTTCACTGATTAAGCGGAGCGCATGGCGAAGGATCCATTTCTGGTAAACACTTGGAGTAGCGATGAAACATAATGCTAAAATGCCAGCTTAAGATAATTACACTTGGTATTTTCCGTTCCGTTTAATGTTTTGCGTTTTACCAAAACTACTGAAAGGGTTTCAAACATTTTCCCTAGTCACACATTGTTGATATGTTATACTTGAAGCAATAATGATTTTGAACAACCATATTTATATTGGATGCCTAAGCTTCACAAAACCCAATGTAAGCAGAGGTACCTGGCGAATCCAACAAATGGTTTGTCATGGCCATCTTGACGATTTATACTTCGGCATCTGTGATTTTAATATTCATTGGCTACTTCCATCGAGTTCACATCATTTTAACGAAGATCTCCCCCTTTGAGAGCATGTTGGTTGAAGGTTAACGAAAGGAAGCTTCTAATCAAAAGCAACAGTCAGCCGCCATGAACGACCGTGTGTCCAAAAATAGAGATAACAAGATTATATTCTGTAGCCAGTTAAATACCCTGGAAGGGAAGAAATGATTGATAATGAATGATCGCAACCTACAATGGTAACTATTTCATAACATGTATCCAGGAGTGTCTTCCGAACGATAAAAATACACAGTATGCAGAATACGTTTGTATTTGATGTGTTAATTATATAAACGATTCGAATAAATCATTTAGGGAACCTTCGTGTTAATCCGGCTCATCGTTATGATCCGTCATGTAGTCTCCCGTTTTCGATTATGTTTTGTTTTGTGTGTACTTCCGCTTTGAATATTTACCTTCGCAACGTATGCATCGTACATGGAATATCCTTATTTTTTACCACATTGACGTTATTTTGTGTAAAGAAATCCAAGAGACTCTTGAAACATACCCCAGTACGTTATTTAGTTGGCGAGGGAAATGTGCGGACAGACCGGGAGTCGAACCCAGAATCTTCCGAACACTAACAGGACGCCCTTACCAACTGTGCTATCTGTATATAACCGAAACAGGAAGTCAAGTTGAGGGACATTTTTCACAATTCACGTGACTTCTGCGACTAAATTCAGGATTATAACGGTAATCCGGGCTAACTTTAAAGTTCCCTATTGGTCATATTAGGAAATTTTATGCTTATCCCTTGAGCACATGATTGAAGTTTATTAGAAATATTTTACACCGAAGGATCAACAGAATCGTAAGTTGCAATTTCTAGTGATAAATAACATTAAACCCTCGTCATTGCTTTTAAAGAGTTGTTTTTTTTCTAATTTCTGACAATAAAATGCTACACCACATCCAAATATTAAGTGAAAGAGAAGGGGCTGGTCTCTATAAACCTGTTTGTGTTTTTAATATGTATAAAATTTTGAATTACATATTTTGTCACTTTTTAAAGTGTCCGATCGTATCCATTACGCCTGTACTAACCCCTTTCAATTTAAGATTCAATTTACTGATCTATGGATCAGCTTTTACGATGACATATTACAATATGAAATTGAAAGCGTTAATCACATTGTTTATTCAGAAAATGTCCATCTATTGCTTTCATTTGACTTCTGTACACGAAATCGATATTAGGAAATAGTCCGATCAAACTAATTTTCATACATTTTCCTTGTGGATTCTTTAAAGTTGTCATTAAAGCTGCTGTATTCCATGAAAGTGATTACATCAAACGGAGAAAGGTCGTAATTCTGTAATCGTCACCTGTATATAGAAATGTGACATGGTACAATAATCAATTTATAGGTTAAGTAGCTAGCGGAGTGGATATCATTCTGAAATAAAAATTGGAATGTGTCGTAATAAAATGACGTTGTTCATCGATGTCAGCATTTTGTTTTGGGGAGGGGGGAGTTCTTTTCCTCAATAAGTTACATGAGAATATAGTTTTATTTAAAAAATAGATTTAACTATTAAAGAAACTAACCTTAGGTTTTCCTTCAACGGAACATTTTAACTGACGAAATATATGTTTGTCTTAAAAATAACAATTTAGAAATTAAAAAACTATAATTTGATGTTATGAATTTTAAAGTTGTTTAACGTCCTGCGAAGACTAAAATCTAAATTTGACCAGCTACACGTGGAAGTGCAGTAGATTTAGAGATTTAGACATCTGATTTACCGTAAGCAAATACAGAACTTCAGATTTAGTTTCTATCTGTAGCAATTTAATTAACCCTTTGACCCCTGAATATCTGAGTGGTATTCTCTTTTCTTTTGTTAAAACAAGTCTATTATGGTCTGTAGGATTGAAATTGTTAAAATCTGTAATCGCTCTCGTTTTCTGATATGTCGCGTATAGGATCTGAGGCAATCCGCTATGGGGTCACGTGCGGATGACCTCGTTGGTGTGTAATTTTCGACCAATGAAAAAGCGACTTACATAATCTTGTAAGCGATCAAAATGGCAAAGATGATGTAAATATTTGTAACATTATGAACAACACAGAACACACAAAATACGGTAGCACAGAATTATATTCATAACCCTGGATGGATTCGAGTCACAAAAGATATTCCGATGGATTTTTGCGGACTGACGGTATTCTTTGTTAAAAAATAAATAACATCTATTTGCCATTAAATTTTTGTAAGTCGCCTTTTTATTGGTCGAACACCACACATCTAAGAGAGGTCACCCGCACGTGACCCCATAGCGGATTGTGTTAGATCATCTACGCGACACATCAGAAAACGGGAGCGGTGGGAGAGGGTTTTTAATTAGATTGTATCTGTAGCTGACATATTTTGTATCGCGTGCATGGAGAAGGGATTTTTAATACAAAAACAAATTGACACACAATAACAATTTTTTGCTTAATGCAGCTTTAGAATCCGCTCAGATTTTTTTTACATGGGTACGTCAATAGCTATACGAGAAGAAGATCTACCAGAAATTTTGACCTGTGCTATGTACTGAAAATATTACCTCTGCTATGTACTGAAATTTTGACCTGTGCTGTGAACTGAAATTTTGACCTGTGCTATGGACTGACGCCTGTCGTGACATCGGGTATCGATACTTGTCCCAATCGTAAATTCGGCACTGAAAAAAAACACAGTCTGTATCTGTTTTTAAGTGTTGGAATTATCCGATACCTGGAACCGTTCACTAAACAATCTATAACATGGCCATGAAAAACGACACCAACATATTACACATTTTCTTTTACATACAACAATTATCGAAATGGCATCGGAAAAGAAAATCGCCATGGAACACCTAGGTAAGAGATATTTGTTGCAGTATTCGTTAGCATACTGGCAGGAACATTTGCTTTCAACGGTAAACTCTTGTTCTTTCAAATTTTCAGATTGGGTAGAGGAATATATAAGATAATTCGTCGTACCAAGATCAAATCCGATTTCACTCAGAGTTAGAATCCAACACCAGTACCAATTAATTGTTATGAAATTGATTGTGGTTTGGATGTTCATTATCATGAAAGCTATTGTTAATCTTCCTATATAAAAATATTGATTGTAATAATTGATGATTCACGAATATGAGATACAATCAACACGTTACTCTGTGGATAGATTCCACGTGTATCTTATTTCATAAACGGTATAGATATAGATACATTGCTATTGATCATTATATTTCTGGTTTCATTGATATAAAGCACGCTATTTCAGGATATCAAACTATGTGACTTTAAAACGTACGTGAATGATTGATGAGTAATATGTATTTATAAATGTTAACATTAGTACATAAACCCAGTACATAGATTTCGACAGTATTACTTTATACTAAAGATTTTTCACTGAGATAGCACCATTTCAATTCTAAACTTCTCAAAATCGAAGATATTCATTCTTACAGTGTGTACTTCTTAGAAGGATTTGGCAGAACATTTAGATTTTTTATTTGGCCTTGTATGATGCCACTTTTTCTTTTGGATATATACATTGAAATTAAATTAAATAGTTGAACTACATATAGTTTATACCCTTTTAAATCCCTGTAACTACATACCATGAAATATATTATACTGTATAGTTGTTTGTTTTTGCGGGGATTTATTTTCGCTATATTCAAGGGCAATGAAAATTTCGCGAAATTAAATACCCGTGAATAAAATACCTTACACTTATGAAGTATCAGAAAGACAATTCGTAACCAATCTTGCGAGAATTTAAATACCCGTGAATAAGTTCTTTTCAGAAAAATGCGAAATTTTCTCCGCGTGGAATTAAACAACTATAGAGTATACATGCGATGTACATATCACTTGGCACATACATTCCAAATATATATACACATACACAAAATGTTTCGAAAACATGTTCCGACTTTACCGTTCAAAAAGACTATGTTATAAGTTACATATCATACTAAGGGATATATCATCAAAGAGTGTTGTAGTACAATTTTGTTGGTATATAGCTTTTAATGCATACACATTAAATATTATTCAAAAGAGCCACATTCATAACTATTAAATTATTGAAAATTTATCAGTGAAACGTCATTTCATTACATGTTCCAAATATCAAACTTTTTCCTTAACATTCTAGGAAGTTTCGGGTCACATGTCCACGCTTATCCAATTTAATCTTTATTATTTCTCTCCCTTATTGTTTAAAATCATTACGATCGTTGAGGCAAGTTGAGTATACAGGATATTTCAAATAACTCACAAGAAGAAGCTCAACGGGTTCTTAATCAGGTGAATGGGATGGTAATTTAATGTAAGAATGCAGATGTATGAACTTTTCCCAAACATACTGCGAACCATTCTAATACTTTCTTGCCCGTGTGTGAAGTTGCTCCATCCTGTTTGAACCATAAATCACAAACATTTATCCCACTCCCGTCAGCTCCGGAATAAAATTTCGTTTAAATTAAATTTCACCAAATAATATATCTTAATATGTTGATTTTAAACATCAGCTTTGCAAAAAGAAGGAGGCGTGCCAATAGTAATTTCTATCAGATGTTGCATGATCGAAACTTTGTACGGTGAAAGTTTCAAGTCAAATTTCAAAATTCTGTATAAAGATGATGTACTGATATTGCAATCTAACGACCTAAATACTTGGCCTATTTTCTCCTTGTGTGTTTCATGACGACATTCACTATACCAATGCTATATTCTGATCCTACACTCATTGTCCCCCAGGAATTTGCTTCCTTCTGTCGTCAACAGTTCCATGTTTATCAAATTTAGCCTAGTCACAATTCGAGATATTTGTTTTCTAGACATGGTTTTGACACCCATATACTTGTTTGTAAGACACCGGTATAATTATACATGTACTAATATTGGTGACTTTCAATAATCGAAATATAATTTAACAACATCTATTTAATAGCCCTTCTTGTCATCTATTTTGGTTGCAAAAAATAAAAGCACTTATGACCTTATAGGTTTAGAGTTTCGTTATAATTCCACACTTTCGAATAGAGACTCTTTGTACTGCATTTTCAATTTTCAATCTAAATTATTATTTCAGAGTTATAGACATTTGAAGTGGGGGGCATGATTTTTTAAACTTGATTTGTACGAATGTTATAATTAATGAAATACAAACGATCCAGTGGCTTACAGGCTATATTGTATATAATAGATTAACATATAACGAAATATAGCCTATAACGAATAAACATTAATGTCCGTACACATGATAACCCATGCTATCTAGCAGCTACTTGACATGTTTCCGACAAAATCCAAAAATTGAACTTTGTAAAGATCTTTGTCACTTT
Organism: Atrina japonica; assembly: GCA_030159075.1. Taxonomy (NCBI): domain Eukaryota; kingdom Metazoa; phylum Mollusca; class Bivalvia; order Pterioida; family Pinnidae; genus Atrina; species Atrina japonica. Next base: position 225,455 of record BROG01000633.1, read on the forward strand.
TGTCATGTTTGAAGATTGTAAAATATGACCACATGATCACATATTTGTATATACAGGTTTCACATTGACGCTATTATCGATATAACTTTAACTCACATAACGAAACAATTCCCTTTCACTCCGTTCTATCTAAGCAACGAACTTTTCATATAACGAATACAATTTTCTGTCCAAGTAAGTATCATATTCTGTCCTCCTACATATCATGTGTTTAGATCGTTCTTATCTTAAAAGCTAATGATGAAATATCACGAAGAAAGATATATAAGACTTGTACATAGTCTGGCGCGTCATGTGTTTTGTTTTTTTAATATGCGTAATACCTTGGTTATATATTATTTGAAAAGCCTTAACTATTCCTTTAAAGGCTGAGGACGTGGCCAAAAACCATGATTCATTACATAGATTCAGTTTAAATTTTTTGCCAGCCAAAATTCGGAATTTTGTAAGCTTCGTTCGAAACTTCATATACATGTACTATACCTAAGAACACAAGAAAACGAACAACCCCAGTCCAAAAAAATTAATAAATGCATATGAAAATATATACAATTAAGTTAAAATTTAACAAATGATCGACGTTTTCACCTTCATGCGTAAGAAAAATATTGAGAAAGAATTTGACTTTAAGGCTAAATCGATACTGTTTCTACTAATGTCAATGGTTTCACATCCACTAACTGATTAATGTCTGAAAAATAAATCACAAAGACGAAAGCAATCTTCCACGGGATTGTGACAGATACGAGAAATTTAGCGAAGGAGGACTGAAATTCTACATAACAACATTGAATTAGATGAAAAAGAATCGATTTGACTAGGGAATACCACCTACTGGTGTCTCTATTTCATATGTTGATTGCAAGAAATAACACATTGATGACATTATTGAAACTACGAAGTATGCACCACAATGATTTAAATACACGAGAAATCAAGTTTGGAGTAAAAATATGATAGCATCCACCCACTCATGTTATCACGGTGATCCACCCACTCGTGTTATCACAGTGATGTTTACTGGAGTTTAGGTAGATTTTAGATCCTTTGATCATCAACAATAACAACAACAAGTGCAACAACAACTACAAATAATAATAATACTAATAATAATAATAATAATAATAAAAATAATAATAATAATAATGATAATAAAAATTATGATAATAATAATAATAATAATAATAATAATAATAATAATAATAATAATATTAATAATAATAAAAATAATAATAATAATAATAATAATAATAATAATAATAATAATAATAATAATGATAATAATGAAGAAGTATAATATCACAAAGCATTTTTTCTCTACTACTCTATTTTGTTAATGCTTTTTCTCAGCTCCGTGATACACAAGTATAATGTTAAAGTGGCCTTTCAGCGCCATATTAGGTTTGGGCATTGGAAATAATTACATTTTCATTAAAAGTACACGGGAATCAAGAGAAACGGGAAAATGTGGTAAAGTACATTAATCTTAAAAGCATCTTGCTGGACTGGATACGATGTACTTATTTCATTTACGATTTTTATAATATGTTTTGATAGTCAGCATTTCGACACGTCTAACATTCAGTGGCATCTCTATGATCAATAACATGAAAACTCATGACGAATTTGTCCTACAGAAACTGGTTTTAGTTGTTTTGAACCAGTTTTGTAAATTTTCCATTTGTTACATAAACTGGTTTTAAACTGGTGGTTTATCATTGTTTTTTATCCTAAACCAAAATTAGTTTATCAAACATTAAACCTGCTTCCTGGGGTGGGTGGTTTAGTAGGTTTATGGAATAGTTTGTTTCTAAAACAACATGGCGGTGAAAACATGGACAAGTACTATTATTGGATACCTTTTATGTGTCTTCTGGCCATATTTATGTACTGGGGCAGTAAAACTGACAGTACTCATAAAGAGATTAAAACGGTGAATTGATCAATTCAGACTCCGAATTGATCAGCTATCGATTGTCATTTTTTCACTTTTTTATTTCGAAATCTAACAGGGGTTATCATAGAGTGATTTTCGCATTTTAGCACATTACCTTTGAAAATTCAAAAACCGAAAACATGATTATCAGGGTTAATAAATATCTTATTAAGGTTAATACTCTTTTTTTCTGTAACTGGTGTTATTTTTCCCTGTAATAAAACAGCGGCGACTGTTTACTTCTTTCTAAAACCCATATTGGTAGTTTAAACCATTTATATGTTTAGCCATTGACAACCATTTTTAGTTTCATAACCGGTTTGCAAACTTGTTAATCAAAAACCAAAACCTAAACTAATTTATTTGCAACAAATTCACCCTCATTAATAATACAGTGCCTGTATCTCCTCAGAGATTGTCTTTTGTATTATAGAATTATAGAACCTTTGAACCTATATTTATATTTAATGATTGGCATTATAAAACGATCGACTTTTATATCCCTGCTTAAAAATAGGTATATGTGCTTGAAATTGTATGTGTGCTTGAAAAAATGTATAAAGTATTAACAACTACCTTGTCCCTGCTGGGTTATATTTCAAGGAAGATTCGTTTTGTTTCCTAGTTTTCTGAGAACTTTGCAAAGTTCAATTTGTCGGTTTTATAATTCAATCAGAAATAGCATTTGAAGGATATGGAAACAATAAATGACAAACTGAGGAATGTGAAATTATAATTTGGAAGAAATTAAGTTAAATACTTCTGAAATCATGAAATGCCGCCACCAGAAGCAAATAAATCTCATGACATTGTTATCTACGTTTCGTCAAAATGATGGAATCAAATGAAAGCATCATGAAAACAAATGTATAGACCAGTGAATGTGTTATCCATTGCAGTCCATTTAAGATGATAATTTCTTGGTAATTGAGACTCTTTTGGTGTCCATTGTTTGTCAAAGAAAGACAAATCTTGCAGAGTCACCGGTCGTCTTTGCCGCTTTATTCGCAGCATATTAACCTGTAGACGGCAGAATGTACACCTACTACCCCCCCCCTCTTACAAACGTGTTCTTAAAATGTAAAATCCTATGTTCTACCAAACACTATGTACTTTTAAAAATCCTAGAGAAAATAGGAAATCGACATATTAAATAGTAATCTAGTCTGTTTCATAAATGAGGAACGCCCTTGGAGAAGTCTATCATCTCTAGTCAGCGCAGATCAAGCTTCGGTGGACCTCGAGCTGATTATATTGGTTTGTTTTCAGTTTTGGATTTTATTACAAAAATCTAGTGGACAAAATTATTGAATCCTTGTTTGGTTTATTTTTCATCAATAAAAACTAAATACATATTCAAAAATAAACAAATAAATAAAAGTGCAAAGAATAAACAACACAAAAACCACAAAAAAAGATTTGTTAACGTTCACCATTATTACTTTCTGAGTGATTTCTGAAAAAAAATATAAGACATGTAAGGTGCTTGTTACGATTGTCATGGTTACAAAATTTGTATTAAAATACAGTGAGTGTTAGGCTGCAATATGGTACTGCACATATTATTGTTGACGTCTCGAAGTGACGATGGAATAGAAATCTCAATAGGCAGGTTTCAATCTCGCACGTGCACGATAAGGCTAAAATATACATGTAATCGATAATGAGGCTGATGTTATATTGATTTATTTCCGGATGCAGTTGCAAACAGTGGCATCATCTGTAATGAGGCTGATGTTATATTGATTTATTTCCGGATGCAGTTGCAAACAGTGGCATTATCTGTAAACGACACACTAAGCTTAAATATCGAGGAACTATTGGCTATGACGTGCACGAATCTCAAAGACATTTGAAAAGAGAATGGCAGTAAGCAGATCCTCGTCGCACGATCTTACGGACTTACTCCAGTTGCAGACGACATGAACCACATCGCTTCGAGTGCAGGTAGTGATCTAAGTGATGACAACTAATCCAATACAACAACTAATTATTATAAACATAATACCAAAGTTATAACGCTCAAGACTATCGTTTCTGTCAATTAGACTTCATCAGTTGAGCTCAGGTAGATAAAAGATGCATATTTCTGAATAGGAAGTGGTATAATACAAGGCCAAATAATAAATATAAATGAAGCCTACAGCAAAATCCGTCTAAGAGTAACCACTGTAAAAAGATAACTATCTTAGCTTTAGAATAATTCAAAATGTTTCGAAAAATATAAAATCCAACAATCTTTTTTAACAGGTAAAGGCAGAGAATGGGTAACGAACTTTATTTTATTGTCTCCTTGTAATTTTCATCCGGTGTATAGATACGTTACCAGAATTCCCAAGTACGGCAGCAATGTAATGAAATGTATATGTTAAAAATTAATGAAGACATACCAATTATTTTTAATGTGAAACAAATAAAACGTTATGAAATTACGCTTGGTTATAGAAAAGTTTGGGTCAGATCTATTGCTTCAATGAAGCATGGTATGTATATAGTTTTGATCATAAACAAAGAGAATGGTGAAAATTTTGAATGTCCGACAGGGTTTGTTAAAACATGTACTTATAAATTACATAATAAATGATAAATCCTTTTAAACCTTGTAATGCAAGAATCTAAACGTGAACAACTTTGCTTGTTCCTTTATGACAAACGTGACGATATAAATTCTTATCACCAACTTCCGTTCCTGAGTAGTAATACCCCGTCTTCTCATGCCTATGGCGTTTTCATTTCACAACGTATATGTTAGGCCAGGGCATGCTCCCCTTATGAATGTTTTAATCTGAGGAAGTTCTACGGTCGATATGGGGATCTTGTAAAAAGATATGAATTCGAAGTCTCCCTCTCAAGAATGTTAGATAACATTCTGGAGTACCTCAATAAACAGTGACAACCTTTCACTAATCAGATCTAAAACTAATTGATGATATTTTCCCCAAGCTTGACCTTTTCACCAAACTCGAGAGGTTTCCATGTAACATTTGCGACGGATAACAGGGGGTGCTTGACTGCTTCCAGACATTTAGTCCCTCCCCGTTTGCAATTACTCTTCAAGTTGAGACCATTGTTACATCATTTGTCGTTACTAGTATCTAATGGACTTGGAATTTCGATTATTGAATGGTACTTTGGCGTTTATTATTCAAAGTGTCGTTATCGATTTCATGCCGATGTATTCTAAATTCCGGATAATGTCGGTGAAAATATACTGTAAAATGGTCAATTCCTTGTAAACAAAAATCTATCATTTTGCATTTTCTTTCACCATGGGTTAAAAATAGTTAATATTCACTAACGTGAAGCGTTTTAGATTCTGAAGCTTAAATTCACCAGAGGTCTTCATCTGGAATAATACAATTTTTGCTGAACAGAAACCTTTCACGATAGAAAATGACGAATTGAACCTTAGGAAATTCTGGGATACATCACCTTTTCATTAAAAATTCCCCCAAAATAGATAGATACATCACGGTCTGTTATTTAGAGTGCATCAAATAGATTGAACACTGACTAAACGTCACGTGAAAGAAGCGTGTTTAAAATTATCGTTACATTTGTTTGTTGTAGAATACAACACTTTTGCACGTGTTGTGTAATTCGTGTTGTTTAAATCCTGTTGTTGATATTAATTTTTATAATGAAGAAAGGAAAGTCAATTATAATGTAAACTAAAAATATTTCGTAAATCAAATGAAATACTTTATCAGCATTATTCCTGTAATTAATAGCATATATCTATCTTTTTTCTATCTATCTGTCTGTCTATATATCTATCTGTCTGTCTGTCAGTCTATCTTTGCCTGTCTGTCTATCTATCTGTTTGCCAATCGATGTCTGTCTGTCAGTCCAAGCAACCATCTATCAATATATATATTTCTATCTTGCTAGTTACCTAATCCTTAAATATTCGAGACCGTGTAACGTTGATGCCATATCATTTGACAACAATATCATTTGTGATTGCTTAGAATTCTCTAAAGACATTATTTATGTACACATTAAAGACAAAACACTAACAAATTATTATCTTCAACCATTTATGTCCTTGTATAAATCATGCATATATATATATATATATATATATATATATATATATATATATATATATATATATATATATATATATATATATATATATATATATATATATATATATACTTCTATAATATCTGTTTGTTGATCTTGGCTATACATAAAGATACCCGCCTTGGCTTCAACACCAGGAATAGTCGCATTCAATGATGATACTGATTGTTATAATAAAATAATCAGTAAATGAATGTTATTTTAGAGGTATTATGGATGAACATTTACAAACTTGTCCACATAGATAGTGTATAATACAAACAATTTGTAAAAATAAATATATGTTTATATCTGGCTAAATGTGATTCAGATCAACGCCAGAAACTGACAAAACATTTATTTCTGAATAATTTTCCAATATATTACCTGGCCCTATGTATCATGGGGGTAGACACACAAACAAAATCAATGGAATTGGAATGGTTTAGAAATATGTGACATCAGATATAGTATATTACATAAAGCTGAGGAAACCATAAATTAATACTTAAGAGGTGTTTGTGTTGTACAATAACATTTGAATTGAAAATTGATATTGGTAATAATTCTTTAAGTCGCTTTCCTTCCTGGATTGGAAACGAATTGGAAAACTATTATCAGTAAAAGTGATTTTGTTATCTTCTCTTAGGCAGCAGATAACTTTAACCGGAAGTTCAGCTATTCGAGTTACTTCCTGTTTACAGGAAAGTTAATTGGAAGAATGATCTAATTCATAATAAATAAAATAATTTTTCATTCAAACTGGTTTAAACTAGTTTTGGTTTTCTCATTTATTACAGATCAAACTAGTTTGGGAAACCAACCTAACTACCTCTGGAGGTGACTCAAGTGCTTTACATACAGCCCAAAGCATGCAAAGATGGCGGTTAAGACACAGTCCTTAGACAGGTGAATAATTGCTGTGCTTCAATAACTATAAATTGATGTTACAGATACTGTAAAACTCGACGAAATATACACTAAACCTGATTCATGCTGTACACATTAAATTCTAATATGTCGGTCATTTTAGAAAATGCAAACCTGTCATTAACTTCATGACTTCAAACTTAACGAAACTACTTTAAAAAAATATTAAAACCTGAAAACATAACTGAATCCAATTTTCTGTCAATAAATTCGTCCCAAGAGAATACCCTGTGCCTAACTGAGTGGTAGATGTAAATAAAACATGTAAAAATAACACAATTCAGCACCGTCTATTGAAAAATGTATACATGTATAAAATTTTGTAAACAAATGTAAGAAGATTTTGCATGTATACTAATAAAAACAATAGTCTACCTCCGATTCTACAAGGGATATAAGCCGTCGTCTCAGTTTTACTCAGACACATGTCAAATGTTGTATTTAGTTGAGACGATAAAACACAAATATAAAATTATATGTGACTGTCTTACTATGAGTATAAATCTAAACATATTATGGATAAGAATTTACAACTTTAGACCCATAGGCTGATTATGACGTTTTGTATATAATTATGCAGTCAAAGAATTTCAATTCATCGAATTTCGTTATAGGATTCCCATACGAGTATTGTAAAAATCCATATAACCTGACGGGGTGGAGTATCGTGAACCTTTACTTGACCTGGACGAGTTTAGGAATATAGGTAATACATTAAAAACACACAAAAGTAATTGTTCCTACTCTTCACCATACATACTGTTATTAAGTTGGTGATGAAACTTTTTTCCCATGAAACCTGAAAAAACAGAAAAGTGAGTAGAATCGACTTCGCCTCGCAATGTTATGGAATTGGAAAATTAAACTTTTGTTTCGTGTGAAAAAGCACCATCGATTATAAAATGTACCAATAATTTCAAGTACAAGTACAATGAGTATACGTATTGTCACCATAAAACTTGCAATATTTTAAGTCTTGAAATATTGTAATCTTTTCATGCATAGCCAACCAGTCTTCCGGATAACATTTTAAGGCGGGGATCCAGAGGTAGCTTTTATTTCTATAGTTACGGCAACTCTGATAGATCAGGTGCAGTGGGTACTACCTCTGTGTCGTCCTCTGTGTATAGTTGAAAAAGTTCAATGTAATGTTTCCCATGTGATAATGCCAACATTGGGGGACCATATGGTCGTATGTTGATTTCCTTTGGTTTGATAATCGCACAGCTAGCCTTCATTATCTGAAAAAGTTTCCCATCTTTATCAACAATATGTATTCTATCAGACTTTGTGTCAGCTATCATGAGGAAACCACGATCATCAACTGTTGTACCGACTGGTTCCATTAACGGATATTGTTCTGTCCCTTTATACCTTGCGAAAATTATTCCATTTGACGTTAGAAAGAAAACACAATTCTTTTTCCAATCGCAGACACTAATTATTCCTTTTTCCAATACATCTATCGACCGTACGTGGGAAAATAATTGCTTTCCTCTGGCATCCACGGCGAAACATGCCAGAACCTGACCATTCATTGTTATGACGTCCACTTGAGGAGGACCAAATGGGTGTGAAGCCCCACAAATAAACACCGAATTAACTTTATCATAAGCAAGGCAAGTGTATCCAGATGGCGTTACTATTCGGTTAATTATCTCCAAACTGGTACCCCCAACAGCAATTTGGAGAATAGCTTTTTTCGTGGGCACTGTAACAGCACATAGAGCAGTACTATTAGCAGGAGACAGTAAGTGGGTGGTTGTAATATCCCAAGGGTCTCCATCAGCAAAAAGTAGACTGTGTATGAACTTCCCGTTATCACTAAATAGTTTTAACTTTTTGTTCCATCGATCAACCACTACTAATAAATTGTGCAGCCATGTAATACCAACGACTGGTCCCGAATTTTGGTCGTCAGGAAGCTGTACTCGTATGGAACGCAAATGTTTTGCATATTTCAGGGGACCTGATGTAAAAATTGCCGACGACGCGGATGCGTGCCTTCCTGGTAGTTGTAAATTACTTGATGTATTTCCTGTGGCTGGCTGTTCCGTCCTTTCGCCTATACTGATGCGGCGCATAGAAATATGGTCACACACTACGTCCCAGTATGATGGCAATTCTTCTGTGGGTCCGATTGTTGCATTGTTTTGTGGGACGGGGGCAGGCGTATCAGCCTGTGCAATGTTTAATCGCTCTCTTTGTTGTGTTTGAAATCCACGTGGACTGTTTTCTGTGTCTTGAGTGCGCCTCCTTGGCATATCAGGGTTCTGTTCGGTCAGGTTAGCTTCTAAGCTTTGATAATTCGTGCCATAACATATATCAGAAGATTGGCTACTTCGATCCCCTGGCACTAGTAATGCATTAGACGGGTCTCTTTGCCTTAGGAATGAATCTAATGTTGAAATGCTGCGAGAAAAATCCACATTGTCTTTTGAAATTTTACCATATTCAGACCTTAACGCATAATCCACCACGTCATTGTTTGCAACAAACTTGAGCTTATAATCTCCGACTTCAAGTTCGTTTAGTATGGTGTAGCAGCCAGCAAGTTGACTATCCAACTCTCTAAAAAGGCCGTCCGTAATTGTAGATGGAAAATTTCGAAATAAGTTAGAATCCATGTTTCCAAGAAGCTGATCCCGATTCTCAATTATCTGTAGAACAGATCGACACCGTGACAAATTTACATCATTTTCTTCTTCTTTGTTTTCGATTAATGTGCTAACTTTATCTATAAGCTTCAATTCTTGTTGTTTTAAATGTTCACACAACTTTGACGTTAAATCATCATAATACGACTTAATTTCCTGAGTCAGCCTCTCTTCCAAACTTTCTATCGATCTCTTTTTTGTCAAGATATCTTGACACAACATATCACTTTTGTTTTTTAACAACTGAATTTTGGTTTGGGTGTCATTCCTTTTTCTATCATAATTTCTCACATTTAAACAATTATTTGTATCTTCTTGAAAATTACTCAAATGGACTGATGATGTTGATATATGCATTAAAAGTTTGATGAAGGTGTCGTCTGGTAAGTCTTTAAACGAATCACGCGATTCATGAAAGGCGGTCTGACAAGTAGGGCATTCTAATGGTTTCATTTTTCTTCTTAAATTACGGGCGTAGTATATCAAACAAGTACGACAAAAGGAATGTAGGCACTCAAGCCGTTTTGGTTCATTGTAGCTTTCTCCACAAAGTCCGCAAATACAAAACTGTTCTGGAATTACTTCTTTTCTTTTACTGAACTCCTCCATGGCGGTTAATTAAGTCTGCAAAAACATGAAATCGATATTAGGTAATTGGTAATAGGTAATTAATATTTGTTATTCAATAATTCACGTATGAACCCTAAATACCTACCCTGTGTGTCTTACATCAATTGCAATACATAACGTCTATCAACATTAAATTTGTATACATGTATATTAGAATCTTTGGCATAAAACTAAATTTCTAGAAAACATTTTGTATGATAGATGATCCACAATATATTAGATTACAATATCTGGACGACTCAATCCCTCAGTTGAAGTTTAATTTATTTTGATTTCAAAATTATCACGATGAATGATGACGTACAGTTTAATCATGCGATTCTTAGAGCATCCGAGTAATACATTTGCATATGAACAGCAAACCTACGTAAACAGACCTGACATAAATGGGAATTATCAGACCGGAACTTAACTGTCCCCAACCACATCCTAACAATAAAAGTCATATTATATTTACATATAAGATGAAACAACATTTATATATACATAGATCTCTACTTTAAATGATAATAAACTTTCATTTTATATACCTCTTGATAAAGTATGAAAATATTAAACGCTTGCAGTTCCGATCCGGTAAAAATAGTCTATTTAAAGTTAGCGTGTGCACCGATACGTTGTACAACTATTGATCCGACTTTAGTCTACCACTAGGCTACGATCTTACCTTTGTATTTCTACAAATAATCCATTTCTTTAAATAAATTATAAAAACTACGATTTATAACACCATGAACTATCATCGTAACAAACTGTAAGACATTCGCAAATGCTTGTATATTGATCTAGGCCCCTATATCTATATATCATATATCCAGTAATGCCTAATGGTGACCGTCGAGGCAGTATTAAGAGTATTACATTTTAGTGTGTGCATCGAAGCATTTATTCAAAGTCCTGACTGCATATAGATCTACCTTTCGCATGTGTATATTATAAATATTCGTTTAATCTGCAGTGTGAACGGTTAACGCTGTAGTTGACATGTATTAAATGTCGTCATGAAGAAATAAATATATAGGATAATGACCAGAAGGACGACGAGGAAAGAAATGTAAATTACAAACATCTAATAGATCTAGATCTAGATCTAAATTTAACTTCATAGATTATATATATACTTACTTGTACTAATATCCACACAAATAATCGATACTGATAGGTTTTGTGTAAGAACATCAGTTTCATCTGCGTCTCCCAGTATAGCCTATAGGCTATAGACTATAGTATATTATGATGTAATCTATCATGCTCAGTCCGAGTCAGGTAATATCACTAACCTGGATTCGGTGTGTACGTGAAACTGGTATTCTGGAACAGAGAAAAGGAATTTTAAAAACGTGAACTATACATTTTGTGCTATTATATGCCCTTCCCTGCTTAAATCAATGTTTTGCAAGCTTATCTGTGTGTGCGTGCGCGCGCGCGTGTGTGTGTGTTTTACATACATTATATTGTTTTGTTTATAGTATATATAAATGTATGCAGCATTAAAGACAGCTTTAGACATTTATATTCACTATCACAATGGTTTTACGGAACATCAACTCAGTTATGTTATGCAAAGTTGTTTATTGGGAACAAGTCAAAGCACATTTTGCTGTATGGGGTTAATAATACATTATATTGACGAAAAATTACACATGTGTGTGCATTTCAGCAACATAAACTCAACTTCAAGTTTGAACTTTTATTCGTACTTTTTTGCCTTTTTTTAAATTGATGAAAATATAGCGACAATTTGCTAAAAAATATATAGGTCTACAAGACTTGTTGAAATATATGCTATTAAAAGTCAGTTCGGCGTCCTTTATGAGTTTTAAGATATTATAAAGTTACTTTTCAATTATTTTGTAACATTATACTCTTGTGACAGAATTGACGTTAAAAGCGATTGACCGGACTGTTTACAATTCTATGCAAATGAGTTTTGGTCAAGTTTCCCTTACTGTGTATTGGCAAGTTGGACATAGAAGTTGCGTCATTCCTCAGTCACGTGATCTTAACTGATGAGAAACTCGTGACAGTCTTTGAAGTTGGGAAAATGTTTTACATGCACACGTATTGATCTAGAGATTTGAGAGATTTAAGGTTACTAATGGGAAATATAGTGTAATGGTACAATTTGATATCGATTATACAATGTTTATAAGCACAAGATTTCATAATCATATCGCTAGTCTATGTAGCTGCCGCTCTCAAGCGTGATCCTCCTTCGATGTTTAAGTCGGTAAATTGAAAGCATTATTGCTTTAAGAATGGAAGAAAAAGACGATGAAATGTTACATATAAAATTGCACTGTTTGTACCATTGTTACGTTGAATTGCCAAATAAATCGGGCAACACATCGAACATGGTCACTCACTCAAAACGACCGCAATCATAGCCTAGGCATAGGTTTAACTCGATAACTGCCTGCGCTCAAAAGGAGAAACAGGTCCCAGTACACGCTCTAATAGGTACCAGACGACGAAGTATGGGACAATTAAATTTACAGAGGGCCTTTAAAACTGAACGCAAATAAATTTCCCTCATTCAAAAGAAATTTCAAGATCAATTACAAACTTTATGGTGCTTGATATGAGTCCATTTTCTCAAGTGGAATCGGGCGCATTTCGTGCAGTGATAAATAAGTGTTGCATAGATGCGTATTCTTGTTTTTGTTTTCAGGGCCGCGTTTTCATTTTTAGGATTAATAAAATTTTCCCATGCCTAAATTTGTTTCTTGTTTTTTATTCTTTTTGTTCGGATTTTAGAATAGTCTAATAAAATATAACGTATGCCGATACGTATCGTATCGAGAACCAAATATAGTGATACGTATCGTTGTAATGAGAATATATATGTGTGTCATTCTCTGTATTTAGGTTTGTGTTTCAATATTGTTTACGTCCTGCCAATAATGGAGATGTTAACAACTTAAAATGATGAAGTTAACAAACGTAGACCAGTATTTTGTACTCATTTCAATACAACAATGCAGTTGCAGATGCATTACGTCTATCATTTTATCATCACATGATAAAGAAATTTGTGTACAGGAAAGCAATAATTCCACCTATCATTAAATTATAATGAATATGCAACAGGAAAACGTGCGAAAGCAATCGACGTGTTCATTCTGATTTTTTATAGACGAATGGTTTCACAATATTTGGTTAAATTTTATTGGTAATTTAAAAGGTATAAATCACCTGTAAGGTGATTTGGTGACCATTATATAAAAACCCCACAACAAAAACGTAAGTTAAAATACGTCAGCTTCCTACATACGGATCGATAGTTCGGTGGTAACTAATGGAAACGTCCCAACAAATGTAAATTGCAATTCAACACAATAAAAGTTCAACAACCTCCAGAAATCAATTTGTGCATGACTTATTATGAATTTTTTTTAAAGCTTAAGAGGAGTGCATCGTCATTTCTGTTTCCTGAGCCGAAATAAAGAAAAAAAACATGGCCGTGAACAAATTACTTGTAGCAGCTTTCATATTTCTTTTGGTAGCTGGAGTTATTGAGCTGATTGCATTTGCAATACCTTACTGGGTAGATTATGGGGTAAATGATTCCGATACGTATTTCGGGCTATGGAATTACTGTGTGTCTACAACTACTTGTTCCAGCACAGCAGATACATCGGGACTCGACACAGGTTAGTTATTAAGTAGTATATATATATTTGTGCGGTGCAAGTGTAATATGATATTAAACATTTTAATGTTATTTGATTTACTTTATTATTCTATCTTTGATTTTAAAGTGAACTGTACCTACTCGTGATGATTTAGCAGGACGGCTTTGATCTCACAAGCTGATGGTTTCGTGTTCGATCACTTGTGACAGCCTTTGACCTTAACGAAGCTAGATTGTAATCGTTCTCATGTTTAATATCTAACATTAAAACGCAATATCTTGCGCTTGTCTCTCAATATAGATCGGGAATATTCTTGGCGATGTGAAAACATGGTGTAAACAAAATATACAAAGTATTCTAAACTATTTTCTTGAATGCTTAAATGTAAATATTTGTATATAAGCGGCATAAATTAGTGATGAGATAAAGTTAAGAAAATAATTTGAATAAAAAAATGGTAAAAGAAAAAGTACAATTCTTGGTAAAAAATACAATAAAAGAAGAATAAAGAAAACCAATATACAACATGTATTTGAAAAGGAATATACAACATGTATTTGAGGTTATTATTATTATTATTATTATTATTATTATTATTATTTTATTATTATTATTATTATTATTATTATTATTATTATTATTATTATTATGTTACGGGTCTTTATATAAACAAGAATATTCACAATCATCAAACACTTAAAAACTTTTTCATTGGGTTATTTCTAGCTCTCTTCAAATTTTATAATATAAGGTCGATTACTTATTCAATTGTATGCGAAATCTGATACTTTAATATGCTCTTCAAAGCACGGATATTTTAAATCTTTAATTATAGTTCACGAATTTCTATAATTACTTAAATGTGAATTTTCCTTATAAAGTTATATCTAGTAATTCGAATCTTATAAAAGACAAGCACACACACACACACACATATATTTATATAGTTATATCTAGTAAATCGAGACTTATAAAAGACACACACAAGCACACACACACACAAACACACACACAGATATATATATATATATATATATATATATATATATATATATATATATATATATATATATATATATATATATATATATATATATATATATATATATGTTTTCTTATTATAGAATGGCTGAGAGCAGTAAAAGCATTTGCAAGTATGGCGTTCATATCATTGCTGACAGGGGTCGCTACTATAATTTTCCGGTTAGCCTGTGCTGAAAGCATTATAGTTACAATCATTGCCACAGTCATGGTTTTTACATCAGGTAAAATCAGTGTTCCGTGTAAAGTCATCCTTTAGGTATTTGATCAATGTGGATATCGGATATTTTATACAGAGATGCAAGAATATCAAGATAAATCAATAACATAATTTTTTTAACAAAATGTAGTCTGAATGACATTAATTAATGTGGTTCTCTGGGTATCACCACTATGCCTATATATATATATATATATAAATTAAGACTATAATCAACAAAAAAGTGCCTGTGATAGATCAATCATTTTAATGAGTGTATAAATTGACTAGTGGATAAACGGATGGATGAAGGCCTTGATAGTCAAATTTAGAATAATATGATGAATATATATGATATAAAGAGGGAAAAATCACTAAGAAAGATATTTTTAAAAATGGATATTTTAAAACATTCATGTAAAAGATATTTCAAATGAAGTTTCATTTTCTTTGAGTTTATCAAATTAAATATGTAATTTTGTCTTTTCTTATTTTGTAGTTTTGTTTGTGGCTATTGCCCTCATTGTTTTCGGGGCGAAAGTTGATGGCGTTTCAACATTAGTAAATTTCACAGAATATCTCCATGCCGGATTTTATTTGGCGATGACTGGTGCAATTGTCTCGTTGGTTGCTGGATTATTTTTACTATGTGCCATGTGCAAGAAAGCGAAAAACGTTGTGGAGAAAATAGAGAGAGTGGATGATTGATAAAGAGTATGGAGGCCATATGACTCTTCTTTAAGTCACTTCTGTGTAGATATAATTTATATTTGAATACAGTATTTGCAATTTTACACTGCTTATATTAACCCTCTCAGCCCTACAAGCAATAATAGACTGGTCTAAGCAAAAGAAAAGAGAATACCATACGATCTACATACTTACGGGTAGAAGGGTTAAACCAAAATTTATTTTAATAGACGCTTGAGTGATTGCCGTTCAATGCCACTTGTTTATGATTTACGGATCAAGGCAACGTAATGTATATTAATACAATGTCATATACACCCGTAACCTGGAACCTTGATAACAAACGATGTTTACCTGTAACATGATACAGTAGGAGTGATTAGATGACATCTTTATGATTATCTAAATATACAAAATTGTACCAATTGATTTACCCAAAACAGGATTTTTGTTTATGCAGACATGGGGTCAAGTGGGGAAAAACAAATCATGAAGTCTCTCAAACTCTGGTCAGCACTTGTTCGAGCTTCGTTGGAAACCCATTGTGATTCTATTAGGCAGTTTGTCAGTTATGGTCATAACATAGGGAGATGGTCATTTCTCGCGTGATCTCTCCCACCATAAAACTGAACACCATCATATAACAGAAAAAATTATGAATGTGGCTTAACAACAATTAGAAAAAAATATATATCATATCTTTTATGTTACTGTGTCGTGTGTAATCTTCATGTTTTATCATTCTCTACGCGGGAAAGTGTTTCCTTATTTTGTCTTGTCACAACGGAGGTGCGAAAGCGACATATAGGTCTTTCTTTTCTGACGACAGCAAAAATTAAAATCATCATCAATTTCAGGTCTGATAACTACATATCGAAAATACATCCGAATCACAATTTTCGTAACATCTGTACTTAATACGAAAGTTACAAATAAAACGAATTCCCTGATTACATTACGATAACAGATGTATACGTTGGTATTATTTGCTCTACCAAGATCAATAGTTTGTCCGGTGTCGTGTCCGTCTTCCGCTTTCCTCTTATAACAAACGAGAAAAAAGTGGCGTCAGTTGCTAGTTTCTCAACAATGGAGCGTATTAGAGCAACCAATCTTGATTTAAAATATACAGATATATTAATACTATTCAGGGATAAAGTCAAGGGGAGATTAGCAAATAATGTATTCATTTCTTTCAAAATGTTACTTGTATTTGCAGAATTGACATCTTTAATTAAAGAAGGAAGGAGTTGTTCACAATCTCTTATATTTGTCAGAGGGACTTCAGTATTGATATACACCTTCATAATTTGACAGACATATTGTGATCATATTGTGTTCATTTGCGTAAATATATTATTATATACTTTGGCTGACCTGTTCCTTTATTCATACGAACTAGACTTCATTCAGAAACTGCTGTCCTTTAATTTGACATTTAGATATATCGACAACGTTTTGTCAATTAATAATGACAATTCTCATACAAATTCAATGCGATATATCCCAGTGAACTAGAATTTAAGATACAACAGAATTGAGCACACATACTTAAGACATTTTACTTACTATAGACACAGACGAAAAACACAGGGAAATTAACAACTAAGCTATACCGTACGGCAAACGCGACTATTTCGGCTTCCCCATGGTAAATTTTCCACATTTAAGTAGTAATATACCACAATCACTCGCATGTGGAGTTTAAATTCCACAAATTATCCGATATGCCAGAGCTTGTTCATTCATCATATGAACATTTCATATACAGCTGTAAACTACTCATTGACAAATTATTGACATAGGGATATCGAAAACCGCGTTTGTTGTCAACGTTCCGCAATTTTTACGGTCGTATAATAGTCTTGTTTGCGGTTACTCTGTTTCACTAGGTGAAATGTTGAGTTACCTTTTCGTTGGCGGTTCATGAGACGTCTGTACCAATTGTGACGAGGATTCGTTTCATTTGGACTTGACTGTGGACTCACGGTGGGTGTGACCGATCGACTGAGGATGCTTACTCCTCCATAGCACTTGATCACACCTCTTGGTTTCCAGAGGTCCGTGTTTGTCCATTTTTACCAGATTTGTATCTATATCCTGGGCATCCTAAAGATTTATACTTTGGTATACGAGATGTTTTTTATATTAATAACATATAATTGGTATTCGACGGCCAATGCACAAGCATTCAGGACATACAAGTATAGGCTTTTACATTTAATGACGCGACACAGTGAAATATGTATCATTTATTTTTGTCAAAATAATACAATGCCCTTTTCAGTCTCGTTTTTATTTAAACGAATAGTTTCGCGGTATTTGATGAATATCGTTTCAAGGTCTTTTGCTGTTTATGCCATACAATTTTATTAATTCGACAATTCAAAACGTGCTTTTTAAATTTAGATGAAGGAGGGTTATGTTAAACTCAAATTTAAAAATCCTTACAAAAAAAAAGGAGAGTTAAAACTAGGCCAATTTAATAACATTCAGATCTACCAATTGGTTGTAACTATTAGAAACATCTCAACAAAAGCAAAGTGTGTAATAACACATTAAAAAGTATTGCAGCATTAGTAGTTTCATGTTTAAGACATGTGTACTGGTTTTATTTTCATGCCAGAAGAAAAATTCATGAAAAATGGCCGTGAACAAATTACTTGTAGCAGCTTTCATATTTCTTTTGGTAGCTGGAGTTATTGAGCTGATTGCATTTGCAATACCTTACTGGGTAGATTATGGGGTAAATGATTCCGATACGTATTTCGGGCTATGGAATTACTGTGTGTCTACAACTACTTGTTCCCAGACGGATGATACACCCGGACTCGACACAGGTTAGTTAAAGAATATTAAAAGGGCATTAGCTGTGTTTACACAATAATTATTACAATTATGTCGTAATTATTACAATTACAATAATTATTTTGATTTTTTTTTCTACTTTTACAACTTGTACTTGATGTACAATAACATCTATAAAAGAGCTATACACAGGCATAAAAATCTTGTTTTCCTATATATTTTGTGAAGATAAGGTCAGACTCATTGTGTTATACATATAAATAGTAAGGTTTAATTAATAAATTGTAAATTAATAATTGCCAAAATGGGTTTCTCAACCAATTTTAATATAATTTATTGGTATTTAAGAATTTCTATGCCTGTGTATATCTCTTTTTTGTTCTTGCATTTCAATCTAAGAAGTAAAAGAGGAAAGAATTTAAAAAAAAACACACACACAGCTAATGCCCCTTTTCGTATCTATATGTTAAATACAGTTTTAATACAATGTAAAGGCATAAGTGCTTTGCTAAATTGTGTTGAGTGTGATGAAACATGACCACCAAAGATCTTGGATAAAACTATTTTAAACTTATTTTACAAGACTGACATTTAAAATAGTAAAATATAAAAAATCTCAGATACCAAAGTATAAATCAATAGAATGTTCAGGACATTGATACAAATCCGGTAAAAATGGACAAACTCGGACCTTTGGAAACCAACACTATGAATATGGACTTAATTAATTAATTTGCAACTGGTCAAATAAAAACTTTGTCATATATTTTACTATTTTAAATGCCAGTCATGTAAAGTCATCCAAAATATCAAAATGGAATGCTCTTTAGTATTGTTTAAACCACCCTATTGTGGCTTGAAGGGTTAAAAGGATTAACAGTACGGCTGTACTTTTACAAGGTAAAGCTATTGTCTTTCGCTAAACACTTAAGATTAAACATATTAAGATAATTAAGTATTACAAAACTCACCTCACAGCAATATTGTAACATCCTATAATTAACCTTACAACAACCACTCCTTAACCACTTACCATAATAACAGCAGTGAATATAAACAAAACCCAAAGACAATATATTTTTCCCGAAAAAAAAACCAATAAAAAGCCTACATCTGAAGCAAGGGATATCTACACCATGTAATGTTTTTATAGATGAGAAGTAAAGGTAGGTAAACCTGACCTCCACAAATCTTCTTAGCCCGGCACCAACGGTAGGGCTATATCACTAACTCTCTTCAACATCTTTGAGGTGAGATAAAAAGGTATTCCTATTCCTATTCTGTTTGGTATTCAAAACACTTTGTTTTCTCTTTTTTGTTTATTTTTTGTTGTTGTTGTTGTTGTTGATGTAATTGTTGTTGTTGTTGTTTTGTACACAGAAATTGCATATCTCTAAATTTCTAACACTTGTTACTGAAAGTAAATATCATACAGGTCTACCTTTATTTTTGAAAACTTTTCAATGAGACAATACATGTATTTACTTGATGTCGGAATTTATTTTTATCCCTTTAAAATCTGCAATATACCATCTGATCCCTTGTTGAATTGTAACCAAAATACGAAACTTTAATTTGCTCTTCAACCTCATATTTAAATTTTTAAGTGCCTGTTAATACAGGTCACGAATGTGAGTCAATGCTTACACGCGAATTTTCCATTAAAGATCTAAACATGTAATTTGATTCTTATCAAAGCTACACGAATACTATCTAGTTAGAATTTCGGGTGAATTATTTCTATACCAATTTTAGCCTGTGAAACTACACATGAATATATATTTAAAAAAAAACAAAGCAATGATGACATCATTTTTTTAGATTTTCGATGGTTTGTTTCTGCTATTCAAGATAATAGATTTAGCTATTCAACTGCCCAGCTGTGAACGAAAAAATTTAAACCATCAAACAAATTCATTTATTTTTTCAGTATTATTTCCAACAAGACTTATATAAGGGAATGTTAATACTTTAATTCCGTTTCCTAATTTTGAAAAATCCATTCTGGCACAGATTTGGATACATTTTCATCATGTTTTCGGGTAGAACTTTAAATCACATATTTCATTTGTCCATTAAAGGGGCATAAGCTGTGTTTTTTTCAAAAACAATCTTTTATTTTTACTATAAAATAACAGAAAAAGATATGCACAGGCATAAAAATTGTTACATTCCTATACACACACAGACACACACATACACACAAATATATATATATATATAATCGGATGAATATATGAATAAAAATATCAGGTCGCTATAAGAACTTTTTCCTGTCTTTAATGTTACCCTGAATTTACTGACATAGTATTAGTTTCTGTTTGGGTTTCTGCTTTTTTCATGGTTTGAAACTAGTTTTTTACGTTTGAAGTTTTTGCAGTAAATGCCAAGTTTGTATTTTCAAAATCGCCGACATTTCGAAATTTCTGTGTATTCCTTCTTAAACCGGGTTAAGAGTATATTCTGTCGACTTTTGCTGTTTCTGAAACATTATCTAATCTCTACTGAATCACTATTTCAAAACTGCAATAATAAAACAATAGTTTCACAACGAGTTATTCACATGGCTCTTTACTGCTGTGTCTTAACAACCGTCTTTGCATATTTTTGACTGCATGTAAACCAGGGGTAGTTTGGTCGGTTTCCCGAAAATGTTAGTGATACATCAGGAAAATTGAAACTAAATTCCAATTTGGTGCGGTAAATGAATGGTTTACCAAACTATCTATAAACCAGAATGACTTTATGGAATATATTTGCACCCCAAGTTAATCTTTTGGTTACATATGCTTGTCCAATGACGATGATTTAGCATCTTTGTTGTTGGTCTGACATTCAACATTTCAATTTGGCGTAATAATAGCGAATTTTGAGAATAAAATGAGCAAACTGTAATATGAGGTTATTGTCCAATGAAAATGAAGATATATTCCAATCAAAATGGTAATTTCCTATGACAATAGAAAATAGCAACTGAAGAATCACGTGATTAGAAAAAAATAAGGTTAAATAGGTACAAATGGATATATACATAGAAGATAATCCACAAGCAAGGAAATAATAAAATAGTTTATGGAATATCGTAAAATACTAGATTAAGATACAAATACAAAATACATAAAAATAAATAAAATACATAATTATCAGGAACAAGAAAATAATAATAATTATGTAAATACAAGTTGCTTTATTGCAGCATGGATGAGAGCAGTGAAAGCGTTTGCAAGTATGGCGTTCATTTCATTGCTGATAGGGGTCGCTACCATCATTTTCCGGTTAGCCTGTACTGAAAGCATTATAGTGACAATCATCGCCGCGATCGCAATTTTTATATCAGGTAAAATCATTATCTATGAATTATATTTCTTCTGACAAATATTTGTTTATTAATTTTTATTTCATAAATTTATGACCTTTTTCACATCAAAGGTTCGTGTCATATTTAATGTCCTGTTTAATTTGGAACACTGCGTTGTGTATTGTACTCATACGTTTTTATATTTCTAGAGTTTTCCTTCAAATGAAATCAATACATATACAAGAAAAAGTTCAGTTGCAATTTATATTCTCTACGTTTTTTATTTTTGTCTTTAAATCCTGAAAATTGAGTTCAGCTTGAGTATTGAGTACTTTGGTTACTTCCGGAAAGCTTTGAATAACAATATTTTGACATGTATTACATTGAAATTCGTGAATCAACTTTGGTCTGACTGCGAATAATTGTGTTTATTTATAAAGCCATCGAAAGGAAATAGAAATAATAAAATACATGTATATACATAAATAAATCATGTTTTTTGGAATTACAAAAAAGTAGTCAACAAAGAATTTACATAGGATAGACCAATAATTAAATGGATTTATAAAATTTAAGTAAAAAGATTAAAAATGAGATTTAATAAAAATATAAAAAAAAAGGGCAATCGAAATTCATCAAAAAAATAACTTAATGGAAATTCAAACATGTTTTTCAGATTAAGATTCATTTCTGTTAGTGAAATATATTATTTATCATTCCTTAGTTATCCCTAAGTAGATATATTGACATGTTGAACAAAATTGTTTGGTCTATTTTCACAAATTTTCCGCTTTTCTAATGATATTGATATAGCTATGATGTTAACGTGAAATTTATAGTTTTCATTTATAGTCCTTTTCTTATTTCCTTATTACAGTTTTGTTTGTGGCTATTGCCGTCCTTATTTTCGGGTTCAGTGTCGATGGCGTTTCAACATTGATTAATTTCGCTGAACATTTCCATGCCGGATTTTATCAGGCGATTATTGGCGCAGTTGTTTCGCTTGTTGCTGGAATACTTTTACTATGTGCCATGTGCAAGAAAACTAAAAACATTGTGGAGAAGATAGAGAAAGTAGAGGACTGAGAATGCTCATCAAGGATATATTTTCTGTTGTGTAAACTATGCGATATCTATATATAATTTATATGTTAATATCATATCTGTGATTCATGACGTATATTTGATGTTTATAATCAAGCAAGAACTTCGTATCAATTTAGTTTTAATAGGCGTTGGTTAATTGACCTATCGCCAAATGCCCGACGCGACACCTTTTGGCAGACTTTTCAATTATGTCGTCACAATTAAATGGTCCGTCAAACGCTTATGTGATTATGACATCACAATCGAATGACGTCGAGAAAGCACATGGACAGCCATGTGTCAGAGACACATGGCGATAGGTTAATTCCTGATTGATACCTTTGTGATTATGATCAACAAATCAAGACATATTTCGTTTCTGTCTTGTATAACGACATGTTATATTATATTATATCAATACATTATATTTTAC
Organism: Atrina japonica; assembly: GCA_030159075.1. Lineage (NCBI taxonomy): Eukaryota > Metazoa > Mollusca > Bivalvia > Pterioida > Pinnidae > Atrina > Atrina japonica. The sequence goes on from BROG01000633.1 coordinate 248,866, forward strand.
ATTGGCAACAGTTAATGTATACTGATATGAATATAGTCAAACATGTCTATAAATACCACCCAATGGAACAGGTAAAAGTAGCCGGTATAGACAGGTGGCCTTTATTCATTATAAAAATGCTAACAAAGGTTATTTTTGAATGACCTTTACAAGCAGGTGTCCGGTTATACAGAGTTGGACTGTATTTAGATCATGATGTGTACAGTAGGAGTCATTTGATATCTTTTTATGATGAAAAGATCTATCCTTATTTCAAAATTTTGGTTGAGTTTTAAATGCGATAAAATCGAAAATTTATAATTTTAAATTATATCAGCTTTTCACTGTATTTTGAGGTCTAAACATGTGAAAATAAGGCCTCGTTGATTGTTCTATAGGATGACAACAGTTCGACTTGACACGAGGTCACCTGGTGTTACCTCTAGTGTGAATTCAACTGGAAAGCTTTTCATGTATGTTCAACCCGGTAAACAAAAATAAAGATGTCGGAGAGTAACAAATCCAATAGCGAAAGAAAGCGATCGCTAACCCGTTCTACAAGAAAAAAGAATAGAACCGTTAGATTGTATCTAAGGTCATTCCAAGTTTATTTTACAATTATGATGTCCTAAGCCAAAGCGCACGCGGACGCTTAACATAGAAACAAATTGGAATGACCTAACTAAAAAAAAAACAGGATGTATACGGGTAATTGCACGTTGGACTGGTATTTTTATCGGTATTATTACAGTACCTCCGTACTTCATCACTAGTGGTAAGATTTTACTCTTTTTAACATCAATACCCATCAGTTTCCAATGGTGAAAAATACGATTTTGACCGTCACTATCACTTTAAATAAATACATAACAGAATCGTCTACATCTCAGTTGTTCTGTTTGAATGCTAGTTTTACGCCACTATGAGCAATTTTGGCTACATGCTTGACCACAATCGAACAACTTTTTCAAAATACATGTACATGTATGATCTGTACACAGGACAGTTTACGGTAACAGTTTAGTTTAACTGACGATGTATTTTGTGTCATACCCTGTGTTTGTAATCAACGGTCTAAGTGTTCTGCATGAACTACATATTCACAGCGAGTGTGACAGGTCAACGGGGGATGCGTAACTCTCTTTTTACTGCATGTTATCCATATTCCAAGAACTATGCACAAAAAACTGGAAGTGAAGCAGTGCGCATTTTCTATTTGACGGAACGAAACAACACAATAAAAGGTCTTTTGATATCTATTAATTGAAATAAATGTATTTCTAAATGATATATTAAGTGTCAAAATACCTAGGATTTTATGTCCAACAATATTTTAGCTTCACAGCCAACAGCATCTATCTTTTTAATTGACTTTTAGCGATTTTGAACTTTCACTTCTTATACTTTCATCGATAAATTTTCTGAAAGAATTAAATGCCTCCAGTCGTTGCACTTCCACTGTATTTTTGATGGAATATTAAAACTGTCAAAACTCTTTATCGGGCTAATTTAAATTGGATTGCGATCTACAGTACAGTGCCAAAACTTTGCGTAAAAACATAGTGTTCCCAGTTACTTTCTATGAGCTTAGAGCTAAATTCATAGTTTCTTCTTATGAATAACTGATTATTCTGTGATAGTATATTATAAAGTTGTTGCACAAATTGTTGTTAACATTGTCAACATTTTGTTTTTTGCAAATAATTATAGTTATATTGTTTATCATTGAAATTAACAACATCGATTACAGGTGCATTGGCTCTGTTTTTTATTATCATTATATTTCATATGAAGCCAGTTAATTCAACACCATGTCAAACATAAGCAATTGATCCAGATCCATATTTCTATGACCCTTTCATATGATTGTATACAGGGTTGAAAGACCGTGATAATCCGTGGGCGTCTGTGTAAACACCAGATATCTGTGTGAAACAACCGTGTAAAGACCGGCATAGACCTTAATCACTCCGTGATCACATCGGCACCGTGCGGTGGGTTCTCGGGGGGACGTCTGGGTAGCTACCGTGATTACCCTAGGGAGACCGGCGTTATCCGTGTCAGCATCGTGTTACGACTGCGTTGACATCGGCATCACGACGTTACAGAACACTAGGACGCCTTAATCCGTGTTGATCCGGCGTCTCATCCGTGAATGTGTGAAAGGGGCTTTTGCCATCAAGGCGTTTAAAATAATAAAGATAAAGAGTTATCTCCCTGTACCTGCAAACTTTACTTTAATATTTTGATAGCCAATAGTGTGATAATTTGTGTATTGTCGACATTATAATCTCTGTGTCACATTCAATATATCATTTACCAGTTATTCTGTAATGTTATCCAAAAATTTTTATCCAAACATATCCAAAGTGATAAGATGGTGCATTCAAAGTATTATCCAGCGTCATTGGATATAATTGCTTAATTTGATTGTTTATTAACTTATTTTTATAACATTATATATATTGTATAGTGTATATTGATCTAACAAATCAAAACAAATGAATAAATACATAAAATATCCGAAACCAAAGTATTAAAATTCAGGATGTCCAGGATACATATACAAATCTGGTGAATATTGGACAAACACGGACCTCTGGAAATCCGGAGGTGGGGGTCAGGTACCGTGGAGGAGTAAGCATCCTCTGTTGATCGGTCACACCAGTTGCCGCGAGTCCACAGCCAATTTCAAATGAAATAGGTGAGAAAGAAATCCTCGGCACTATTGGTACAGACGACTCATAGTGAAATACAGTAATCGCAAACAAGACTATTATACCGACTGAAAAATTGCCAAAAGTTGACATCAAACGCATTTTTCGATATCCCTGTATCATTAACTTTTTAATTTCAGTCAGTTGTTTACCTCTGTATATGTTGAAAATGCACTGGCATATCGGATCATTTGTGAGATATAAACACCATATGCAGGTGACTGCGGAATATTACTACTTAAATGTGGAGAACCGAAATCGTCACGTGTGTCGTATAGCCTGGTAGTTAATTTCCTGTATGTGTCTATAGTAAGTAAGATGTCCAAGTAGGAAGCGAGTGTGCTTGATTCTGTAGTAACTTTAATTTCTTATTCATTGGGATACATCGCATTCACATATGTATGAAAAATGTCATTATTAATTAATAGACGAAACGTCCTCGATATATCTAAATGTCAAATTAAAGACCACCGCTAGTTTTTACTTCTTTTAATTCCGAATCTTTGATATGAAGTATGTTTCGTATGAATAAAGGAACAGGTCAGTCAAGAAAGGAGCAATTTTGGAACAAGTCTGAAGTGAAACCGGTATATCAGATAAAAGCGTAATATCATCAGGACAGGTGGGTGCAAGTCAGTTATTCCTATTTTGGATCCTTGTTCTGATCTCTGAAGACGGTTTAAAAGGTCGTTTACATACAGTTTGTAAAGTTCAGTGCTGAGCAATCGTCCTTGACGGACTCCCTGATGGATTGGAAATTTGTCAACAACTTGCCCTTTCCACTTTATAGAACTGAATATCTCTGACAACCTTGTATGCCTATGTTGTAGAGTTTCCTCATAAGGCTATCGTGGTTTACCACATCTTATATCTTGAATGCACTTCCCTGACGCTAAATATAGCTAGTCGACGCTGATGATTGGCTATACAACGAAGGCAGAGCATGCTAAAGTTTGGGAATTCCCTTGTGCTATTTTTTGGTAAGACCTCGAAGTGTTGGATTGAGTTAACCATTAACGTGGTTTAAAACATTTTTAGTTAAGCGTTTTAATAGTGTGAGTAGTTATAGGCAGCTCTCCGGCGGGCCATTTGAATTTTGCCGCTAGGGGGCGCCACCAGTGGCGCTGTTGATGACGTCATCAGAATGCTGGCTTCTGATTGGTCAATTCAAATGGCCCGCCGGAGAGCCGCCTGTGACGTCATAACCGGAAGTTCGTCATACCGGAAGTGAGGTCATACCGGAAGTGCGTCATACCGGAAGTGAGGTCATGTTGTCATGGCAATAAGGAGAAAGAGCCAATCGTTGAGCTTGGAGGCGTGTCTATGACCGGAAGTGGAAGGTTGTGGAGGCGGCCATCTTGGCTAACGAGCCAATGAGAGCCTTCGTTACAATAGGTTGGGGTCACAAGAGTTAACGAGAGGTCACGTGAGTTCGCGAGAAGTCAACGGGAAGAGAGAGAAGTTGGGTTTTTCCAGTTTTGAGCTGAGAGTAGATCTAATTTTAGAACCGAAACTTTGGGGTTTTCCAGGTTTGTGAAATTTGTAGTTGGTGGCGCCACCGTCGGTGAAACTAGTAGTTGGTGGCGCCACCGTCGTTGAGAGTTGTGTATCATCAAGTGCGCATGCGCGAGAAGCGGTAGGTCAAGCTCGACTCAAGCTTGTACTAAGACTTGTAGAGTATGTACAAAGGGAGATTACTCTGTATAGACTCTATAGGTGGAACAAAGGGAGATTACTCTGTATAGCTTGTATGAGTAGGACTAAAGGGAGATCGCTCTGTATAGACTGTATAGGTGAAACAAAGGGAGATCACTCTGTATAGCGTGTATGAGTAGGACTAAAGGGAGATCACTCTGTATAGCATGTATAGGTGAAACAAAGGGAGATTACTCTGTATAGACTATAGGTGTGGAACAAAAGGGGTGATGACTCTATATGGGGTGTAGGCATTAAACCAGAGGGGTGGGTGGGTAGCAAAACAGGAAGGATAGGAAGGGTAGCCATCTTAGGTATGGAATCATGGGATATCTAGTTTTTCAGGGACTGACTAATCTCACGGCAGGAGTGAGAACCATAGAACATGAAAGTGTGCAACATACTCAAAGTTTGTCAAAGTGACCAAGTGTGTACCGTTCTCATGGTTCAAAGTTTCTCAAAGTGATCAAGTGTTTGTGTCGTTCACAAAGTTTGTAACGTGTGTACCGTTCTCATGTTTCCAAGTTTGTCAAAGTGATCAAGTGTGTACCGTTCTCAAAGTTTGCAGCATGTGCAACGTTCTTAGTTATGAAGTCTCAACGTGACACAAGTGACAAAGTGACACAAGTAGTAAAGGGTAAAGTATGAAGTTGTTCACTTACATCGTTTCAACAAGTTTTTATATTTCTTGTACTACTGTATATAAAATAAAAAATGAAACACTCACCCAGAGAGAGTTTTTCTGACGATGTTGACTCTTCGAGCTTCGGCTGCCAAATGAGCTCTCAGTAGTCTAACTGAAGTTATTCTCAAGTGTTTAATGTTACTATTCAAAGAATTGCCTCGTTTTGAATTTTTATCTCTAACTGAACTTTTTCTCAAGTGTTTAATGTTACTATTTTTAGAATTGATTTCTATCTCATAACATTTGTTCAATCAAGTAAAAAGAATTAACTTACTTACTACTACTAGACTTACCACTATAGTATAACACAACACAAAAACTGCATCGTTTCAGTTAAGGTTTCTCTCGTGTAAATTAGGTGGCCCTGAAAAGGGCCGTTTGTTTTTTCGGGTTTAAAAAACCCTATTCCCCATCCATCAGACGTCGCAACCGACTGACTTCGGCTTCTTTTTCTTCTATCAGTCGTCTAATTTCTTGTTCCTGTAGCCTCAGAAGTCTCAAATCTGCCTGAGCCATGGTATATTGCAGCTCAGGCAGTGGAGGTGCTGATGGTACAGCCCTGGGTGCAGGAGGTCTAGGGGGTGGTACCCTAGAGCTGCAAGGTGGTGGTGGCGGCGGACGGTCTAAAAATGATGGCCGACGGGGAGTAGGTCGCACTACTGTGACTTTTCTCTTCGGCGACGAACACCTGTGAATTCCTCTAATGAAATCTGTTTCACTTGGAATATCTCCAAACCTGTCCATGGTGATGATGAACTGATACCGAGTCACACCAAATGTCTGGTTTATATAGGGACTATGAACGCGCACGCAATCAATGACGTCAGAGGTCTATTCGGAGTATGAGTTGTTTCATGACTCCTACTACTACTACTCGGAACGTTTTTGTCTTATACCTTAGATGTTTTATGCATACACCACTCAAGTGACCATGTATATAATACATACATGACTGAAGTGACCATGTATATAATACTACATCTCTCAGTTTCATGACTAGTATTAAAATGGCTTACTATCAGTCCATATCTCCCGATACGATACAATTAAAGCATGAATTTACCATGGTTGTGGCGGGACCTACCAAATCAGGGAAAACTGTATTTGTAAAACAGTTGATAGAATGGAAGGATCAATGGATTCATTCCCCTCCCGACAAAATTGTATGGTGTTATCGTGAATGGCAACCTGCTTATGAAATCTTGCAACGGGAACATCAAGTTCACTTCGTTCAAAATATATCTGAGGATGACGAAGTCTTAGTTTCTGATCCAACTCGTCGTCACCTACTTGTCTTTGATGATATGATGGGCAGTAAAGCTCTCGATTCTATCGTAGAATGGTTTACACGTAAAGCTCATCATCGAAACACAAGTGTGATCTACATCACTCAAAACTTGTTTGATCGTGCTAAACAATATCGTACCATAAGTCTGAATGCTCATTATCTCGTCCTGTTTAAGAATCCTAGAGATAAATCTCAAGTGACCAGCTTATCACGTCAATTAGACCTACCCGGTTTAAAACCATGCTTATCACGATGCTACAAATCGTCCTCATGGTTATCTCTTGATTGATCTCACATCGTCTACCCCTGATAATCTAAGATTAAGATCAGATCTGTTTCATCCTTGGTGTACGGGAGGAATAGTGTTGTATACACCTTATAAGTAGACAGTCACTTTCTCTAGGGTGTCATTTCTCGTATTCCTGTTAACGTAGAATCATGAATCCTTTACCTAAAGAGCACCAGTAAACTGGTGACTACTTTAAGAAAATTACAATTGGAGAAGGAATCCGTCAGACGTCAAGAACTGTTGGAATTAGGTAGAGACGCTTTATTGAAATGGTTTGGTATGGGGGCTAAAAATCTTCTGTCTGGTACCATTCCAGTGACTAAACCTACAGCAACGTTAATACAGAGAAATGCTGATCATTTAAAAATCATTGCTGACCCAAAAAAGCTGATGAAGAAGCTAAGAAAACAGCTATCTTAAAACGAGGAGGGGCAGGGTTCTTAGGTGGGGTAATCATTCGATCCCTGTTACAGTGGGCTAGTCGTCTCAAGAAGAACACTGCACCTAAAAAGAAAAAAACACCCCCTCTTCCTAAGCAGAGAAAGCAGAGCCCTAAAAAGAAGAAGAGTTCTAAGAAGAAGAAGAGTCCTAAGAAGAAGAACCTACCATTGGTTCTAAAACTAAATCTGAAACAGATTCGTGAAGCTAATACAATGAATCAGGCTACTCCTACACCGTCTCCACCTGTAACCAACAGTCCTGTAGCAGGAACTTCTGCTACTGCAACATCTATCTTTGGACAACCTATACGTCTTCCTGGTAGACCTAATATCAAAATTACACAACGGAAACAACCTTCTATTACTAAGACTAAAGCAGTCCTACAGTCACTGAATGTACCTAAGAAGTCTACTCCTACTAATACTCCCAAGCAGTCTTTGTTATTTCCCTTATTACCAAAACCTTTAACTGCTAAATATGTATCATCTCAGCTGAACAAACATGTTACATCTACTCCAAAGTCTACTCGTTTACCTTCGTTTGCTTCTACCTTTGGATCTCCCATCACCAGTCAGCCTAAGACACAGGCTACTTCATATATGAATAGCTACAAATGTCTATAGGTGTCGGGCTCTTTTTTACTACGAGTAAAGAACTTCAAGATCATAAACGACTTCAACATCCTATGTTGATATAGGTTTATAAAACTACCTCAGATCATGTATTGAGTCATTTGTATAGAATACTTTAGTTGTAGTGACATCATGGCACCACGAAAAAAGTAAGCATGGGCTTGAATCTCATGCTGCTTTGATTAAAGTCTTAGGACAAAAGCAGTATCCTATTGAGTTTTAAAAAGATGATCTTACGGTATGCCCTTGATGATACGATCATGAAAATTTGTGAAGTGGTGTATAACATCTTAAAAGGAGTGATTCCTTTAACAAAACGCCAGAAACAGCACTTGGGTTCAAAGAAACGGGTCTTAAGAAAACTAGTTCATCCTCAATTGACTGTCCCTCAACGACGTCGTATTCTAAACGAATCAACAGGGTGGTGTGTTACCTATCTTACCCTTATTAGCGCCATTACTAGAGCCATAGCCAAGTCCTGTCTTAAAATCTATTCTATAACCATGAGCACACGAAAATGATCTTAGTTCCCGAGAGACCATGGAAGAACTCAAACAATGGAGAGAAAGAAGTTTAAATCCTTTGCCTCATACAACTGAAAGTAGCATCTTCGGTGCGTTTAGGTAAAGAATTAGATACGATTGTAGATCGTGATGATTTGACTCCTGAAGCTAAGGTAGCCAAGTTTGGTCAAGAACTTCATCGATACCGTACGTATCTACAACAAGCTCGTCATACTGTAGAAGAGAGACCTTGGTCTCTGAAAAACAGATAAAGTCAAAGAAGTCAAAGATGATGTTAAAACTGAAATGTCTTCTGATGATCAAGATCTTATGACAGCTATTTCATCCAGTGTCACTGCTCCATTAAAACCAAAAGTCCCTCTGTTATTTAAACATCTCAAGAAACATTCTGATGTACTAACATGGGAAAAAGACGGTCAAATACAATACAAAGGAAAGACCGTCCCTGGGACCAATATGATCGATCTCGTAACTGATGCTTTACGAACACAACCTAGAAAAGGGTATCAACCCTCGGGACTTGATAGTTTTGTAAAAGGATTAGTGGAATCGAATGTTCCTCGAGATTGGATACGTAACCCTAATTATATCAAAGTGATGAATCAACCTATTGTAAAACCAAAGGCTATGAGTACCCCTAAACCTCTGGATAATGATGATGATGAAGATGACACAGGGTTATATGACGCTATGCCTTCTCTTCCTTCTACTGACATAAAATATTCTGCAAAGACACCCCTTAGTCAGAAAATGGTGAAGGATTGGCAAAGATTGACTCCTACGGCCTGGTCTACCATTAAAAAATCTAAAAAGAGTTCTCATCTTCCAGAATGGATCAAAACTCAAAATCTTCACAAAATGCCAAATTAGCATCCATCTATTATGATCCTTCTAATCGGGGTGGTTATGCAGGTGTACAACCTCTCTATCGAGAAGTGAAACGTCGAAAGTATCCCATTTCTCTAAATGAAGTCAAACAATGGTTGAAAGAACAAGACACGTATACGCTTCATAAATCTATCAAGAGAAAGTTTCCTCGGAACCAAACGAGGAGTGACCGATATGGGATGAACAATGGCAATTAGATTTAGCGGATGTATCCAACATCAAGACACACAATGATGGGTATACGTTTCTCTTATGTGTCATTGATGTTCTATCTAAATATGCTTGGGTCATCCCTTTGAAAAATAAATCTGCCAAAGAAATGGTACGAGGGTTTTAAGCAGTATTAAAACAAGCTAAAGGACGACGTCCTATTCGTATACAATCCGATAAAGGAAAAGAGTTTTTGAATCGTGAATTTCGTCAAACGTTTCATGATATTCATTTCTTTACGACAGACAATACAGAAACCAAAGCTAGTATTGTAGAACGGACCCTAAAAGCTCGCATGTGGAGATATTTTACTCATACTCGTTCACGTCGTTATGTTGACGTTCTACCTCAGATTGTTTAAGCTTATAATCAATCGTATCATCGTAGTATCGGTAGAAGTCCCATGAAAGTCAATCCTTCTAGTGTGTAAGAAGTCTGTGAGACCTTATACGGTACCCCTTCTAAAAGCCGTCCATTGCCCAAGTTTCATACAGGTGATCGCGTACGTATCAGTAAAGTAAAGCGTACATTTGATAAGGGATACTTACCTAACTGGACCACGGAACTGTTCACGGTCGAGAAACGAGTACTTGATCGTTATCCTTATGTGTATTACATCCAGGATGATCACCAAGAACGATTGGAAGGTACGTTTTACGAATCTGAATTACAACTCGTTGTGAAAACAGATGATGTTTATGAAGTCGACGAGATTCTCGATCATAGAAAAAGACGTGTAGGTAAAAATCGTGTTATAGAAGAAGTGAAGGTACATTGGAAAGGATATCCTTCTACGTTTGATTCATGGATCCCCAAATCCAACTTGATCGACCAGTAGACTCGGTAAGCCGAGTGTCTATCAGAGTGAACAATGAGCCCACCGAGCAAACACTCGATAGAGTGAGTCATACGCCTAGTACTACTTGGAAATGGTGCGGAGAAAACATACCTCGGAATGAAATTGTATTCTTTGTTCAAGTCATTCTTGCCTTTACTATCATCATAGCTTGCGTCGTTCATTGGCTTTGAAAGATGACAATAGTCAGTTCTGGATGGTTATGTTAAGTGGGTGTATGGGGTACATCATGCCTAATCCTAGTATGAAACTACCTTCCAAAGCAAATCATTGAATCTATAAAGACTTCAAGTTTCCACGTTTGAATCCATTCCTAAGGACTGTATTGATAGTAACACATTATGACACTCATCGTTCATAAAGGGGTACCCCGTCAGAAAGGGTATGGGCTTCTCTTCCCTAAACTGACTCAATCGTTAACGAGAACAACTCATGGTCTGATCTCTCCGCAGAGAGGTGGGTTCATCAATCCATTAAGACTTGCAGGGAGTATCGTCAATACACTCGTAGGAGCATTTAGTCCTAGAGCATCGGATATGCAATATGGCAAAGGTATTTGGTCAGACTTTCTCAAACCTACCATGACGAAAGCCATTCCTCATATAGCTAAATTTGCTTTGAATACGGGCATGGATGTGATACAGAATAAACGTTCATTGAAAAATGCTCTTGTTCAACGATGAAAAGAAGCCGTGAGCAACTTAATGACGGGTCCTAAGAAAACATTAGCTCGTGCCCCCCTCTCATGTCGCTTCTCGTTTAGCAGGCAAGAAACGAACAGGAACAACGAGTCATACGAACAGTAGTATAAAAAAGAAACGAACGAGCCGTCCCTTTCAGTCTACTTCTACAAGTAAATCTAAACAGGTCGGAAGAGAGCAAGATATCTTTGACTAACAAGATGATGATGCAAAAAGATTCCTGTGAGTGTAGTAGTGAAGCACTAGAGTTGTTTAATGTCCCTCCCACCAATGTAACCTTTAGAAGAAGGAAGATGGGTGGAATATTACCCCATCTCTAGTGTCAATACACAATCTGCTCCTATTGAGTTTGAAATCAAGGGACAAGGCGATGAGTATTTGGATTTGAACCAGACCTATGTGTACGTAGAAGCTAAAATCGTCAAACAAGATGGAACTAATCTAGCCGATGATAGTCAAATCACTCCCGTCAACAATTTGCTGCATAGTTTGTTTTCCGAGATCGATTGTAATCTAAATGGAAAAGTGATCACTCCTGGAACCGATACCTATCCCTATCGAGCTTATCTCGAAAAGTTGCTGTCCTTTTCTAACGAAACGCTAAAATATCAAATTAGTGCTACCAGTTTATGGTACAAGGATCAACCTGGACGATTTGACAAGTTGAATCCTCATGCCGATGATGTCGCCGAGAAAAACTCAGGATTAGCTGATCGTCATGAACGTATCAGTAAAAGTGAAACTTTTAATATGATGGATCGTCTCCATTTGGATCTGTTTGAACAGAAACGATTTCTACCTCATGGTATAGATGTACGCCTAAGGTTTAATAGAAGTCGTGAACCCTTTTACATGATGTGTGGAGGAGGTGAATTAGGTTATTTGAAGAAATTACAAATGTATCTAGTGATACGTAAAGTGAAACCCATTGCAACTTTACTGAATCAGATGAACGAACAGATGAATACCAGTACTGCTAAATTTCCCTTGAGACGTGTAGAAGTGAAAACGTTTACCATTCCTGCTGGGACACGTTCAAAGATTACAGATCATTTGTATCAGGGTCAAATGCCAAAACGTATAGTAGTAGGTATGGTGAGCAATTCTGCTTTCAATGGGGATGCGACAAAGAATCCTTTTTATTTTCAACATTTTAATGTCAATAAAGTGGATGTTAGTATCAATGGAGAAAGTCTTTGCACTCGTCCTTTAGAACCTGACTTTGAAAACAACTTGTACTTGCGCTCATACTTGAGCTTATATCAAGGATTAGGTCGATTAGGAGAAGACTGGGCCCCTTCCGTGACCATTGACAACTATAGAAGAGGGTTTACCTTGTGGTGTTTTGATTTGACAGCTGATCAAGACAATGATCAGAGCAAGTTACACTGGATAAAAACAGGAAATTTACGCATCGAACTTCAATTTGCTCAAGCTTTAGCAGAGAGTGTGAACTGCATTGTCTATGGAGAGTTTGATAACGTATTAGAAATTAACAAACAGAGAGAAGTAGCTATAGACTATTGAAACCATGCAAAGTATTCAAGGCTTGAATGCTCATCAACTCAATAGTATTTTATCACGAGACCCTTATGTAGGTCCTTCGTTCGGTGGAGTATACCCCAGAGACGTTTTACCGGACTATCTACCTTATGGCTGTGATATCCTGGAATTAGTGTAACCCATTGTAAGAGTGAGCGGATGAATGATGTGTAATGAGGCTGATTCTAATACATTGTACTTGTCTGCATCTTACGCGGAGTAATCCACCATGTGTTTTGAGAGTCCAGATTAAAGTGTCGAAGCGAGTGGACGCTTGTTGTTGTTCTCTAAGCAATGGGCCTGGGGCCCATGTCAGCGGTAAATATAAGTACCTGTCATTTGGCGACGAGGATGTACAGATGGTGAACTAACTATCTTGTTCAAAATGGAACATTTACCATAATTTTCCGCCATTCGAATATGCGGACAAGGCAGACGCCGGCCCGAAATGGGAGAAGTACCTAGACCGCCTGGAACTATTATTCGTCGGAATGAATATCGAGGACACTGACAGAAAACGTTGCCCTATTACTTCACTACGGCGGTTGAACGAATCTATGACATCTATATGGCCGAAAAAGCGGATACCGAGCCAACGTTTGATGCGACTAAAGAGGTATTGTCACATTATTTTTCTCCCAGGAAAAACGTCCAAATGGAGGTGTATAAATTTAGAATGTACACAAACAATCTGCCACACAAATCTCTCGATGAATATGTTAACTGAACTTCGCAAATTAGCGAAAGATTGTGAGTTTTCACAATATTGACAGTGAAATACTTAGTCAAATTATTCAGAGTTGCAAATCTAATCGTCTCAGGAGGAGAGCACTTCGTGAAACAAACATGACCCTACAGCATTTACTTGATTTAGGCCGTGCAATGGAGGCTGCTGAAACACAGGCTACCGTGATGGAATCACAGAGCGAGCGTGTTACTGTAAACAAAGTTTCGACTTCGAGGACACAGTTTAGACCACGTGGCCGAGGCCGTGGTGCTAATCGTGGCAATTATACTAGTGCTACTGACTTTCCAAAAAAACGTTTTGATGGTGAACAGAAACAGTGTAGAAATTGTGGGGGAGTATATCCTCATGTTGCTAGGTGTCCAGCTAAAGGCAAAAGGTGTTTGTATTGTAAACAGTTTAATCACTTTCGTAAAATGTGTCGGAAGAGACAGTCTGATACTACAAGTACAAACACTATTAAAGACTCTGCATGAACTGAATGTGCAACCAGTTTTAGACGCTTCATCAAAGTGATGATGAGTATTTGTATTCTATTAATTGTAGTAGACCTAATGGCCCTAAGTATGTTTTGAAAGTAAATGGTGTGGAGTGTGATTTCTTGTTAGATACAGGTGCCTCTGTAAATGTGTTTGGATGAGAGTTGTTTTGTTAAGCTCGGAATGCCAAAACTTGCAACTAGTCAACAGCCCCGTCTTGTCCCGTATGGAGGGGGTAAGGAGTTATCGGTCATGGGCAGTTGCTCATTGCGCGTCGAATCTAAGGGTATAGTACAAACGCATGAATTTTATGTTGTTCATGGTAACTACGGAGCGTTACTGGGGTATCCTACATGTCAGTCCTTAGGTCTTGTTCAGATTGTCAAGTCAGGTTTCTAATTCTGAGATAGTGAACAAATACCCTGACCTATTTCACGGAATTGGTAAGCTTAAGGGTAAGACGGTTACCATTCATATTGACGACACGGTCAAACCTGTCGCGCAACGAAATCGCAGGACACCGTTCCATTTGAGACCGAAACTCGAGGCCGAGATACAGAAGTTACTTGGCGAAGATATAATTGAGAAGGTTGAGAAACCAACCAACTCCCTGGATTTCCCCTATAGTAACCCCGCCGAAGAAATCGGGCGAGATAAGGGGTATGCGTAGATATGCGCGAAGCCAACAAGGCAATCGCTCGCGAACGACATCTAATGCCTACAGTCGAGGAGCTCATACATGATTTGAATGGAGCTCGTGTATTTAGTAAACTAGACCTTCGCCAAGGTTACCATCAGCTAGAGCTTGATCCAGCTAGTCGATACATTACAACGTTTAACACCCACATGGGTATTTATCGCTACAAGCGACTTAACTTTGGCATCTCTTCTGCCAGTGAAATTTTTCAGGAAGCTATTCGTACTGTTATTCAGGGCATACCTGGTGCTAAGAATGTATCCGATGATATTCTTGTGTTCGGTAACACAAAGGCGGATCATGACCGCGCGCTTGAAGCAGTACTACGTGCTTTACAGGATAACAATCTCAAGTTGAATAAGACCAAGTGTGAATTCAACTGTGACCGCATTACATTTTTTGGACTGGTGTTCAGTAAGGATGGCATTTCGCCTGATCCTGATAAGGTAGCGGCGATCCGTGACGCCCCGAATCCGTCTAATGTTCGAGAACTTAGGAGTCTTCTAGGCATGACGTCATACTGTGCTAGGTTTATAAAAGATTATGCAACTGTGAGTGAGCCACTTAGGCGATTGACACGTTCTGACACAGATTGGATCTGGTCAGCAGAGCAGGGGAATTCTTTTCAGTCACTCAAGTCTTTATTATCTAGTGATACTATTGTTTGCTTATTTTGACCCAGGTAAGGATACTGAGGTAATTGTTGATGCGAGTCCTGTTGGCGTCGGTGCCATATTAGTTCAGGAGAAATCATGTAGTTGCATACGCAAGCAGGTCATTATCCGATGTTGAGTCTCGGTACAGTCAAACCGAACGTGAGGCCCTTAGCATTGTATGGGCTTGTGAGCATTTTGATGTTTATTTACGCGGAGTGAGCTCATCACTTTACCGTTACTACTGACCACAAGCCACTTGAGACCATTTGGCAGCGTTCAAAACCGCCATTACGTATAGAGCGTTGGGGTTTGAGACTTCAACCATATAAGATGTCTATTCGCTACAAAACCAGGGAAAGATAACCCTGCAGAGATTATATGTCGAGACATCCGATGCATAGCACGACCAAGAATCATGTAACTGATTTAGCCGAACAATACATTCATTTTGTAACCTCAGAAGCGGTTCCGCAAGCTATGTCACTTGATTCGGTTAAGTTGATGACACGTACTGACAAAACTTTGTCAAAAGCGATAGAATACGTACGTACCGGTAGTTGGCAAGATATGAAACATCTTGATGATCCTTATGTAGATATACTTGAGCTACAGTCGCTCAGGAGTATGCGCGATGAACTAGTTGTTTATTCAGACAGTATTCTTTTGCGAGATGGTCGAATCGTTCTTCCGAGAGCATTGCGAGAACAAGCTGTAAATATCACACACGAAGGTCACCAGGGTATAAGTCGTACTAAATCTTTTTTACGAGCTAAGGTCTGGTTCCCAGGACTTAACGACTTGGTTGAGAATATGCTTAAGTCATGTTTAGCTTGTCAAAGTGTAACAGATAAACAGAACCGGTTTGAACCCTTTAAGATGTCTGATATGCTGCTGGTACTTGGGAAAACCTAAGTGCTGATTTTTGTGGACCTCTCCCTAGTGGAGACTATCTATTTGTACTGACAGATGAGTACTCAAGATATCCTGTAGTAGAGATATTAAAGTCGGTTTCTGCTAACGTGGTGATTCCAGTGTTAGATAAGATACTAGCATGCTTTGGCATTCCGAAGGTTATTAAGGCTGATAATGGTAGTCCATTTAATAGCTATCAGTTTAGGCAATATGCAGAAAATATGGGTTTTCAGCATCGACGTGTGACACCGAGATGGCCTAGAGCAAATTCTCAGGCAGAATCATTCAACAAACCGATGATGAAAGCTGTGCGTGCCGCACATATACAAAGGAAAAACTGGAGACAGGAATTATTTAGATTTCTTCGACAGTATAGAAGTACACCCCATACTTCTACTGGTTTTGATCCATTCACACTTATGTTTCAACGGGGAAGTCGTACAAAACTCCCGCAAGTAAATGTGACAAATTCAAATTTGTATAGTGAGTGTGCTCAGTGGAACGATGAGATAGCTAAACGGAAGATGAAAGGAAATGTGTATTCCGAGAATATCTCCAATAACATTGTGCCAGGTGACATTGTGCTTCTTAGAAATGAACAAAAGAAAAACAAATTGGATTCAGTTTATGACCCAGTACCTCGTAAAGTTGTATCTACAAAGGGTACAATGATTACCGCATCTTCAGTGAATTCCGATCACCTGGTTACCCGGAAACTCATCGTTTTTCAAGAAAGTTCCTAATCATTTTCAACCTGAGAGTACAATGAGTGATATTATTCCTGAGGAGGATGAGGAAGTAATTCCCAGGTCAAAGACTATATCTGATAATGGGACACCTGTTAAAGTACCAGTTGAAAAAATCGTTCAAGCAATCTGAAAGTGGCAAATAAACAAGTCAACAATAACTATGGAGTTATTACTAGGTCTGGAAGGGTGGTACGAAAGCCCTCTGCTTTGAAGGACTATGTGTAACAATAATACATATAAATAAAACAAACTGACAATTTCACATGTTGAACAGTTTTAAGTTTTTCTTCTTTGTGGACAGTTTAATTTTCTGATGATTATTGTTGATTTATATTTCAATTAGACAAATTGTTTATGTCTTACTAGTTGTAAGAATCCTGTAAAAAGTCTAAGGAAAGGAGGGATGTGATATCCTGGAATTAGTGTAACCCATTGTAAGAGTGAGCGGATGAATGATGTGTAATGAGGCTGATTCTAATACATTGTACTTGTCTGCATCTTACGCGGAGTAATCCACCATGTGTTTTGAGAGTCCAGATTAAAGTGTCGAAGCGAGTGGACGCTTGTTGTTGTTCTCTAAGCAATGGGCCTGGGGCCCATGTCAGCGGTAAATATAAGTACCTGTCAATGGCAAACATTCATTTATCGTCAATACAGATCCTCACGATCAACCAGGAGAGCATTGGGTTGCCATTCATTTCATAGGTCAACAGACTGCTGAATATTTTGACTCTTATGGGCTACCTCCATGGATCTATCCTGATATCTATCAGTTTATGAAAACGCCATGCAGATCGAGTGATTTATAATCAACAGATGTATCAACACCCTCGCACCAAAGTTTGTGGACATTACTGTGTGTATTATTTACGTCAAAGACATCGAGGTGTCCCTTAGTCATGTTTTATTTCAATCGTTAAGTCGTCAACCTAGACCACGAAAGAAGAAGAAACATTGATCCTTTACTAAACGATCGTTTTGTTTGGAGATGGTTTAGAGAGCAAATATCGCATACCTGTACCTAAATCAACCGTGTATCAGTCCTGTCAGTCACGACAAGTATGGGTTTAATTACGTCAAGGAATCCGAACCGACCGATCTAGGACAAAAGCTGACGTTCTTTTGCTCCGCGCTGTATGGGCAAGATCAACCGTAGTAGTGAGAAGTAATAAACTCTTTGTTGTTTATTTTTATTTTATTATTATTCACTGTATGTAGTCTTAGAGGGACGGCCCTAATCCTCTATGAACTACTTCTAGTTTGAGCGGGGTAATAAAATGTTGAGTGAATATAAAATGTTTTTTATTGATGAGTTAAAAAACAATATAAAGTAAAAAAGAAAAGGTTCGGGGTGTGCATGAGAGAGAAAACAAAAAAAAAAGAGAAAGGTGAACATGTGGAGAGAGAGAGGGAAAAGAAATGAGAGAAAGGTGAACATGTGGAGAGAGAGAGAGAAAAAGAGAAAGAAATGAGAGAAAAGAAATAAGAGGAAGAGAGAGAGAAAAAACATGGGGAATGGAAAGCGAGTACAGAGATACGATTCATGGGATCACGTGACCTGATGGGTATGACATAGACTGACATCCCATCAGAGTGCACACAGAGAGAAATCATGATTGCAACTGTATGGATGATCTGCTGTTCTCTATTACGCAAAAGAATGAAACATCAGATACGATGTACTCCTGATTGGAATACTTATGTACGTGGAGTGAAAACACCCGCACATTTTATAGGGATTGTGTATCATATGTTTGATGATGAGATTTTTACGACAAACCGCTTATGCGTATTAGAAACCTTTACAGAAGATGTAAGTGCATTACGTCAAAATCCTATCTATTGGGAGATCTACGGTATAACCCGTGACATGATCGAGAGACAGATGTGTACAAGCAACTAAAAATAAATAGATGGGATGTCACGTGATTCACTCAGCTATTAAAACGGACCAGATGAATTTTTGCTTGTGGACCACTACACTAGTTATTTTCGTCAACATCAACTACAACATGGAGCAGAGCTACAGTCAATCCATTGATAGTCAATGGCACATGGTGTACGCAGAAGCCATATTAAACAAGATGTACGAAGTAGCCAACACACTCAATGTTACGGCTGTGAGATTGATCATCCGAGTCAAAAGCAACATTCCTGCCTGATGATGTATGATGACGGCACAATGATGTTTCACTACTTTGACGAGGCTCTAGACACGGTGAACGAAATGAACATTTTGGAAAAATTTGAAGAAAGTTTTAGAGCAATCCAGCATTCCTAAAGCATTTAGAGACGTCTACAAACAGAAATTCTACTGCCCAGATTGGAGAGCTACTCAGTGGCGCAAAGAAACCGACCGAAACCGACTTTGGGATACGGTGTATCGTTTAATGGAACTGGCACCCCGTCTCCATAATGAAGTGACAGTTTAAGTTTTTTTCTTTCAATTATTGTACATTTTCCAGAGGGATAAGCCCCTAACCCTCTGCGAAAATACAGTTTGATTTCTTTTTTCATGGGGAAAATTAAAACATTAAAACATTAAAACAAAATTATTTTTGTTGTTTATGTATTTTATCTGGGTATAAGGTGTACACCTATAGTGTAAACATAATACTAGTACACGGTAGACACAAAGGTACAAGAGTTATAGGGTGTAAAAAACACCATTGAGAAACTATGAGAAGGAGTAATAGTTTCACAAATTCTATGAGATGTTTTTGTTATGATGTATTCATTTCATTAGATAAAAGTCTAAATATAGTAAGTCATGTGACTAGAGAGAGGTTCAGTTCAGCTTGTGAAAACTCATTTGAGATCCGAAGCTCGAGGTGTTAACATCATAAGAAAAAACCACTACTTTTAGCATAGGGTGAGTGTTTCATTTTTTATTGGACAAAATTGTTTTTCATACACTAAAAATAGAAACAAAAAAAGTCACATGACTAGAGTATAGGTTTAGTTAGACCTCTGAGAGCTCATTTGCAATCCGCAGCTCGAAGAGTCAACATCGTCAGAAAAAACCACTACCAGCATAGGGTGAGTGTTTGAATTTTTTATTACTATATGTTGAGACCCATCACTATACATTTACTCTACAAGTCTTAGTACAAGCTTCAGTCGAGCTCGGCCTACAGCTTCTCGCGCTTGCGCACTTGAAACAGAACTCTCGACGACTAACAGTGACGGGCTCGGCCTATCGCTTCTCGCACATGCGCACGATACACAACTCTCAACGACGGTGGCGCCACCAACTACGAGTTTCACCGACGGTGGCGCCACCAACTACGAGTTTCACAAACCTGGAAAAACCCAAAGTTTCGGTTCTAAAAATAGATTCACTCTCAGCTCAAAAAAAAAAAAATCTGAAAACCCCAAAGTTTCGGTTCGAAAAATAGATTCACTCTCAGCTCAAAACTGGAAAAACCCAACTTCTCTCTCTTCCCGTTGACTTCTCGTGAACTCACGTGACCTCTCGTGACCCCAACCTCTTGTAACGAAGGCTCTCATTGGCTCCTTAGCCAAGATGGCCGCCCCCACAATCTTCCACTTCCGCTCAAAGACACGCCTCCAAACTCAACGATTGGCTCTTTCTCCTTATTGCCATGGCAACATGACCTCACTTCCGGTATGACGTACTTCCGGTATGACTTCACTTCCGGTTATGACGTCACAGGCGGCTCTCCGGCGGGCCATTTGAATTGCCCAATCAGAAGCCAGCATTCTGATGACGTCATCAACAGCGTCACTGGTGGCGCCCCCTAGCGGCAAAATTCAAATGGCCCGCCGGAGAGCTGCCTATAACTACTAGTGTGGTTTAAACCGTGTGGTTAAATGGTTAAAGGAAATCTAAACAACAATCAAGATCACGGTTAAGAAAGTTTAAGGTGTATTCTTTAGCAAACTCCGGTCTCACTAATTAGTGACCAAAAGCGAATATGATACATTAGCGTCAAGAACGATTTAATAAATTCTATTTCAAGTTTCTATACAATAAATATACAGAATAAATTAACATAAATTGTTTGATTTATATTTGAAAATATAATTTGATATAGTTTTGCTCTCGTTTATATATTTTCTTGTCGCTTCAGTTCCCTTCTCCGTCTTGCCTTGACTTTCAATATACTCGTTCCAAGTGTAAATCAACCAATTTAAGTTATTATTATTATTATTATTATTATATATATATATATATATATATATATATATATATATATATATATATATATATATATATATATATATATATAGATAGATAGATAGATAGATAGATAGATAGATAGATATAAAATATTTATTGTACAGAAACTTGTAATATAATTTATTACATCGTTCTTGACGCTAATTAATTTTCTTGTCGCTTAAGGACGCTTCTTGTCGCTTATTAGTGAGACCTTCATATTCAAACACAAACGCAATCTCTTACACAGAGTTGTCGGTCCTTTCACTCCTCAACAATCTCGGTCAAATGTCTTGACTTTTTGCCAGATTTTAGCAATATATATAAATCTACTATAGATTTTGCTCTTTACAAGGATTGGTCTTTTTGGCATATATTTCCCGTGCTGACATAGAAAAAATACTATTTGAGAAGAAAATACTCTTTTAAAAATGGATATAAATATAGGGGTTATATTTTTGCGAAATGTGTCTGGGACTTCTTTTAGACGTTGATAGAGATTGTTGAGGAGTGCAAGGATCGACAACTCTGTGTACGAGATTGACACAAACGCTGTTTTCAACGATTGCCTTTTTTTCTCCCTAAAACATGTTTATGGTTTGTGACTAAAACGTGTTTTCGGTTGTTTATAACCTTAAACAAGTTTAAATATAAAAACAGGCCTTATCACAACCTATGTATCGATTTATGGGTTAATATAACGATTGAGTCAGAACAGGAAGTATGAACTAACCCAATCCCAGACTAGATGACAAGCGAACCATGTTATAAATTGTAAACACACGTTGATCCGTCATATATGAGATAACAACAAGTCAGACTTTTTATTACCGGTATACAATTTTATATATCCTTGTTTTTTTCTTCAAAATACGGTATTCATTTAGATTCTACCCTGCAAAATATGTGTATGTGAATCACAGGTACTTTCATTTTAATTCCTCGGAACTATTATGGATTTTAAAAAAAGACAGTCGGCACAAAATGAATAGAGTAGGCCTGTAGCAGTAGCAGTTTGGGTAGCCATTTTCATGTTCATTTTCAGAAAATTGGTGTCATAACGATACCAGTTTTCTGAAAACGAATGCATTAACAGCGATATATGAACGTGTTTTTTCATTTTATCAAAACGCATGCATGGATGTTTATCAGTAGTTACATATGCGAGGACAAGATTAACCTCTTTCAAAGGAAAAAGCATGGAAAAGAACAGAGGTCAGTTATGTTTTTGTTTTCATATTATTAGGCTTAATAATGATCTGGTGGTCAAAGTAGTCCCTTGTTAGGTTTGTCAAATTTTAAACTTAAAATTCACAACAGAATTAAGATATGACGTTATTTTGTACTTGTTTATTAAAATTATGTAACTCGGAGGTAAACTTCTCAATCGAAAGATGTTATGTTGAACTTAAGATCTAGACTTGTAAATTTACTATTGTAATATAATATCCAGCTTTGCTCTTTTCATTTTTTAAACTTTATGTAAACATTTATGGTAAGTTTGATTATTGATGGCAGTTCTATAGCAAAGCATGCACAAAAAATACTAGGTCAATTTGTGATTCAATTTCAATATGGCCGAAAACACAGCGTTGATATTTGTCAATGTCTGTCCGCCATTTTGAAATCATTTTCTTCTGTATACCATCGAAACTCGTGTCATACACTATATGATTTATTTTTTTAATGGCGCCGGCCATTGGTTCGGGGACACACACCCCGGTTCACCAGTCCGAAAGTAGTAATAGGCATGGTTTGCTCGTAAAACACATCATCGGAACACGAGTGTGATCTACATAGGTTTCGTGTTTAGTGAGCTAGCAACGCTGTTAAGGTTTTCTTTACTTACAAATTAATTATGCCATCAAGGGAATACCCCATCATCTAATTTACTTTTTATAAAAAATT
Organism: Atrina japonica; assembly: GCA_030159075.1. Lineage (NCBI taxonomy): Eukaryota > Metazoa > Mollusca > Bivalvia > Pterioida > Pinnidae > Atrina > Atrina japonica. The sequence continues at coordinate 271,642 of BROG01000633.1, forward strand.
AAAGGCTTTGCACATTCCTATTTAACAACTTACTCTCTGCTCACTACGCAAAATTTAATGCATTGGATTATTGTGAGGCAATATTTCATTGGAGTATCGTTTTTGGTTTTTTTTTTATTTGGAAGCATTTTACTGCGTCCAGACGCGAAAATCAAAATACGCCTAGTAGGCCTGATCGCTATTAAATCACATTGATTACTCTTCTCAATAAAGCAAAATCGTGAAAGAATTTCGTTCTAGAATCCTCCAGACATTAAATTTTAACCTCTTTATCATTAAAAAATATTTCGTTGATAGATCCATTCGGAAGCCAGATGAGGTAATCTCTAGCTTCCAGGCACAAGATAATCATTTCCCCTTGGTCCAGCTGGCTGTTTTTTCAGAAATGATCATTTAAAAAAAAACCAAAGTAAATTATTACATTGAATCGAGAGACTTATCAAGGGGGCGGTCTAAATGTTCTTGTTTTGGGGTGGGTTTTTTTTTTTTGGAGGGGGACAAGACGCCGTACACGTTACGGCATACGTGTAAAAAATTGGATATCATCGATGATTAAATATATGCAGGGCAACCCAAATCCATGAAGTCCAAAATATACAGACAAAGCCCAGGTGGATCCAGCATTTCGAGTAAGAGGGTATATGGTACAAAACGTTTTACCGAGCGAAGCGAGGCGCGAAAATTTTGGCAGGCCTTAATCTAAGAGCTCTGGAAAGCCTTTTTCTGGATTCAAGAAGTGATGATAATATATATATATATATATCAAGAGGTCCATGGGTCACAACGCTCACCTGAACTGTGTTGATATCTTACAAACATTGAAATCTCAATTTACAAATTATTATAACACTCCTTCAATTCCTTGTGAGTGGAGGAGACATAAAAGAAAAGCTCTTTTGAACCTTCGGTTCATGTAAGCTAAAAGTGTGAGGGATGGGGGGCGTCCCCACTCTCGAGTGAATCGTGCAGATTATGACGCTCCACCGTTTTTTTTTTCAGTCGGGAAACAATATACAGGGTGACAAAAATATTTATTAATTCCTACGAAGGTCCAGCAAAATTTTAATTTACTGGACTTAAATATGCTCCAAATGGCCTCTGCGGCGTAGGAGGCACACTTGCATAAACGTCGCGCAAAAACGTCAATTACTGGAACACATTTTCATAATCATATAAGCTGAGAAAACGAAAATTTCTTCATCGATATGTAGGACAAACACTTTAGAGAGAAATTAAAACAAAACAAAGCATAGTCATAGGCCGAAACATCCAAAATATAACAGATGGTGGATCCAGTATATCTAGCAAGAGAATAGGGAAGGAACTGTATTAATTGATTTGGCCTAGCGTAGGGAGGCGCCAAAATTTTGGTAATTTATTTTTATTCATATTCCAACTTTTTATTGAAAATATATATGTTGTAAACATTTTTTTAACTTCTGGGCTTTTGAGTTGATATTTATTATACAACTATATATACATTGGCGTTCAAAGGGGGAGGGGGGCGTACGCCCCCTCCTTGAATCCACCACTGCTACGGGGCGAACTGCATGGTAAACTTTCGAACTGGTGAACTTTCGGACTGGAGAACCTTCGACAAGGAAACATCGTATTTTACCCCTACATCAAAGTAAGGATCCATTCAACTTTAGTAGCCACAAGGGGTTGCTCCGCTTTGTGTTTCCGTTTTCCATTCCGTTCCGTATTCCGTTCAGCGTTTAGCAACATCCTTGCTAGTTTTCATAAGGAAATAAATTCATGCTTGCGATTAAGTCTGCAAGATACACTGCACAAAATATACAGTTTCCGCATAGCTGAAACTTGGCGGAAACCAAGCGGAGACTTAAGTTTGAGAGGTTTCCTTCAAGTTTCTGAGCAGAAACTTCGGGGTTTTTTTTTTTTTTACAGTTTCCGCATACGAAGCTTGTGGAAACCTGACGTTTCCGCAGTGCTGAAACGAAGTGAAAACCTCAGGTTGCATGCGTACACATAGGCCGTCCACGAATCCAGTTTGTTTCCGTATTGCGGAAAGCAAGTGGAAACCTCAGGTTGCACCTAGGCCTTCCATGAATCCAATCTGTTTCTGCATGCGAAAACCTGTGGAAATCTGCTGAAACTTGGAGGAAACCAGGTGAAGACCTCATGTTGCAATATGGTTTCCATCAAGTTTCATCAGGTTTCCGTAGGTTTCCACATGCGAAAACCTACTAAAACTTGATGGAAACCAAGCGAAAACCTCAGGTTGCACATGGTTTCCGCAGGTTTCCATACTGTTTCTGCATACGTACACAGGCAGTCCACGAATCCAGTCTGTTTCCCCAGGCGGAAACCTGCTGAAACTTGGCGGAAACCAAGTGGAAACCTCAGGTTGCAATATGGTTTCCGTCATGTTTCAACAGGTTTACGCATGCGGACGGAAACCAAGTGGAAACCTCAGTTTGCATGTGGTTTCCGCACGGAAACGTCAGGTTCCCATACTGTTTTTTCATGGGTACACCTAGGCTATCCACGAATCCGGTCTGTTTTCGCATGTGGAAACTTGTGGAAAACTAGAGTTTAATTAACTAGCTTAAATTAGTTAACTTAAAACACATTGTACATGAATAATTCTGGTTTAATAAATTACAAACATACCTTTCTAATGAAATAAAAAAAAAATAATATATATAATATGCATATAAAACATAGTGCTGCCTCATTGAGACTTTTCCCATGAAATTACAGATTTTGTGGCGGCTGGCTGCATATCAGTAAATTCAAAAAAGAAATGATACTAAATCGGGAATATTCCACGCGGTGGACTTGTGTTGTGCATTATTATTTCTTGATCAACACAAAAACAGACACCGGAAATCGCTTTGTTTATTTATTATTCATTGTTGTTTAACGCCACTTTCAACAATATTTCAGTTATATCGTGGCAGTGTAATATAGAATATATCTATTCAACATAAAAAAGGAGCATTTTTTATTCTTATAAAACTTAGTAACACTAAAAAATTTCTAAAATACAATATTTTATAAATTTTCAATAAAAGAATATTTCGACAGTTAAATTTTTTGAGTATAAATTAATTTCTTTCAGATATTCTAAAATGATGTCGCCAGCAACATTATTAAAAACACTGTTAAGATCTGTTTCGGAGTAATATTTCTCACGAGTAAGTTTAAAATCTATACATTCAGTTAAAATATGTTTAATTGTCAATCTTGAACCACACGGTATACATTCCGGTGGTTCTTCTTTAAATAATAAATATCTATGAGTAAGGTTACTGTGACCAATACGAAGTCTGGTCAGAGTAACCTCATCTTTCCTTTTACTAGCGAAGACTGGTGGATTATTTTTAAATTCTGTATTTACTTCAAGCAATTTAACTGGAACATGTTTGTTAATTTTATTTGATAATTTTAAAATACGCGTCGCGAATCTGTACATAAATATTGGAAGCGGTTTTTTTTTTTTTTTTTTTTTTTTTTTTTTTAGATTTTTGTTGTTTATTGTTGTTTAACGTCCCACTCAAGAATCTTTCACTCATATGGAGACGTCACCAAATGCCGGTGAAGGGCTTCAAATTTTGGCCTATGCTCGACACTTACGGCCATTGAGCAGTGAGGGTTCTTTAACGTGCCAACACCTACTGTGACACGGGACCTCGGTTTTTACTGTCTCATCCGAAGGACAGGAAACCGACTTGCCGTCCGCTAGACCTTTTTTAGAGAGAGGGATAAGACAAAAACCGTCACCTAATTGTCACTCCAGTATAATTGTATAAATCTCAAAAGGTGCATATAATCACCCTAAAAGCATCTTTTTTATTTATTGAATAATCTAACTATACATATTTTAAAATCAAGTAAGTATTTTTAAATCTAGCAATTTGTAGGTATTGTCAATATAGATCTAATATTTAGTTAAAACTTGATTCATTCAAGCACCGATATATGAAAATCACTTGTCTCTCCTATCCATATTTTACTTGTTTACAGTATTAAATGTACAATTATATTATATGATGGTCACATACTGATAACAAGATTCATTGACTCAGGTGTGAAACGATTTACTACGTCTCGGTGTAGTGTAATCAGATGACTTTCAGCCGCGATAACTCGTACCGACGAACATAGGAACAAATTGTTGGGTATGATTAACATATAGACCATTTCACGTTAACTGCGGTCCTGTGATTTTGAGTGGCAAAATGATACAGATACCCGCAAAAACGTGGACGTGGTTATAGTTAAGGATTGTTTTTCATTTTTTGAACATCATCGGGGTATAAAAGCAATTGCTCATGGAAAAATTTAATTGTGCAGCACTTTGCACAATGAATTTTTTCCATGAACAATTGCTTTTATAGCTCGATGATGTTCAAAAAATGAAAAACAATCCTTATATTTATATATATTACCATTTTTCAGCGAATCTGTAATCCATTGGATACTATACTGACTTTGCGGGGGTGTTTTCATATGACGTAATAGCTCAACAGCTGTTTTGACATGAGAACATGAGAAGTCGTTCTCTTTTCTTATCGTAAATACTAAATGAAATTAAGGTATAATTTCTTTTTTTATATATGAACAATTTTGAATACTTATTCTCAGATTTTTTCGCGATTATTATTATTCGACCATTTATAAGTGGCGGGTTAGAATTGCCCGAATGGGCCGTGTGCAAATGACTGATAGGTCTACCATGTGCAATTTGGACAGCAACAGATGACCGTTGTTTACAACACATTTTCGTTTGAATTCTGATATTTTATCAGTGGAATATACCACAGAAAGTTTGAATGTGACTGCTAATATTCGTTCATGACAACTGGAGGTAGCCATTCTACTGTATTTGACACTTTTACCAATCGCTGAATCAGCTGGGAAATGCCGTATCGGTGATGTTTTCGTAAGTATTTCAGTATATAGGCTAGCCCACTAGCAAATCCTTGAAATCAATTGAAACAAGACAAATGCAGATTATGTTGTGAAATAACAAACTTTTATTTGTCTGTTTTAAAGATAATTATCGACACCTTCGTTATGGAAAATCCGTGTAGGCCTTTAAGTATAATATTAATAGGTCCATATGTTGTTATGTAGGTCAATTCAGACTTCAGTATTTACCAGCTGATCATATATTTTATAATGCGAACACGATAGGTCTAACTATATAATGTAGAGTATCCCGTCAATTTACTGAGAAACCTATGAACACTACTTATGCTCGGCATTGACATTACAGGTTGTAAAAAACTAGATGGACATGGGAAGTAGCCTAGCAATTATAGGATTTGAGGTGAAATGAGAGCCGATTTCACACGATGCGAGTGACGAATTGTTTCTGACAGGAATATATGGTGAAGGCATAGTAAGCTGTTTATCAGAGATGCTTGACAAAATTGCACTAGATCTAACTCTCTTTTATTCTGTTCAACTTACAAGCAACGCAACTACGAAGAGAATTTTCATTTCTGTGGCCTGTGTTTCTAGATCTATCGTAATATGGGCATGTACAGTGTGCTACAGATGCAGGCCTAGTTTTGTGTTTTCGATTTCTTTCTGCGATTTTTGTTTGTTTTGTGGTATTGAATGGCTTTTAAGATTAAATAAAAAATACGAAATGAATGTGCGTTATTTTATTCTTTATTGATTCATTTATATGTTTAGAGAAGACTTGTCCGACAAATACATGATCATGGAAAGGATTTCTAAAATGTTCATGTATTCCTACGCCAAAAAGTAAAGCGGTTAAACGCTTGGGTCACGCGACGACCGACTTGTGTTATTGAAATATGAATACAGTCGTTCTATATACTTGCAATGAAGGAAATAACAGTCGGTATGTAAATATTAACTGATTGTTTCTTGACGTCATTTCTTGGAATCTGTATCATTATGCCATTCAAGGTTACAGCACCGCAGTTGCCGTGAAAGGGTCTATTCTCACTTTATGGTAAAACCCCTGTAAATGAAAAAGTGAGAACTTGATAGATGGGTAAATGGTGGGTACAATTTTTTCCAGGAAACCTAGAATTCCACTGGATTCTTCCAAAATTTATACATGAATATAACCTATATTTTGTTACGAGTGCGCAATCCATTATCTATGGTGGCTGATTTCGTTATTTAGGGGCGAAAAGACGACAAATTAACATTTTATATTCTTTTCGGGGCGAAAAGACGAAAAAATTGAGGCGAAAAGACGAGAAAATAATCCGTAAATTAGCGACTAACTTGTCATTTTTACGCCAGACGTTTCGTCGTCTTTTCGCTCTGCAAATTTGCGACTTTATTGTCGTCTTTTCGTCTTGTCGTCTTTTCGCCCCGCAAATTTGCGATCTTAAAATATCGTCTTTCGCGCCGCAAATTTGCGACCTTAAATTGTCGTCTTTTCGCCCCGCAAATTTGCGATCTTAAAATGTCGTCTTTTCATCTTTGTTTCTTTTCGCTCCGCCAATATAGAAAAAAACCCATACCGGACAGAACGGATATTCCAAAAAGAAAAAAAATGAATGTTACTAGAATGTTTGTGTCAAAAATGAGAAAGATTTATTTGAATTAAATATTTACGTAAATTATAGTTTACTAATTGTACTAGACCGACTTATAGTAAAAAGGATACTACCCTGTGATAGGTTATTATATAGCTTAATTATTACGCACAGAGCCGACTTATAGAAAAGGGACATTACCCTGGGGTAGGCTACCATATAGCTTAATTATTACGGACTACACCGACTTATACAAAAGAAAAAGGACACCACCCTGAAGTAGGTAACTTTATAGCTTAATTATCACGAACTAGACTGACGTATAGCCAAAATGACACCACCTTTGGGTAGGCCACTTTATAGCTTAATTATCACGAGCTAGACTGACTTATAGACAAAATAACACCACCCTCGGGTAGGCCACTGTATAGCTTAATTATCACGAACTAGACTGACAAAATGACACCACCTTTGGGTAGGTAACTTTATAGCTTAATTATCACGAACTAGACTGACGTATAGCCAAAATGACACCACCTTTGAGTAGGCCACTTTATAGCTTAATTATCACGAGCTAGACTGACTTATAGCCAAAATGACACCACCTTTGAATAGGCCACTTTATAGCTCAATTATCACGAACTAGACTGACTTATAGCCAAAATGACACCACCCTGAAGTAGGTAACTTTATTGCTTAATTATCACGAACTAGACTGACTTATAGCCGAAATGACACCACCCGGAAGTAGGTAACATTATAGCTTAATTATCACGAACTAGACTGACTTATAGCCAAAATGACACCACCCTTGGGTAGGCCACTATATAGCTTAATTATCACGAACCAGACTGACTTATAAAAAAAGGACACTGCCCTTGGATAGGCCACTTAATAGCTTAATTATCACGAACTAGACTAACTTAGAGCCAAAAAAACACCACCCTTGAGTAGGCCACTATATAGCTCAGCTATTACGGACTAGACTGTCTTATAGAAAAAGGACACTACCCTTGGGTAGGTCACTTTATAGCTTAATTATCACGAACTAGACTGACTTATACCCAAAATGACACCACCTTTCGGTAGGCCACTATATAGCTCAGCTATTACGGACTAGACTGTCTTATAGAAAAAGGACACTACCCTTGGGTAGGTCACTTTATAGCTTAATTATCACGAACTAGACTGACTTATACCCAAAATGACACCACCTTTGGGTAGGCCACTATATAGCTCAGCTATTACGGACTAGACTGTCTTATAGAAAAAGGACACTACCCTTGGGTAGGTCACTTTATAGCTTAATTATCACGAACTAGACTGACTTATAGAAAAAGGACACTACCCTTGGGTAGGCCACTTTATAGCTTAATTATCACGAACTAGACTGACTTATACCCAAAATGACACCACCTTTGGGTAGGCCACTTTATAGCTTAATTATCACGAACTAGACTGACTTAGACCCCAAAAAAACACCACCCTTGAGTAGGCCACTATATAGCTCAGCTATTACGGACTAGACTGTCTTATAGAAAAAGGACACTACCCTTGGGTAGGTCACTTTATAGCTTAATTATCACGAACTAGACTGACTTATACCCAAAATGACACCACCTTTGGGTAGGCCACTTTATAGCTTAATTATCACGAACTAGACTGACTTAGACCCCAAAAAAACACCACCCTTGAGTAGGCCACTATATAGCTCAGCTATTACGGACTAGAAAAAGGACACTACCCTTGGGTAGGTCACTTTATAGCTTAATTATCACGAACTAGACTGACTTATAGAAAAAGGACACTACCCTTGGGTAGGTCACTTTATAGCTTAATTATCACGAACTAGACTGACTTATAGCCAAAATGACACCACCCTTGTGTAGGCCACTATATAGCTCAGCTATTACGGACTAGACTGACTTATAGAAAAAGGACAGTACCCTTGGGTAGGTCACTTTATAGCTTAATTATCACGAACTAGACTGACTTATAGCCAAAATGACACCACCCTTGTGTAGGCCACTATATAGCTCAGCTATTACGGACTAGACTGACTTATAGAAAAAGGACAGTACCCTTGGGTAGGTCCATATTTTGCTCAATTATTACGAACTAGACTGACTTTCAGAAAAAGGACACAACCCATGGGTAGGTCAATATATAGCTTAATTACTACAGATTGAACCGACGTATAGAAAATGGACACCACCTTGGGGTAGGTCACATTATAGCTCAGTTATTACGGGCTGGGCCGACGTATAGTTAAAGGACACCACCCTTGGGTAGACCACTTTATAGCGGAACTATTACGGTCTAGACTGATTTATTGAAAAGGGATGCCACCCTGGGGTAGGTCACTATATAGCTTAATTATTATGGAGTGAGCTGACGTATAGAAAAAGGACACCACCCTGGGGTAGGCTACTTTACAGCTCAGTTATTATACGGACTGAGCCGACTTATAGAAAAAAAAAGGACATCACCCTGGGGTAAGTCACTTTATAACTCAATTATTACGGAATAGACTTGACTTAATTAAAAAAAAAAAGACACTACCCTTGGGTAGGTCACCTTATATCTTAATTATTACGGACTGCACCGACTTATAGAAAATTAAAAAGGACACCAACCTGGGGTAGGCCATTATATAGCTTAAATATTTTTTTACGGACTGAGCCGACATATAGAAAAGGGACACCACCCGGGGGTAGGCCACATAATAGCGTAATTATTACGGATTGAGCCGACTTATAGAATATGTCCGTATATTGAGCTACCTCAGGGTGTTGTCCTTTTTTATAAGTCAGTCTAGTCGGAAATAATTGAGTTATAAAGTGATCTACCCTGGGGTGGTGTAATTTTTTAAAAGTCGACTCCGTCTGTAATAATTGAGCTATAAAGTGGCTTTTTTCCACATCGGTGTCAGTCCACAGAATAGGTCAAAATATGTGGCACTTCTGGTGACAACTCTACATACATAAAAAAATATTTGAAGAGATATTCTATAAAAAGACAACATTTCTGGCAAGAGTTAGTTTATATTCTTTATATATATATATATCTTCATCTTTATTTTATTGCTTATTGTCACTGATTTTATTCCGGTGAAGATTATAATCGTACAGAAAAATATATCAAACTTCTAAAAAAAAAAGCAATGTTATATTGTTAAATATTGTTATTTTAGCTATCGGTATCTGAGAGATTTCAAGTAATGAACTAATTTAAAACTATAATTTACATAAATATTTAATTCAAATAAATTTTTTATCATTTCTGACACGAATATTCTAATAACATTCATTTTTTTCTTTCTGAAATATCCGTTCTGTCCGGAATGGGTTTTTTCTATATTGAAGGGGCGAAAAGACATTTAAAGGTCGCAAATTTGCGGGGCGAAAAGACCACATTTTAAGATCGCAAATTTGCGGGGCGAAAAGTCAACAACAGTAAGTCGCTAATTTGCGGGTTATTTTGTCGTATTCTTGCCTCAATTTTGTCGTCTTTTCGTTGTGTCGTATTTTCGCCTCGAAAAGACGACAAAATGTTAATCTGTCGTCTCTTCGCTCAGAAATAACGAAAAATCGATATGGCAAAAATCGGCCACCATAATTATCAAATGAAAATAGAAATGAAGGTACAAATAAAACATTTTGTCCGTTTCTGCTGTAACCAATCAAATACTAGTTGCAGTTTATCAAAAAGTGTACTCATCCTTATGACCATACAGTTCAGTGTCGATTTCTGGTAAGTCATGGTAATTTTTCGCCTTATTATACGCAGTTTTCGCATTACTACGCTTTTATTACACCTTTTGGATTTTAACGTCTTTATTTGCGTCAGGTGAGCTAAGAGGATGTTCATAAACGGATATACGCGTAAGATTCATTCCAGCTTCACACCAGCGCTAGCGATATGTGAAGCTCTAAATATCGCTGTTCAGACGTAAATAAAACCGCAAACCAAAATGCATCCAAGAGAGGAGAGAGGATGTGCAATCTTACGATTGGTTACGTTTAGATATAAATTGTACATCTTAACTTTATCGTCACTGCTCATTTTAAACAACATCGATATCAAACCCTTGACTTTTAGACTGTACTAAATAAAGCTAATCTGAATGTTCTCAAGATTATATAGCAGTTTTATATTCCGAGGTGAAATAAGTCCGGTCAAGGGGAACCCGGCATTTGGCTAGTATCCAAAATGATATTAAATATTAAAAAGTTTATCGCACTAACAAAAATATAAGGGTTGATTGAAACAAAGCGTTAATATTACCATCCTTTTATATCATTATATCAATGTTGGGTGATATTTCAGCTGTGATACAGAATTCGAATGGTGTCCGTCATTCTTTCTTGCAATGTTGATTGAAAGTACGGAGTGGAACGTCACGCCATTGTGGAATTAGACTAAAATGCATAGGCGTCAGAACCGGGGAGGGGGGGGGGCTAGGCAAAGATAGACATAGGTGTTGAAAATTGGGGCTTAGCCCCAGACTTTTCTGGCGTATGTGTTTTTTTTAAGTTGGTTTAGCGCCCCCCCCCCCCCCCCCACTTTCAATTTACTTCCGACTCCAGTGAAATGGAATCATGAATGAAAATAAAACTACGCAAAAACTTTTGTGCATATTTTATATTGGCAGAAAATAGATAAAGAGTACTTGCAACATAACAAAGACTCGAGTCCAGCCGGCGGCAGGCTGGTTTCCTGTCCTTCGGATGAGACAGTAAAATTCGAGGTCCCGTGTCGCAGTTGGTGTCGGCATGTTAAAGAACCCTCACTACTCAATGGCCGTAAGTGCCGAGCAAAGAAACTGCATTTGGTGACGTTGTAGCTACACCGTCTCCATATGAGTGAAAGATTCTTGAGTGAGACATTAAAGTCACATTCCGGGGACGTTATTGTATTTTTCTGGGCGTTATTGTAATTTTTGACATTTTCATTAGAAAACCACTCCTAACCGACGAAAATGAAAAAAAAATAAAAATTCGATGTATTAATAGAGTTATTAGAGGGAGTCCGTAGGTATTCTTAAATTTACCCTTGGGAACGAGTGATATAAAAGATGTGTTCGATTCACCACGAGAGTACTCTTCCAGCACAGTTTCAGAACATGTTACAATCGAATGTACCAGGGCAGGAAGTAGTTAATTTAAAGATATCGATAAAATTTACATAATTCACGTAAGTTTATGGCTATATTGCTTGCCCAGGACAGTGTTCCAGGCATTTGACTGGTGTTCCATTTGTCTGGAATGTCCTGTACCGTAAAACGAACACGCTCAGTAGAGTGTCACCACGTGATCGGCAACACCTTACCGTTTATAAATAGATCAATGTGTAAGGTGTTTTCCCCGATTAATTAACTAATTAGTTGGAATAGGACTTTGAAAATACGACGAAAGTTCATACGAATAGGCATTAAGTGAGTACAGAAAAGTTTATTTATGAACATTACTCCCCGGAATGTGGCCTTACGCAACAATAAACAAACAAAACAATCATTATAAAGAGTGCTGTAAATATCTACATACACCATAGAATTCGGATCGGTCAGATATTAGAGGTGTAAGGTATGTTGGTATGCTATGGTGTATCTAGCTTCTCGTGGTGTATGCAGATACTATAAATAAACATGATGTATCAAATTCATTTTTTAATTAACAGAACTAATAACATAGCAAATGTCACTTGGAAAAACATGAAAATATATATAAAGTTTAGAGATTGAGCAAATATTTATGAAGTTACATGTATTTCATCTACAAGCAGCAATAAATTGAATACTAAGATAACAGCAATAAATTGAATTCTGAGATAACAAAAGTTTAAAGTTTAACATTGTAAGATCAATTTGAAAAGTGATTAATGCACATAACGTTTTCAGTACTGGTAGTAGGATAACTCGATAGGTGTGTATTAACCTTCTTTTGAACATTGAAAATGCGCTTATAACAAGGCCTGCTTGACTCGTTGCACGTAATGCTTGGAAAATGAATACCACTGCCACTGATGTTTTCATTTCTCTCTGATTTCTCGATTTCTTTTCTTCGCTAACATGAACACAGTATATATATTCTAGCACATTCCACACGTCTTTCAGCATCTCACTTGACGATTGGTTGCATTTTCTTTCACTTCCAGTTGGACGATGTCCACCCAGTACACGACAAAATCAACTGATGGAAAAAACCAGGGCCCGAAGTCACCAAATTTACTCAGTACTCAAGCTCCACTAACTTTTCATGATTTTAAGGTAAAAACATGCAATATATTGATGGCATACAATTGTAAGTAATGATAAGAATTATTGCTCGTTTGAAGAAAATTTCAGAAATATTTTAAAAAAAATGTTTGAGTATGTACTCAAATCTTGAGTACCGTACTCAACGTATTTATTCGTTTTTTTACAGGAAAATCATAAGTGTGACGCAAAAATCTATATGTAAATGATTAAAAATAATAATATGTTTCCCGAATCACTAAAATCCAAAAGTTTTCTAAACAATTTTATAGTCAAAATAATGAAATAAAAGTTGAGCTTGAGTATTGAGTAAATTTGGTGACTTCGGGCCCAGACTGGTATAATGTGGTATTTTAGCACATTACTCAGTGAAGACAACGATCGATAGACAAATAGATAATAATTGTTCTCATATTTTTTTTATTAAAAAAAAGTTTCATTTCACAATTAGTATTTATTCATTTAAAAATGTTATTTTGAATAGAATGATATACGAAACTTAGACAATAGACAAGTGCGTCGTCAAATTATGCGCCCGTCCATGGTGTATCACACCACAACCAACACTTTTCTCAATAATGGGGGGTAACTACTCAATACATGTACGTTTTCTTCTTTTTATAACTTATTCATTTTGTAGGTACAAGTATACAGTAAGAAGACATTGCTGTCGCTTAAAAAAAAGAATGATTCACATTTGTAATGTTAGTATAGTATATAAGTTATAGCAATGCATGTTAGCATAATGTACATAAAAAGTATTCCTGAAAACGTTACCAGTAAACTGTTGGCATCGGGATACAATTATCCTGTTTCAGTCATAAGATTTTTCTGTAATAGTTTTTTTTATGTGCCTCGTGAAATATGAATATCTATATATGTCAATCATCCTGTAAATTACTACACGCAATTCTGTGCCCACATACTCTCTCTCTCTCTCTCTCTCTCTCTCTCTCTCTCTCTCTCTCTCTCTCTCTCTCTCTCTCTCTCTCTCTCTCTCTCTCTCTCTCATACACAGTAAGATAGATTCAAATTAAGCGCCCATGCGCAAGTGCGAGTTACCGGGATCAATTTCTGCTCCAGTCGTGTTAATTCTTATTCGTCTGCAAAACGGTTAGTGATTGTTTCATTACTATTCAGTCGTCAAAAGATAGGTTAATTCAGTCGAACGAGGCTAGAATCAATACCCTGTGTTACAATAGGGGACAAAGAACCCTCACTGAATAGGCATGCGCCTATAGCAAAGGTAAAATTTCGTGCTATCGCTGGCATAGCTCTTGGCTTTACATAAGAACAATTCTTGTCCGAACGTAAATCAATAATTCAAAAAAAAAAAATGAAAATTCAAGAGGCGGATCAACACTGTCATCACACAAATATTACCATTAAAGGGATATAAGCTGTCCTTTTTTTACCTCTTAGCTTGATATACTGTAACAAAGAAGAGATATACATAGACATAAAAGGTCTTAAATTTCTATAGATTTTGTGATAATTGTTTGAGAAACCCAGTTTAGTAATTCACTTGCGATTGATTAATGACAAGCCCTCTTTTTATAAGATATATAAGAATTTAATATTTTTATGCCTGTGCACATTAAGTACAGGTAGTAAAAGTAGAAAAAAAATATAAAAATATTTTTTGAGGTGAAAAATGTTAATGACCCTTTAAGCATTAATATTATCACGAAAGAGAAACAACAAAGGTCAGGACAGATTTTACCTTTCCACAGAATAACATTTAGTTTTTTATGTATCAATCTTTGTTTCAGGAGTTGTAGACTACAAACCTGCGATTTGTTGAAATGGCAGATTTTCAAGATTCAAACATGGATGCACAAACAACAGAAAGGTAAGATATGAATCTCGTTATGTGTGTGTATGTATGTATGTATGTATGTATGAACTGAATTGAATTGAATTGAATTGAGTATCATTATTTCCTCCATAAATGAAGATTTAGATGAACAATAATAAACTTAAAAAGTTTTAAATATGAACGAATTTACATGATATGTCTTCACTTTTCATATTATATCATTTGTTTCGTCTACATCATATCATGTATATCAAAGTTTAACTTTCTTTTAATGTCCATTGTGTCATATATTGATACATATATGATCTCATTTAATCTATCTTTTAATATTTGTACTATTTCAGACAGCAGGTTGATTATTTAACAGTGACAATGGTATTGGCACATTTAGTTACGATGATGCCAATGTATTAAGGCATGCCGTGTTTCATACATATACTTAGCACACGTGTTTATGATATCCCATCGATTATCATCATCTGTAACAATTGTGCAAAGGTTGTCGTTATACATTCCACCAAAAATAAATTCTAGTAGAATATCATCATCATACAATAGTCGCACACTTTCATTTACCGGCAGTAGATCCACTATAACTTTTTTTAGGTTGTCGATGACATTGAAATATTCCGAACATTCCAAAAGTATGTGCTTTACAATATCATTTACCATTTTGTTGCACGAACCACACTTACAATTTGTCATTGCTATAGTACACAATTTAACAAGAAACCCCATTTTTTTTGGTAGTTCTGGTTTACGATAGCAATATTCCCAGAATATATGTGGAGCAATCCTGTTATGAATCGAACTGTAACGAATTAAGTTATGTCTCTTACTGACACATTCATTCCATTCCTGTTCAGCTTTATCGTTTATTGTTTGTTTTACAATATTTTTCCATATAATTTTACTTGGAAAAGTCCCAAAATGTATAACACTGGTTAGAAATTCATCTAAATCATATTGAAAAACTACATAAATAATAGAACGGAATATTTCAGTACAATTAGAAATACCATATAATGTCATCATTACAATATTGTGGTTAAACAGCTTTTTATGTACACTTTCTAAATTTGCCATGCATAATCTCCCAAAAAAGAGTAATCGAAATTTGTCCATATAGTGTTTAATTTTCATAACTCCTAGAGTTTCGCATGTAGATACGGATGGAGAGTTCATATAATATCCTTGCAGGTTTCTAAAACATTTACGTTGTGTAATTTCAAGCTTTTGGTGGTTCTGTGTGCCGAGTTCTCCCCAGGTTTCACATTCATACAGACCTGAAGGTAATATGACCTTAGACCATATTAACGCCGAAGAAATAGGGTTTAAACCGTTAAACTTAATACCCAAGTCACCGAGGGAGCAAAAACATTTTCTTAGTTTCACGCATGCATTTTCAGAATACATATCAGTTCTTTTACTGTTTTATATGATTGTTCCTGCATATATAGTATCATTTTTATATTCAATTTCACAGTCCCCTAGGTAAAGCTTGTCTTGTGAAATGCATTTACTTTTATTGAAAGAAATGATAACACTTTTTGTACCATTGTATTTTAGTTTCCATTTAGTTGCATATGTATTTACAATATCTAGAAGATTTTGTAAATATGATTTTGAGGGTGCCAATAGACAGGTGTCATCCACCAACAAAATAGTTGGAATATGTTGGCCTGCTATTTTTATCCCCCAATTTGTGTTACATAACGTCTATCCAGGAACTGAGAACTTGTCCTTGTCCGACTCCACGAGATACTGTTAGGTAGTTGCTGGTAGAACCTTTAAGTTTTATGTATACTTTCGTGTTTGTGTACGAGTTTTTAATAATTTTCCAAAGTTTTCCACGTATTCCTAATTCATACAATTTGTACAGGAGTCCAGTTTGCCGAATACGATCAAATGCCTTTTCATTGTCTAAGAAGGCATCATATACAGATGAATTACATTCTGTGTAGTTCGATATACATTCCCTTAAAGTGTATATTGCAGGCATTGGGCCCATCTGTTTTCTAAAGCCAATCGCAATTCGTGAGGAAATATGATTTGTTGTTTTTCAAGTAAATGTTGCATTCTCTGCATTATTATTTTCTCAAAAAGTTTACTTATAATGGACGTTAGAGTAATTCCTCGATAGCTTGACGGGTCACATGGATCCTTGTTTCCTCCTGTATACACAGGTATGTCAGATCCTATTTTGAAACTTTCAGGAATACACTCGAACTTCATCATTTAATTAAATACTTCCTTATCTTAGATACAAGGACAGGACCAGCAAACTTAATATGTTCATATGTTACCATATCCGGTCCAGAAGTTTGCCTAATTT
Organism: Atrina japonica; assembly: GCA_030159075.1. NCBI lineage: Eukaryota > Metazoa > Mollusca > Bivalvia > Pterioida > Pinnidae > Atrina > Atrina japonica. The sequence goes on from BROG01000633.1 coordinate 288,546, forward strand.
CATCTCTTTAATTTGTTGTCTTATTTCTATTTCACTTATATCTTCGACTGACATATCTGTACAATTGTCATCATTATTGTATGTATGTATGTATGTATGTATGTATGTATGTATGTATGTATGTGTCTGTCTGTCTGTCTGTCTGTCTGTTTGTCTATCTGTCTGTCTGTCTGTCTGTCTGTATGTATGTTTGTTTGTTTCAGACCATATCCTTCTGAGAGGGCACGAGGTCGATCACGGAATAGAAATGCAAGATCTGCATTTCGCGGTAATACTGAACGGAGATCTTACAGGAGGGGAAACACCCAATCAACGGATGGTCGAATGAATTACCCTATTGCTATATATGAAGAAAAACCTGATGGAACTCTTGAGTTCATTCAAGAATCTGTACATGGGCAACCACATATCGATAGCAGAGGTAGAGGCTATAGGCAAAGAGGTCAAAGATCTAGGCGTGCTCAAGGCAATGCTCATCGTTCAAGCAGAAATACAGAATCCGAATGTACAAACATCATGGACTCTAGCGACACTGGAGCAAGCGTCATGGACATAAATACGGAGTCCTCGATACAAGGATCGGGTAACGCTCTCCAAACTACTTACAAAAGTCAAACCCGGCCAAAGAAACGATTTGGCGAGAAACTTAAAGAATGGATTTTGCCTGATTTGCACCCTGATGTTCTTGTGCTGGAAATACTTAGCAGCAAATATGAAATAAAAAGTTTTTTGAAAGGAAATAACTGGCAGACACGAGGTATGATAGTACATTTTCTTCATGCCGTTGCACGTGTTTGCATGTCAAATAAGAAATCCTCTTTAATGGAGTTGTTGCGTCATCTCATAGATGAAGATAATTTGACAAACATAATGGTAACTTTTCTCAGTATGTTACAAATAGAGGAGTCGTCGATGTCGGACGAAGATTTAAGAACAATTATTCTGAATATGTGTTGCATAGCTAAATCAATTTTGCAAAGATTTCAAACTGACATTCACTTGGTCCCGTGCAATACCGTTATAATGTCTCTTGAGTCGTTTATGAATTCGAGACGCGGTACTGAAATAAATAACTCTGACATTATGGAAGAAATCAGGAACATGAAAGAGATAGTTGTGACTATTCAGAAAGAAAAGGAAGCTCTAGCACGAGCGTCAAAGGAACAAAAGAAAATAATATATTATCGGAAGATGGAGGATATGAAACCACCTGATAGCTTCCGGGAATTACCAATTCTACCCTGTCTAAACGATTTACATTTAAATGAGAAACCATTCCTCAGAGCGAACAAGACTCACGGTGGGTATGATGATCTGGAACATTATCTTGACGTCCAATTTCGACTTCTAAGAGAGGACTACGTACAACCTCTACGGAAAGGGATTTACGAATACAGAAAGGAAATCGAGCACGGCAGCATGTCCAAAAAGTATCAAGATATCAGACTGTATGAAAATGTACAAATAATACGACCTGTATGTGAGAACAGTGGAATTCACCATGAAATCCAGTTTAGTACAGAAAAGCTTAAGAAGGTAAACTGGTCTTTCTCCCGAAGATTTTTGTTTGGATCATTATTATGTTTGACAAATGACAATTTTGAAAATATCATTTTTGCAACTGTTGCAAACAGAGATGAAAAGGCTTTAGAACAGGGATTTTTACAGGTGAAGTTCCAGAAAGATGATAGTATGATTTTAAACTTGGACTCGAATGTAAGATTTGTAATGGCAGAAACAACGGCATACTTTGAATCATATCGACATATATTGAGAGGACTCCAAGAAACAGAAACCGAATTCCCCCTACAGAAATATATAGTTGAGTGTAAAACTACTATGAAACCACCAAAATATTTATTAGGTTGTGTGAAGAATTACGATTTCAAACCCATTTTATCACCTAATGACGACGTGAACTCAGTTTTATCATCACAACAGTCTTGGTCATCACCCGCCCTAAATACGCGCAGTTGGCCAAGTGCAAAAGCAATGAACCTTGATGACTCACAGTACGCGGCATTACAGCTGGCCGTAACGAAAGAATTTGCTCTTATTCAAGGGCCACCTGGCACAGGAAAGACTTTCATCGGACTGAAAATAGTTCGCCTACTTCTTCATAATCACAAAATTTGGAAAACCAATGAAAAGGTGGCTCCAATTTTAGTCGTTTGTTACACAAATCATGCCTTGGATCAATTTTTGACAGAAATATCGACTTTCACAACAGACATCGTCCGAATAGGGGGTCGCTGTAGCTGTGAAGAATTAAATGCTTTCAAGTTAAGTAACCTGCGAAGAATCCTAAAGGGATCAAAACAGCTTTCTAGACCAGTTTTTCAGAGGAAGACTGAATGCATAAGAGAAATGAAGGCATGCAAAAGTGAAATTCAGAGAGTAAGTCTGAAACTGAAAGCCACAAAACAAGGTCTTCTGAAAATAAGTGCCATCAGGCATTATATCGATGATGATCACTTGACGTCATTGGAATCTAGATCATATATATCTGATTCTAAAGAAAATGAAATGATATTAGAATGGCTTGGGATAGAAGGCTTCAGAATAGATGACGATGTGAAAGTTGCCAATGCTAATTCCGACATTGAAACCAATGAAAACCGAGGTCCAATGACCGAAGTAGAAGCCGGAAATATAGGGAATGTTTGGAGCTTACGGTTGTCGGAAAGAGTTTCATTGTATAGACTTTGGCTTGCTTTGTATCAAGAGGATTTGAAAAGGCAGATTATAAAAACTATGGAAATTTGTCAGAATTTGCAACAAACCTTTACAATGGACGCTTCTACACATTTGCAGAGAAACGAATATGATATGAAGATTCTCACACAAAAATTGCATTATAGTCAACAAAGCATACTAGATGAAAACAGACTTTCATCAACATTGCAGAAGGCACTTCCATCACACTTTCACAGTTTGATGAGTCGCCCGACACCTTCTTTCATGAGAGGATCTACCATTTCTGTTATAGACGAGTGGTTATGTATAGATGGTTCGAAAGAATGCAAAGAAATTGCAAATGAGCACGTTCTAGGGGATCACTGTATTTCCCTGTCTCCTGGAGATGTTATTGAAAGTGATCGCTTTGAAGCAGGGGAATACGACGAAGACGAAGAATTTACAAAAATAGAAAACGTGAAAGAAGATCTGACCGACTTGTTGATAACAGTCGAGTCTGCGAGCAAATCGAACAAATCAATCGACAGTGAAGGATGGACAAAGATGGTAAGCAAAAGAACTATGAAGAATCAAATAAGTGAAATAGTAAATGATAACAATGCCATCATTTCAGAAAATGAGGCAAAGCGAATGAATAATCTCTGGATCATTCCAAAACCAGACCGTGTACGCTTGTACAAATTTTGGGTATCAAGGTATCAAAAAGATCTCCGGGAGAGAATAAGGGCAACTGAAGAACAATACTCAAAAGTTTGCGAATGCTACCAGGAAGCTTTAGATTCTGAAGATGTCGAAGTAATGTCCGGAGCAAAAGTAATTGGAATGACAACTACTGGTGCTGCTAAATACAGAAATATTTTGCAGTCCATAAAGCCAAAAATTATAATAGTAGAAGAAGCTGCCGAGGTACTGGAATCTCACATTGTAACGGCAATCAATCCTGAATGTCAGCATCTTATCCTTATTGGGGATCACAAGCAACTGAGACCGACCCCAACAGTCTACCAGTTGGCCGTACATTACAATCTGGAAATTTCCCTCTTCGAACGAATGATAAAGAATGACATAAATTTTGCTACTCTTAAAATACAACATCGTATGAGACCAGAGATATCTAAACTTGTTAAGTTTATCTATCCAGATTTATTGGACCATGCCATCGTTCACGAATACCCAAATGTCCCGGGGGTCAAGCAGAATATGTTCTTCATTAATCATTCTGAACCAGAAAAATCACATGACGAAACAAAAAGTCATTCTAATGACCATGAAGCAAGATTCATTCCTAAACTTTGCAAATACATCATGCAACAAGGTTATAAGCCTGCACAAATTACTGTTCTTACTACATACACGGGTCAAGTCCTTGCAATAAGGAAACAGATGCCAAAGAATCAATTCGAAGGGATCCGGATAACATCTGTTGATAACTTTCAAGGTGAGGAAAATGATGTCATTCTTCTATCGCTAGTTAGAAGCAACTCACACGGAAACATCGGATTTCTAAAAACAGAGAACAGGATATGCGTTGCTCTTTCACGTGCGAAACACGGATTGTACGTTATAGGAAACTTTGATATTCTTGAATCAAACAGCGATCTTTGGAGAAACATAGTTTCGTTTCTAAGATCTACAGATGCAATTGGTGACGGTATTACCTTGCGATGCAAAAACCATCCTCACATTGAAACACGTGTTTCCAAGGAAACCGATTTCTTTTTAGTGCCAGAGGGTGGCTGCAATCTCTTGTGCAATGCAAAGTTAAAGTGTGGACACACTTGTGAACAAGTATGTCATGTTCAAGATTCAGATCACCATATTTACAAATGTTTAAAACCATGCCAAAAAAAGGTTTGTTCCCTGAATCACATTTGTAAGAAGAAATGCTTTCAAGAATGCGGTCCATGTAAAGAGCCGATGAAAAAGATTGTACCACATTGTGGCCATGAAAACTCCGTACCTTGTCACATGGATCCCAAAGATTGGAAATGTCAGTTGGTTTGTAACAGGGACTTGTCATGCGGACATAAATGTAAAGGTGTTTGTGGCAGTTGTCACAAGTTTGGTGAGCATGAGGGTTTATGTAATGAGTTGCGTGAAGTTACTTTACCATGTGGTCACCTTATTACAACCCAATGTCATAAATCAAGGGAAAAACACATATGTCGTACACCTTGTCAGATGACACTCATGTGTGGTCATCAGTGCAAAGGAAACTGTGGGGATTGTCACCAAGGACGGCTTCACATTCCTTGCCAGTCTATTTGTGGAAACATACTTGTCTGTGGACATAAATGTCAACAGAAGTGTTGTGAGGGTTGTCCCCCTTGTAGAAAGAAATGTATCCAGAAATGTTCCCATGATAGATGCAAAGAATTGTGCAGAAATGAATGCGTTCATTGTTCCAATGATTGTTCGATATCATGCAAACATGAGAAATGTTCAAAAACATGTAATGAACCATGTGACAGAAAACCTTGTCTTGCGCGCTGTGACGAAAAACTACCTTGTGGTCACAACTGTTTAGGATTATGCGGCGAGAAGTGTCCTTCTCTTTGCCAGGTATGCAATAAAGACGACGTATTGAAAGTATGGGATATTGAAAGCCCAGTAATGTTTGTTGCTCTTGAAGAATGTAATCACATATTTGACGCGTCTTACTTAGATGCCTACATGTCTATTGAAACTGACATCAACGAGACTTCTGTCCTTATTGGGAAAAAGTTGTGTCCAGTATGCGACGTACCTATTATGAATAATACTAGGTACCGTAATATTCTCAAAATGACGTCTGATGACGTAGATATCGTGAAGGGAAAACTTCGAGATCACTGGGATGACAAAGACTCAAATACAGGGGAAAAATGGAAATTAAAGCAATTCATTTTAAAATATGGGTTAAATGCGCAACGAATCCAAGCTAGACTTGAGGAAGGCAAAATATCTAATCACACTCTAGACCAAATAAGAAATCAGTTGGAAATACTTAAAAAACTGGCGTCTATCACAAAACGGATTGACACATTAAAAGATACGTCTAACAAGAGCGATCTAAAAGAAACTTATAAGAGTCTTATTCAATGGACGTTTGATTGCAAAGACCTTCAGAGAAGTAAAGGGTTGTATGAAATGCGAACGAAGAAAAGGACATCATTTTCACGTCAAGAACTGTCGGATGTACAGACGGAATTCTTGCGTATCGAGCATTTGATAGCATATGTGAAATTTATTGATATTTTAGAGCAGACTGAAGGCGAAGGTATTGAACAATATGAACAGGTGAAACATATTGTATCCGATTTGAGAAAACGTGGCTGGAATGAAGACGTCGCAAATAAGCTGAAGAGAAATGCTGCAAATATGAACATATTATTTGGTTTAGATTGCTTCCATCTCGATGATATCAATCCCATTGACTTGATACAACCATGCGTAATGGCTAAATACGGGAATTGGCATAAATGCAACAATGGTAAGTCAGTACATACTAAATATAATGTTATGATTTATTTATAATATTTCTTCTGTTGCATTAACTTAGTATGTCTATAGTGTTGAAAAATCTGAGTTAACACTTTATTCAAGTTAATATATGAATATATGAGTTGCAATAGTATTTTCTTACTGTTTAACTAGGTTATCCGTAAACAATTTACATACAGGTGCATATATCAATCTTCTGTCTTTTCATGTTTTTTTTCACTGCGTCAGAAATAAGAATAGTAAATAAATATTCAATGATTGTTAGGAGAGATCATATTTTGATTTCAGGACACATCTCATACACAGAAGATGGTATATCTAAAAAGAAATGCCCAAGTTGTGATCTTGTCATTCAAATAGCAAAAGCTGAACAAAAAATAAGCATACCTTTATTTATAACAAGAAAAACGTTGCGACAGACCAAAGGTGCCAGAGAGCAGGGAGAAGCAGGAACAGACAAGGGCTGGCAATTAGTTACGAAAGACCAGACTGTGGTAGAAAACATGGATAAAGACACCGGTGGAAATGACGTCAATTCAGATAAGAGCAGAGGAAAAGAGCCAGTGGAAAATCAAAATCGTTCTTCGGAGTCACAGATGTCTTTCAGATGTTCGAATGGTTTGTTTATGTTATGTTGACTGATTTTCTGTTATTTGTTTATCGGATTTATAATGACTGATTTGAAATAAATATTTACAAAACAATACATAAACTAATTTCGTTGAAAAATTTTGGTAGCACATAAAATTATAAAAAGTATTTTTATTTATTTGGCGATTTTTATCCTTAAATTTTTTGAAAACAATGGAAATTACGAGTGCTTATGACTTTAATAATCAAAATCTTATATATGAATGTTTACTTTAACTAAACAAATACAGGTCACATATGTGAATGTTCCATCAAAGATCTTCCAGACAAATGTAGTGTTTGTGACTCAACTTCATTTGCGTCAGCTTCCAAAAGACAACGTGACTCGGCCTTGAAAACGCGAGACAAAGGTGAGCATGTTTTGTTTTATTTATATATTCCTTTAGTTCTTATGATTAATGTAGAAATTGTTCACATTTATTTCGGAATTGAAATACATTTTGGTCTTATGAACTAAATTATGTAGAAATGATTGTTTGTTCTTTAAAATCTTTATTAATCGTGAATAGAGAAATAAAAATTTATAAAGGAAATCTGATACCGCGCAGTGTCGCTGAAATGTGAGAAAGTGGTTTTTGTTAATAATTTGTATACGATATTTTAGGACGCCAGGAAGCAGATATATTTGCTCCACGTGATTTGAATGAAATGGCGTCATCATATGGAAGTATGGATAAGTTATCGTCTGAACATTTAACAGCTTCTGGAGGAGCCAAAGTGAAAACAGTAGGATTGGAAAAAAGAAAATCAATGGTTTCAGGTTTAAGTAGAGAGTGCAGAGTGAATAATGAAAAACTAAATAGAGAGGGGAACACAGAGAAAATACACCCAGAAGTTATAGAATGTACTTCAAAAGAAGAAATACATTCAGAGGTTTCAGAATGTACTGGAACAGAGGAAATACATTCAGAAGTTTCAGAATGTGCTACAACAGATGAAATACAGTAATCAGTTTCATGATATATCAGCAGATGAAATATATTCAGAATGTATTGGAACAGAGGAACAGTACATATGACATGATGTAGAAAAATTCCAATATATTTCCATAATTGTTGCAGGTTAATTTCTAAAATTCTGAACCAGATCAAAATTGAAAACAGGTTAATTTCTAAAATTCTGAACCAGATCAAAATTGAAAACGGTAAATAGCAGCATCGACTTTCAAAGGACTTTCATGAACATATGAATGGCAACTTAACACTGAAATTAGTTCCTTTCATAAATAGTATTAGATGAGTAGTAAAAATACAACTACATTTTAAATTTTTGTCAATATATAGACTAATATATATTTTTTAAAAAATTATCATTTTTATATTTTATATACTAGAAATATCTAAGAAGCCAGCTACATCTTAACATAAGGCCTTGTAATGACCTTCAGTTGTAAATATACACGGGCGACAATGTTAAGGTTTTCTAAATATCAATGATGAGAACATAAACACAAAGCATAGGCCTAAAAAGCTTGCTTTTCTGTCATATGCGAGTATTTCAACCCCCAACAGTTTCGCAGTGACTGGACAACGACATACTCTATACCTGGAGATTTTCGCCCGTGGATATTTTCGCCCTTGGTCATCTTCGTCCTTGGTTATTTTCTACCTTTGACATTCGAAAGCATATTCACCCTGTCTTAAATTCGCTTTCAATCATCATAGTTTCATTGTTGGATGCAATTTTTTAGTTGAACATTTCTATTTCATATTCTCATCTACGAACGAAAATGGCGAAAATTAGATGTGAGCGAAAATGTCCAGGTACACAATAATAATTCCGATGCTCAGTCAGGAAATCGCTTCAATGAAAATTATGCTGATGTAGTATTTCTTGTCCTTCTTACATTATGTTGATATACTGAAATATACAACTATATTCATAGGTACAACAAATACCAATCAAATACCAATTTACATTCAAAACAACAGCTCTGCATTCTGCACTTTGTCGGCAAACCAATTTATCAATTTCCGGTGTATTTAATTGTCTCTGACCTCGTTATCGTTTACAATATACTTGCCCTGTCACATGACCGGTTTCTTCGATTTATCACTTGATATATATTCCCTTTAATAGTGTCATGAATTAAAAACAAATGTCATGATAGTAATGTTGAAATAATGTTTTATGTTTTATGTTCAGATTTAGAATGCATTTGTACTCTTATGTGAAATACATGAACATAATTCATGTCACAAATGTTTCATTCGTAGTTAGTAGTAACTTATTTACGTGCTCATCTCAAGGTGCATGCTTTGGATGGTCGGTATTTATGGTTCAAAACAAACAATTTTGTCATCAACAGTTACATTATGAAATAAGTAAAATATCATTATCTAAATATTTCAGGTAAAGATCGATCACTTTTGTGGTAATTTCGGTGATTCAGTTCACCACACTAAGTAGGATAAAGCCGATTTAAGAACAACGACCTTGAGACCTTTAATTAGACAAGCCTAAATTTGAAATTGACAATTAATTAGTTATGTGGTGTTATATATCTAATCTCCCCAGAAGTTTATGTATAGCTGTATGCCATGTTATCTGGTGTTATATATCTAATATCCACAGAAGTTTATGTATAGCTGTATGCCATGTTATCTGGTGTTATATATCTAATATCCACAGAAGTTTATGTATATATGTATACCATGTTATGTGGTGTTATATATCTAATATCCACTGTAGTTTATGTACAGATGTATACCATGTTTTGTGGTGTTTATATATCTAATATCCACAGAAGTTTATGTATAGATGTATACCATGTTATGTGGTGTTATATATGTAATATCCACAGAAGTTTATGCACAGCTGTATACCATGTTTTGTGGTGTTATATATCTTATATCCACAGAAGTTTATGTATAGATGTATACCATGTCATGTGGTGTTATATATCTAATCTCCCCAGAAGTTTATGTATAGCTGTATGCCATGTTATCTGGTGTTATATATCTAATATCCACAGAAGTTTATGTATATATGTATACCATGTTATGTGGTGTTATATATCTAATATCCACTGTAGTTTATGTACAGATGTATACCATGTTTTGTGGTGTTATATATCTAATATCCACAGAAGTTTATGTATAGATGTATACCATGTTATGTGGTGTTATATATGTAATATCCACAGAAGTTTATGCACAGCTGTATACCATGTTTTGTGGTGTTATATATCTTATATCCACAGAAGTTTATGTATAGATGTATACCATGATATCTGGTGTTATATATCTAATATCCACAGAAGTTAATGTATAGCTGTATGCCATGTTATCTGGTGTTATATATCTAATATCCACAGAAGTTTATGTATATATGTATACCATGTTTTGTGGTGTTATATATCTAATATCCACGGAAGTTAATGTATAGCTGTATGCCATGTTATCTGGTGTTATATATCTAATATCCACAGAAGTTTATGTATATATGTATACCATGTTATGTGGTGTTATATATCTAATATCCACAGAAGTTAATGTATAGCTGTATGCCATGTTATCTGGTGTTATATATCTAATATCCACAGAAGTTTATGTATATATGTATACCATGTTTTGTGGTGTTATATATCTAATATCCACAGAAGTTAATGTATAGCTGTATGCCATGTTATCTGGTGTTATATATCTAATATCCACAGAAGTTTATGTATATATGTGTACCATGTTATGTGGTGTTATATATCTAATATCCACAGAAGTTTATGAACAGCTGTATACATTGTTTTGTGGTGTTATATATCTAATATCCACAGAAGTTTATGTATAGATGTATACCATGTTATGTGGTGTTATATATGTAATATCCACAGAAGTTTATGAACAGCTGTATACCATGTTTTGTGGTGTTATATATCTAATATCCACTGAAGTTTATGTACAGATGTATACCATGTTATCTGGTGTTATATATCTAATATCCACAGAAGTTTATGTATAGATGTATACCTTGTTATGTGGTGTTATATATCTAATATCCACTGTAGTTTATGTACAGATGTATACCATGTTATCTGGTGTTATATATCTAATATCCACAAAAGTTTATGCACAGCTGTATACCATGTTATGTGGTGTTATATATGTAATATCCACTGAAGTTTATGTACAGCTGTATACCATGTTTTCTGGTGTTATATATCTAATATCCACAGAAGTTTATGCACAGCTGTATACCATGTTTTGTGGTGTTGTATATCTAATATTCACAGAAGTTTATGTATAGATGTATACCATGTTATGTGGTGTTATATATGTAATATCCACAGAAGTTTATGAACAGCTATATACCATGTTTTGTTGTGTTATATATCTTATATCCACAGAAGTTTATGTATAGATGTATACCATGTTATGTGGTGTTATATATCTAATATCCACAGAAGTTTATGAACAGCTGTATACCATGTTTTGTGGTGTTATATATCTTATATAAACAGAAGTTTATGTATAGATGTATACCATGTTATGTGGTGTTATATATCTAATATCCACAGAAGTTTATGCATAGCTGTATACCATGTTTTGTGGTGTTATATATCTAATATCCACAGAAGTTTATGTATAGATGTATACCATGTTATGTGGTGTTATATCTCTAATATCCACAGAATTTTATGTACAGATGTATACCATGTTATGTGGTGTTATATACATGTATCTAATATCCCCAGTAGTTTATGTATAGTTGTATACAATGTTTTCATAACATGATTTTTCATATCTTTGTAGATCAGTGAGGAATATTTGCACATACTAAATCTTCTATCAGCTCCGATAGATATGACATAGATAATGTTGAAATTGTCATTTTTAGCAGAAAATCGTGAATTTTTACTTTATAATTATAATACTCATCGAAATGAGTTGGCCTGGCTTAGTCGGTAGAACGCTCAACTCTTGATCTTGAGGTCGTGAGTTCGAGTCCAGCCGGCGACAGGTTGGTTTCCTGTCTTTCGGATGGGACAGTAAAAACCGAGGTCCCGTGTCACAGTACGTGTCGGCACGTTAAAGAACCTTCACTGCTTAACGGCTGTAAGTGCCGAGCATAGGCCAAAATTTGAACGCCCTTCGCCGGCATTTGGTGACGTCTCCATATGATTGAAACATTCTTGAGTAGGAAGTTAAACAAGAATAAAGAAACAAACAAACTTAACGAAATCTTTATCATACGGATTGAAAAAATATGCATTCAATATTATTTTATATTTTATATTTTTTATAAGTAAAATATGTCTTTTTCTATATTGATTCATGTTTTATATATATATATTTATATTTGGAACAGTTAACAGTAATTAGAATGGCCTGTTTACACTTTTCAAGAGAATCCTGGATATGCCTTGGTGGAAGATATTCAACGTAATTTGGTCTAAAAATTGTTAATTTGATAATTATTATTTTTTTTACATTTTGCATTTCAATAGAGATCAAAATGAAGAATTAATGAAAAAAAATGAAAATTGAATTTGTGAGTAAGTTATTTAATACCTCCTTAAATCAAAATATTTAAACAAATAAGTCATCTTGATTTTTTCTCTCAGCTTTAATTTAATGTTATAAACGTCATTATAATCCCTAAATAGATTTTATTGTTAAGATAGTGTATTTAAATCAGTTGAAGGGTTGATGCACCCTCTTTGAAGTTTATAATCAAGAAAATTAAAGATATATATACTGAACTCTGCAGAAACTTCAATAGACCTGCAAAAACAATGATCAATCTGAAGCAGTTTCAATCTAGAAGTAAGTTCATTTTGTTAAACATATGACCCATATGTTGCGGGTGTATCATTGACAGAAGGTTAAATTATTTCTCTACCCAATCATATTCAATTTGATATCGATTCAACCAATTCATATGTAAAAAACAATTTCATACTTTTATAGATCAATCATTTTAACCTTTCACCCCTAAAAATCAAGATGATATGCTGTTTTCTATTGTTAAGACCAGTCTATTATGGTCTGTAGAGTTGATAGGGTTTTTAAAAGATTTTGTTAATTTATTGTTTAACAATAAATACGAAATACACATTTCACATTTCAATATTAATATATATTTTTTATTTTTATATCATATGAAAAGCAACCTATGTGTTATCATGCTCTCACTTTTGATTTACCAGGGTTTTAATTTGGTAAAAACCCTGGTAAATAAAAAAGCATTTTTATATAATATATTTTTCATATCACAAAAATAAATTTAGTTAGTTTGTAATATGAAAACATGATAATATTGTAAACTAATGTCTTTACAAGTAATATTAAGGTTCAAGTAATGTTCCATTGACATATAGATATATTGCCAAGATCATTGCTTTAATGGCATGTCATCCATTTCAACCAAAGTATGTAAATATGATATTTTTAAGACCAGTCTATTATGTTTTGCGAACAAAGACGGTAAAAACACTCTAAATTTATAAATTTTCGGCCCCTTAGTCTTTATCAAGTGGAAGACGACAATATCTGTAAAATTTAAATTTTGCTGTTTTTGTTGGCATAACGATATATTCCTTTGAAGGACTTTGATTTTTATTGGTATTGTGTTTTGTTTTGCCTCGGACTAAAATGTCGTCATTTCATAACGAGCAACATGACTGTCGTCCAGGATTTTATGGACGATCAGTAGCAAGAAATACGGCAATGGCGGATAACATGATTCACAATTCCGTGTACAGTGGCAATTTACGACATTTACTAAATGGGGATACGATCCTCGAAAAATTAGAACAGTTGTTAGGTTTATTAATGACCTTCCACAGAAATATGTTGGGTTGATCAAGTCCGTGGAAAGCTCAGCTTTACCTCGCCTTCCATGATCTAGATCAACCCGACATATTTCTGTGGACGATCAGTAATAAACCTAATAACTAATAATATAAGGTTGAAAAGGTTATTGCTTTGAATGTGTGACTGTTTGAGCATACTTTATGGTAATATATTCTATCATCATGTTTTTTGATTTGGTTGAAATAATTAAAATATTTAATCACTGTTCAGTTTTTCATTTATTTGTCATGTCCGTATTCAATCCATCATTACAACTACCTAGAAAACTATACCATTGAAAAAATGATTTAAAGAAACTGTTTAATAATTTTTCGATCTGTGTATTGGGATTGACTTTTAAATTCCACCTTAAAGATATATTGATGTATCAAGTTTTAACATCAGAAAGTCATAAAGAGAAATCTATTTCCAAGATAATTACCACCACTGCAGTCGTATTGTGATTGAAATCAATCAAGAATTTGATGGTCACACACACACACACACACACATTTTTAAAATACTTTAATTTTTGTCAATATACAAATCATTATGGTCATAATAAACTTGTGATATATTTATCATTTATTTATTGGTCTATCGACAGTTTAGCCGTGTCAAATACATGAACTGAAAATGTATTCCATTGAATGAGAAGGAGTTAGCTGAAATGGATAGATATTTTTGAAATTCATCTTGAATCACTCTAGGCAGATGAAAAGAATGATTTAAGCAAATGTGGCCTTTAGCTTTTATGAGCATGTGAAAATCAAGTTTGTTTTTGTTTGTTTTCTTAGAATCAGTACAGGCCTTCCGCTATGAATGACAACCACTCGGCCAACCTGGGTGCATGAAGCATTAAAAAACATCTTTCTTTAACAACATTCATTTTTCAATTATGACAGATTTACTTCTGACTACGTCAGCAATATTGTTATAACATTTTAAGGTTTAAGGTTTGCCCTACAACGTTGTTACAAACACACCAGACATGGCGGAACTGAGTAACCTTTTGATTATCATATAGACGATTCCATTTATTTATTACCAAAAAGAGAACGCGTTATATTCATCATTGTATACCCGCATGTGTGATGACAAGAAGGAAGAATTGATTTCACTCCATTCGGAGTAATCTTAACTCATTCACCCCTGAAGACACATTTGGACTAGCCTTAGTCATTGATTTACAGAATAGTCCATTGTTTTTCAGGGGTTGATGAGTTAATGTTGACATGTTGAATCACCTATACTTTAAACTCGTTCTGGTCAAGAAAGTGTTCAGGAGACACCACCCGTCTGTTTATGACTGGACTGTGTGCTAGATAGTACAAGCATCATCCTGCGACTCTGGAGAGTAGTGATAACATTCACCAAGATGATTGACTTAATAATTTGTATATCTAGTATCAAAACGATATAAAATATAAGTGCTTATTGCTGTACACGACAAGTCATGACATTGAGGAGAGTGTGTACCTAATGCTTTGTATAAAGAGAACTACGTGTATTGTACCTAATGCTATGTATGAAGAGAACTACGTGTATTGTACCTAATGCTGTGTACGAAGAGAACTACGTGTATTGTACCTAATGCTATGTATAAAGAGAACTACGTGTATTGAACTAATGCTATGTATAAAAGAGAACTACGTATTGTACCTAATGCTATGTATAAAGAGAACTACGTGTATTGTACCTAATGCTATGTATAAAGAGAACTACGTGTATTGTACCTAATGCTATGTATAAAGAGAACTACGTGTATTGTACCTAATGCTATGTATGAAGAGAACTACGTGTATTGTACCTAATGCTATGTATGAAGAGAACTACGTGTATTGTACCTAATGCTGTGTATGAAGAGAACTACGTGTATTGTACCTAATGCTGTGTATGAAGAGAACTACGTGTATTGTACCTAATGCTGTGTATGAAGAGAACTACGTGTATTGTACCTAATGCTGTGTATAAAGAGAACTACGTGTATTGTACCTAATGCTATGTATGAAGAGAACTACGTGTATTGTACCTAATGCTATGTATGAAGAGAACTACGTGCATTGTTCCTAATGCTATGTATAAAGAGAACTACGTGTATTGTCCATGCTGGGGGTTGAGAGTCCGTGTATTGGACCCTTGTATGAAGGAACACGTGTATTTACATGCTTTGCAGAAGAAATTACGTGTATTGTACCTAATGCTTTGTATGAAGAGAACTACGTGTATTGTACCTAATGCTATTGTATAATACGCATTATTGTAAAGTCACAATCTTTAGTAGGAAATAAATCGCATTTAGTCTGCCCTACAAAGTTATATAAACCGGACACTACCATTCATCTTAAACAAATTTCAGATTCTAACACTGGCAGTTTGGGATCATCGTTGGCAGATTTGCATGGTCTTATCATATTTTTTTTAAAAAATCAAATTAAGTGTCCTCCAAAAAAATTTATTTTTAATTTAGAATAAAATTTCGTTACATGACTATTTTAGTTATGCGAAATTTTATTCTTTTAAAACTACCAATAATGTTTTAAGGGGACATAATTATGGTTGGAAAAAATGAAAACATTATTTCACTTATTTATAAGGTTTTTATTCATTTAAAAGTAATTGAATAATCCGTCTGAGCATTCAAAGAAATATTTAAAATATTGTCTTCCATCCACAGCATACACTATTTTCAATTTTTTACTTTTTTATTTACCAGGGGTTTTAGGTGAGAACAATATAAAATCTCTGATACCTGAGTATAAATCTTCGGGATGTCCAGAATACAGGTGACATTGGACAAACACGGACCTCTGGAAATTAAGAGGTAGAATCAGGTGCCATGGGGGAGTAAGCATGTCTTGTTGAGAACATGATATCATAGTACATCCTACTTTAAAACTGAAATATGAATAGGATGCCTGTGCACATACTTTTGATATGACGTAGGTATTAACTCTAAAACTGCACTCATAAAAAATACAAAAAAACAAAAATAAAATCCAACTTGAACTGTTCTTGTGTTTTTCATTTTCTGTCGGTTATTACTCCATCATGGTGATATTTAGACAGCTTTATATATATTTTAAATATTCGGTGAATATATTATCTGTGATCTTCCGCCTCCTTTGACAACTGTAATAGTTATGATTACAGAGATATGGGGCTACAAAAACAACAATTTGAAGTGTAAATTTCAAAATTATCCTTTCTTTTCTGTCGACAATATCTCCATGGTGATGATAGTTAGAAAGTTGATATTTGGAGAATTTATTTTCTATGGTCTTCCACCATAAAGATTACTGTGGTAGTTATGGTTACAGAGATATTACTCTTCAAAAAGACAATTTTAAAATGTTCATTAATAAAAAATCTGAATCCGCAGAGTAAAATTTTACATACCATTTTCAAGCTCTTTTCAAGACATTTTCGATGGTATTAACAATTGCATTATCAATCGTATTGTTATTGATTTCTGGCCTCAAAAGTACCAAATATTTAAATATTCAAAGGGTTTTAACGATATTATCACCAAATTTTAATACAATGTAGATCTTTTTAATCTGTATATAAATAACAAGTTTCGTTATCCTTACTTTTAAAATAGCGGAGATATAATTCCCCGTATTAAATTTAGACCTTACGATATTTAGCATAGAGTCCTTAACCTTGGATCATCCCAAATACGTTATGTAATACATATGTGATGGGACTATGTTCATTCCAAGTTTGAGGTCTATTGATTTTGTAAAAAAGGAAGATATGATTTTATTTTTCAAAAAAAGTAAAAAAATCGGAATGCGCAGAATATATTGTTATACACCATTCTTAAGCTCTTTTCCAGACCTTACCGATTGTGTGAAAAAAATGTAAATAATAAGATTGTTATTCAGGAAAATTTGTATTTCTAAAGTTTGAGTGCGTAGAAGCTTCACAATATTAGAAAGGGCTTGCTGAGACCTTTCCAATGATTTCTTCGCATTATTGGAACTATTAAAAATAACAAAAAAAGTTAAGGGTTCTGAAAGTTTGATAAAAAATCTGCCGTCGTCGGAAGTTTTTATTAGATGCATAAAACACCAACCCTAATGAATATTGCCTGACAATTAATCCAACAATTAAAATCATGTGAAGCAAACCAGGGAGACCGTGTCCCTACAAATTATAAAATAGTTGTGAAACCCTTAATTTTCTATAAAAAGTCGGAAAATTAAAAACAAATTTCCTATAAATAAATTTTAAATTTACACCTGTTCCAATTTTGAATCCTCAGTCTGATTTTGATTATATATATTTTGATTGCATCACAAATAGGTATAATTTTATGTCACCAGCCTAAAAACAACCACTTTTTAAATTTTTTTCTATCTCCACCACTGTTGTATGTATTAATTGCATAATCAAAAGGCACATGACATTTTTTCCCTGGGAAAACCACTTTAAAAAAAAAAAAAAAAAATACCCCCCCACACTTTTGATTTGCTTCCTACGCCACTGCATAAAGGGAGGATTACTATTTCAAAGGTGACCGACAGTAAATGCAAGAAAGGGTACATTTAATACAAGAATATGCCCAGTAGACAAATGCAGTAAAGTATAAAAAGGTTAAGAGTAGACGCCACAAAGTAAGTATAATCATTTAAGTTATACTGTATCTGTTGTTCAGTACTCTTTAAGATTGTCCTTGATGTCTTACGCATTTGTTTAAACTACAACTAAAATTTTATTTTTCAGTTGCAAAAGGGTGTAACTTTAGAAATGTATATCGGAAGGGCAAAGAGCCAAAAGATCTATTTCTTGGCGATAAAGACATATATGATGGAACAACAGAGGAAGAGGAGAAAGTGGAGAAACCACAGGAAGATGAAGTGGATGTAATTGGAGTAGAAGAAGACGTTGAGGAACAACAACAAAAATGATGTTCATGAAGAACAAGATACAGAGGTTGAGAAGGAAGAAGAGGAAGAAGGTGAGGAACGACTAGAGTAACAAAGGAATGAAGCTAGGGAACAAGAGGAATATTTGCCAAGGCTGACAGACATAAAAGAATTACGACTGTTTGTTGGATGGCTTCAGTCGATAGAAAGAAACAAGAATCCAAGAGAGGCCGCCCAACACGGTAGGCAGGTACATTCAGTGTGGTTACAAGTGAGAACTGGAAATTGATTCAGAGTAGACGATCTGCTGGACACAGAAAGAGTTAGGAAACGCTGGCTAGAAGAATTCCGAAGGGAAAAAAGACCTGGGACAATTAAGGCCTACCTAGACTCACTAGCTGATTTTATCCAACCGCTGGTAGTTAAACGCCTCATTAACAGAGGGTACAGACTCACTGAGAGCCGACATATATATTAGACGTGGTGCAAAGGACTCCGTAAGGAGGCAAGAGTGCGGAGTAATGTTACAGCTGCTGAAAGTTTAGAAGAACTAATTACGCCCCAAGATATTGCACAGTTTTTGACTTCCAAAGTCTCAAAAGAAGCGGAGGAAATCCTTACCAAATACCAAGGCACATCTATTTCTATCGAGGATTACAAGAAACTTAGGGACCATCGCATGATAATGATCGTCCTGATGAACAGACAAAGAAGTGGCGCGCTAAAGAATTTATCTCTTTCGGATGTCAAGAGAACCTGAAGTACAAAGGATGAATGCATTATCTTTGTAAAGGAACACAAGACAAGCCACATTCGACCTGTGGCATTGGCCCTCGACCCAACTTTATTAAAAATAATGGATATTTTTTTTATCTTGAGGCAGACGTCTGAGTAATGATAATGGGTTTGTGATTACCACAGCACCGCTTAATCCAGAGAGCATACCAGTAAAATTGAGCAGCTCTTTAATTCATAAAAGGCTTACAGCAATATGGAAGAAAAGATCCAGTGTACCTTTTTCAATCACCAAACTTCGCAAGGCAACAGTGACGCATGTCTGAGAATGATGTCTATTTGATGGTAGAGAGTGTTAAGAAACTTTTAACTTTGGAAGTTTAGTCCGATCGAGTGATTCCTCGATTTTCAATGATTTTTTTAATTTTTTTTTAAAAAATTGCCATTTTTTTTTCAGAAATGGTAATTGGGTTAAAGGTCTGATCTTATGCGACATGATACACAGTTACGTTTGCGTCATTTGACACTTAAATCAAGGTTCCAGTGTAAAAAAAAAATGTTTATGATATGTGCCTCGAAATATGACCATTTTCAAAAGTCAATTTCCCTAGGACCTCTTAATTGGCATCCCCAAGCATAGAGGAAAATGGTGAATTGGCACCATAATTGGTACACAGAAAATTCGGTGTTGATTGATGAAACAGATTAGAGAACCCTAGTACTTAATAGATTTGACCCGAAGAACGAGTTGGGACACTTACTACCGCTCAATGTATCTTAACCCTTTAGGCCTGTGGAAGAGGTAGGTTATTTTAACTGGACAGAATCTATTGAGGTTTAGCCTACCACCTGGGTCATGTGCGATTATTTAATCCTCCTCTTTGACAAACTGCTTTTTCATACTTGTGCAAAAATTTTACGAATTTCTCCAGAATACACCCTTAAAGGAGGTCAGAACTCCTTAAACCTACATCTAACTGACATTCAAACTTTTCCCATGGTTAGGATTAGAAAAGGATGGGTCACTTCAGATTTTAATATCTCGGTAAATTGATTATTCTTACAAATTTACTAAAGACGACTTGAAAGACGAACGTTGGGGATATCTTTCCTGTAAAGGGCATTAACTTTGGATTGCAATAAAGATCCCAAAATGGGGTTTTTCAAACCTAATTTTTTCACGACTTTTTGGGGGTGCCAAAATCGGTAGTAAATAACCTAGGTTTGGACATTAATAACTTTTGAATGGGAATGTTCTCGATCACGAGAAGACTACATGGGTACGAAACTTCAGTTCACTATCTGTTGACCCTGATCTATCAGTGGGAAGGGGGTCAAAATTTGGTTTCTGTCGACACTACTTTTTGCTGGCCAAAACGGTAAAATGGAACTTAAGAAAAACTTTCAAGGGACAATAACTTAACCTTAAAGAGAGCTAGACCTTTGAAACTCAGCAAAAACTTAGCTTTCGATCTATATATGACACGACATCCTAGGACAATAAATAAAGAAACTAATTTCTTTGTACTGGAATAAAGTCCAGAAATGTTTTGTTATGCTGTTTTGGAGTACCCCATATTAGGGGTATAAAAAATCGGGTCTTAATTTTTCTAGGTGAGGGTTAGAAACCCTCTTTGGGCTATCAGGTAGAACCCTTCTAGTCGTACTATTTAAAATTTTAGGGGTTCACCTAGAAATGCTAACCCTAACAAATTGCGGTACCCAGACGCCATGGACGACGGGGCGCATAGATCTGGAAAACGGCTACGTGCGTTTTATGACTTACCACATACTCAGTCTATATATACCCCCCCCCCCCCACCCACCCGATAAGATATGAAAGTAATGTTTAAGACGATTACAATAGTCAGCTCAAAAGTCCTGTATTTATCTTATTTATTCCCGGAATAAAAATGTAAACTATCTTCAGCTGGTTGCGAAAAATCATTGAAATTCCATCAGGATAGAATTACACAAGTCGTTATAATGAAACACACCGGAAAGCATATATAACTGTCATCAATTACTAACATAAAGCTGGTCAGTTAAACTACTTTATTTATTGTTTTATTGTTGTTTTAACGTCCCGCTCAAGAATATTTCACTCATATGGAGACGTCACCAAATGCCGATGAAGGGCTTCAAATTTTGGCCTATGTTCGGCACTCACGGCCATTGAGCAGTGAGGGTTCTTTAACGTGTCCACACCTACTGTGACACAGGACCTCGAGTTTTACTGTCTGATCCGAAAGACAGGAAACCAACCTGCAGCCAGCGGGACTCGAACTCACGACCTCACGATCCAGAGTCGAGCGCGCTAACGAATACTTAATCTAATCAATCATTGTCAATAGTCGAGAATGTTTCTTGTTGTTGGCCTCCTCTTGTAGAGTTGCACAGTAATTCAATTTTCAAAACCCCTTAGAAATACCGAGCCAGAGGTCATTTTCTAGGCCTCCCAACTTCTCACTTTATGATTGAATTATTAACTTTACACGTAAGAAAATAAAATAGACTCTTCTCAGGGACGGATCCAGGAATTTTCAAAGAGGGGCGTAGTTTTTTTTGTTTGTTTTTTTTTTCGTTTGTTTGTTAATTTTTTTAAGGGAGGGAACTAGTTAAGATTCCTGGATCCACACCTGTATGCTTATAAGAGGGTTCTATGAGAGACAGAAGACAAACAGGTTAGAGAGCCGTCGTGGGTACGTAGTAGAGTGCTCGATTCGCAACCGGAAGGTCGCAGATTCGAGCCTCGGCGTCTGGCTTTTCCTGTCCTTCGGGTGAGACAGTAATTTAAACCGAGGTCCCGTGCCAAAATAGGTGTCGGCGCGATGAAGAACCCTCACTGCCATAAGTGCCGATCATTGGCCAAAATATGAAGCCCTTCAAAGGCATTTGGTGACGTCTCTATATGAGTGAAAGATTCTTGAGTGGGACGTTAAACAACAATACAACAACAACAGACGAGTTATAATTTAGCCCTACACACACACACACACTCTCTCTCTCACACACACACACACACACACACACACACACACACACACACACACACACACACACAAACACACACTATACGCGCCACTGTACACTCAACCTACAAAAGTATTGCGGAGATGTAATTTTGTAAATCGCAAGTAGCTCGGGCTCGGGATACTCAATTGTTACATGGATTCATGATGGGAACCTGCTTGGGGGAGTGTCGGAGACAAAACAGACGAACATGAAACAAGATGAAACGAGTGGAATCCGCCGTGTTATGATATTCATCGACGCAGAATGGGATCCCTTAATTTAGAGGGCAAAACAGTGCAACTCGCAAGAGTTGAAGGAATAACGGACGTTTTCAACTCGCCTAATTTCATTTTATCAAAATCAAGGTATCCCATTCAGTGGAAGTGCAAATTTTTTTATCATGTTTTCAACAGTAATTTGAATAACAGCAGATAAAAATATCCCCATAATATAGCAATTGACAATCTCGATCATTAGGTGTTCAGGTACACTAATATAACTTAAATGTTTATGCAATCATTGATTCGATTCCTAACCATGCTTCTGTTAAATATTTTCCTTATTCTCATTCAATCGATCAATGTCAACAGTATTGTATGAAAAGGTATATATACTGTCACATTGACCTTATCAATATCTTCCCACACTCCACCAACCATGGGTTTCTGACACAAGTTAATCATGGAAGATAGTGGTGTTATTGTTTGCACTGATGGGTCAAAGCTTTTTATGTGAAGCCAAACATTCCTGCATACATTAAAGTTTTTGATATGTTATTTCAGAACATATCATATTCCTTGTTTAGATGCACTTTAGATGCTCTGAATAATGTCTAAGTATTAGATTTGTCAAATTTGGGAGTTTTTTTTTGTTTTGTTTTGTTTTTTTAATGGTGTTTTATGCTATAGTACTCAACAAATTTTCATTTATATGGTGGCAGCCAGTTTTTAATGGTGGAGGAGAGAAGCTGGGTTACAATGTAGCTGGGAAAAGACCTACATGTAAACTGGCAAAATAAGCTTAGGTTCCAGCAGGGCTTAAACCTGCAATGATTAGATGTGAGAGACTTTAAGATCTAAAGTGTGATGCTCTAAGCACTCAGCCATGAATTGAGGCCCTGAGTATTAGAAAGTGTAACTACTGTAATGTAGATATAATCCTATGCAGTCATGAAAAATATATTAATTTATACAATAAAACTGTGAGTTGAAGTTTATTGTTTGAATTAAATGTTTGAAATATCTGATAAAAATTTCAAAATCAATAAGATTTGTTTTATTACCTTTAATTTGTTGATATTCTAATGAAGGAAACATCGTCTGCATATATATACCTGATACTGTCAGAGATCTTATAGGCCCTAAATTGAGAATAGTTAAGGTGTGAAAAAAATTGTCAGTGGCAGTCTTTCAAACAAAATTTTTTAGTTTGATAAATAAATAGGGACATTTCAATGTTTTTTATAGAATTAAATGGCCTATACATTTCATTCAGTCAGTTGGACTATATATGAATTGTAAAAATTTTAGTAAATAAATTACACATCATATGTACATGTACATGTAATGTAGATGATTGTTCAATACCAGTATGATGCAATAAAATATTTAAGGCAAAGCAGCCATATGTCAGTGACCCAAAGCAATGAAAGCATTCTTTACCTCTCACTCTCTTAAGTTTCTTTTTCTCACACACACACCCAGATGCACACTGAACAATTCATACATGTATATATACAGATATTACAAATTCCTGGAAACTAATAGAATGATTTCATTCAAAGTGGGTTTCATACTATTTGGGTTTATGTTTCCTGTGATTATTCAACTCAACATCAATTTTCATTGAATTTATTCAATTTGCAAAATATATCAAAATACATCATAATTTTTTGTTTGAGGAATACATAATCAATGAACAAAAAGTCAAAATATAGACATCTATAAAATCAAGCCTTACAATTATAATTAAGATGGCTTCATAAAATGTGGGTTTAAAACTTCACAAATAGTTCTCATGGGACACTAACATTGTTGTGTATTACCCAGGTTTTCATAGTAACAAGGTAAATTTTATATAAACAATGAATAACATTTGCAAGGGAAATTAATTTTATTTGTTGCATTGAAAACAAGTTTTTGTAATATCTGAGTTCATATTAAGAGGGTCAGACTGTATTTATTTAGTTCTTTGATTGACAGCAACTGATTATTTCTAGATGAATTAGAGGATAATCAGCTTACACAAACACTGTTTATGAATTTAATTAATCTTTTATATTCTTTTCAGATGGGTAGAAGATCAAGAAGTAAATTCATGCATTCTTTGTGGCAACAAATTCAACCAGCTCAGGAGGAAACACCATTGTCGACAGTGTGGGAGAATTCTCTGTAACAAATGCTGTAATGAAAAGGTTACTCAACATATTTCTTTATTTAGTATTCAGTACTTGCAGTAAATTTCCCAGCTTTTTAGAATGGATGTTGCTCTTGATTTGTTTTCTGACAGTAACATAACTGAAATCATAGTGGTTAAAAATTAAACTTATATTGTTGTATACCGTATTTGTCCTTGAAAGGGCACCCCAGGATATTTTTTTCATGTAGATCTATTGACTGTTGGAAAAATTTTTACCATTTTATTTTTAATTAGTTTAGATTACCGCCCAATATCTTCATACTTTTTTCTTTTTTGTGCAATCAATATCAATTATACCCTCAAAATTGCAAAAGAACATCTTTTAACTACGTTGTAAACAATACTTTGGATTCTATCGGTGATTTCTTTGATGCAGGGAGGTCGCCATTGACGTTCATCAACAACGAAATGAAACCAGTCATAGGTTTTTTTTTCTTTTGTTAAATACCTGTCAATCAAAATATATTCACTATCGAAAAATAATACTTATCGCAATTTTTTCTACAAAGAAATATGAAACTTCAATTATTTGTTTACTCCGTAACTGTATAAAACTGAATTCGGGTTCAGGATTTCAAGCGAATCATTGTCAATCAGACTTCCCATTTTGTCTACTGCTGTCATTTTAAACCATCCGCAATTACCAAAATCTCACATAATACTAGTTTTACACTTTTAATGTCAGAGATCGTATTAAATCAAAGAAATTGTCCAAATTGTAGGTTTCAATGAACTTGAAGCATCTGTGTAAGGCATGTATCACTCGTACTCGTAATGTCTGTTTCCTGATCTCGTACTTCAAATGTAAATCTTAATTTGACAGTAACAAATTTTGCTACATTGTTTCTTTTCCACTATTAATACATCAGGGGATTACAAAGTAATTAAGTCAGTAAAACCAGCTATATACACTGTAGATAACATTGCATAGTGGAGTATTTTACCATTTTTTGCAACATGATCAAAATGTGCTTAATGAAAGAAAAAAATGTCAAAATAAGGGCGCCCTGTACTCCAATTACCCGCGCCCGGCGCCCTTTTTAGGTCAAATACGGTATGTACATTGTAGGTGATAAAATTTACAGTCACTCTTGCTGAAAGCAAATACATTTCAGTGATTGACATGTTGCATCTTCCTGATAAGTTTCTTTTTGTCTTGATTTTTCATAATGTGTGTTAGATCTCCATTTTTTGTACATGTACATATGTCATTGACTTAGTTTGTCTTTAAATTTGACAATCTCTCTGAGAATAGCACCAAGTCATTTAGTTTATTTCCTTCTCATGACTTCGAAAAATATTTGGGATGAGTATGAAATTGATCATTACTTATTTACTGTTATATGATTCTATTATTTATTCTTTGCTTGATGCTGTTGTAGGTTCCATTGCCACAACTTGGCACTATAGAACCAGAGAGAGTGTGCGAGTCATGTCGCCCAGTCACAGAATTTGTTACTAAATCTAGGTCTCCTCTACAGGTATGATCATACTAATATGTTGACATTTTTTCTCTTTTTTTTTTTTTTTTTGCACAAATCCCATAGTTCAAATTTGTAAATCAACATATATATTTTTAAACATTCATGCCCTCCAAACAGTTTTATTTCTTCTGACACAAATTGAGCATTGTACTAGAGAACAATGAGGGATCAATGCTTGAAATAACAGCAAAAAGGCTTCCAGTGTATAAAAGTAGCAAAGAGAACAAGTGCTAATTTCACATTTAAGAAAAACATGCATTTGCAGAATGATGGACAGAAAATTGATGATGTTTGATTGCTTTAAAAATTTCCCATTAGGAAATAATTATATAAGGACTTTTGCTTATTTGACAGTAAAAATGTTTGTTGTGAGGCTTCTGTATTGAAATACATGGGACCACCCCTATTACTTCGAGTTAACTGAAAGTAATATATATATTATATAATATATATATATATAATAATATATTATTATATCAATAAAAATTGGGACCAGAGTTTCAATCTTGACATATCCAGAATTTCGACTCAACCAATTTCAACATAACAGGATTCCACTGTATTTATTTATATGTAGGGAAGCCCCAGTGACCGATGTCTCTCACTTCTGGTCAGTGCAGGTTCGAAACCCCGCTGGAACCTATAAGCTAATTTTTGTGAGAAAGTTAGCCAGTTTAGTTGTGAAAGGCCAGGGTACATTGTAACCGGGTTCTCTCCTCCACCATTAAAAACTGGCTGCCACTATATAACTAAAACAATTGTTAAGTGTGACGTAAAACAAAAGTGAAAATCAAATCTGAATGTAATGATGCTGTTTGACAGATTGTTGGGAAGTAAGGTTATCTGTTATCTGTGATAGTCAGTGTGTAACATACAACTATTGCTTGACTGCCAACTTTTATTATCAAGAGTTATTCCCCTTGTTATTTTATTTGTTCAGGCCATAACTTTTTCATTTCTTCACCCAGGCTCACTAGATCTGGTGCAGATATACATCTTAGGTACATGGAGTGATTTTGATGATGCATATACAGATAAGATGCCTATTTGTGTATTTTATGCCTAAAAATCAAACAGACACAAGCCATGCTTAAGATACCCAATGCAAATTTTAAAATCTGAAGCTTTGAAATAAACACACTGGATCTAAAACTTACTGATAGATAAAAGATTGAGTGTACTTACTCTGAATGGATCTTGGCCATAAAGTGTGTTCTCGCCCTGTATGGACTTACATGTATATTGCACAGACAGTAAAATATCTTTTGATTAACTGTAATCTAGCAGCCAAGTTATTATATTAGAAGAAAATTAATGAAATTCATAATTTAGAAACAGAATAGGTAAATACCCACTTGGCTGAAATTCTGTGGGTAAAAATACCCACTGCATTTGGAAAGTGTCGGGTATTGTACCCATTGCCAAGTGCTCTGAAAGTTATCTGGAGCTCTGGTATACATGAAATCCATGTTGTCAGTTTAATGAAAAAGTTAAATGAATCACTAATTTTGTATCTTTTTTTTAATTCATAAATTGATCATGGTTACTTTTATATTTTACCAAATTTAGCCCATTGTGCTATGTTATTGCCAATTGAAAGGGTATAGGATCCTGTCCTTAAAAGGGTCTTTTAATCCCTGGGGCTATTAACACTTTGAATTAGCCTTATTAGTGTATTACTTTTATTTATCATACATGTATGGCTGTACTAGATATGACCACATTTGTATATGCAATACTGTCATGATCACTCTCCCATACATTATTGATTTTCGTAACGCACCCCTATGCATTAACTATTCTTGTAATGCATTCCCTGTACGGAACTTCTTTATTTATATTGTGATCAATGAAAGAAAGAAAAAATTCCCATTGTCATCCGTTTCCGGTACAATTCATCGTCTGATTGTTCAGTGTCATCCAAAATCATGAAACTGAACACGGTGAAAGGATTCTTAATTCTTTGTCGACCAGAATATTGGAATTAGAAAGTATGTTGTTATTGGTATATCCTGTTATGTGTTATAGTTTGTAATTAAGACACATGATAAAAAGTTTACAATATGTCCATTCTAATATCATACTCCTTCAAGGAGTATGATATCAAAAAGGTCATAGGACATATAATAATCTCTATTTACCAGTCTAAGTATTTGATTATGTTTATATATAGGAATGTATGTATTCAGAGCAAAGCAAATATTTTACCTGCACAATTCTATTTTCGGAAAATAGACAGTGTGGATTTGGTTTCTGCCTGAACCCTGATATGTCATTTAATCCTGGTAGACCTATAGATAATGATATTTTTCAGATAAAAGAAATATCTTATGATTTAAAAAAAATAATAATAAAATGAATTCAATGAAATATTTTGAAATAACACTTTAAAATGACAATCCTTTTCTTTTATGTTCAAACACTTTGAAATAAAATAGAACTTACTCACAACAATCAAATTTATAGTAAAATCAAATATGTTTTCAGCATTTGAATTTATGTTGAAAACTTCATGTGAAAAACATATCTTACTATTTTCTTTTTTTATATATATATAAAATGATTTATGATGAAGATGACTATTATCATATCATCTGTTTCTTCTTCTTCATCTCATATTTGCCAGTGGTACTGCGCTGGACATAGGCCACTTACAAGTGTCCTTCATGGATATCAGTACTGGGTCGGTCACTTTTTCTGTCCCTTAGATAAATTGATTACTTTAATGCCAATACTCGTGGGTAAACATGACATATTATAGAACTGTACAGATTATGATAGCACATGTACAGGGCATTGGTTAAATTACTGGTATGACACTGTTCATTGTTTTGACAACCTATTGAAATACCTGTAAACTAAAACTGGTGTAAATATGTATACTATTTTGTTTATTTTAATTTGTCTACAAAGAGGCGTCAGTGATAAAAACCACATAGACACACCAAATAGTCAGTGAAACTTTGATTTACTTTTGACAAAAGGGGAAGGGGATGGGGGTGTTTAATAGATAGCAGGCTTCTGTTACAGAAAATATGGTAGCTTTTGATGTAATAAGATGATTGTTGACATTGTTTTCTATTTTTAATGCCTGTTCTGCTACATATCTTGTACATAAAATTTTGATGTTTATCTTGATTTTCCATGAGTTCATTGAAGTAAATCTTATTTTCAGAATTTCAAGATAGAGTCTGTACATGGAATAAACAATCAATGCAAAGAAATAGCAGGGTTAAGAAAGGTATCTACATTGTAAAATGCTATCACAGCTTTAAGTTTCAAAGTGTTCCAGCTTTAATCTTCTGAGTGTTTGATATGATGATCCATGATTTTGTTATTTCAGTTTAACTCATCAACCCCTGAAACACACTGGACTCTTCTGTAAATCAATGACTTAGACCAGTCCAAATGTGTCTTTAGGGGTTAATGGGTTTAAGTATAAATGCATGTAATTTTTCCTGTAATTGAAATTTGAATAGATTTAAATGAAAATATACCTCTGTAAACAAGATGTCATTAGAACTGTTTTTAATGTCTAATATTGTCATGTCCAGACTGTGACCCTTTGGTGTATTAATTGAGATTTGAATCTACAGTATCTCAAGTGACATTAAATGCCTTGATGTTCTTCATGTTTAGGTTGTGGAACTTGGAGGGGTGCAGACTCTGATTGCAATGTCTAAAGATAACGGAAGTCCATCGATACTTGTAAGTTTATTTCTCCCAGGTAAAACTTCACAAGCAACATTTTGAGAATTTATCTTTAGTATGAACAGTTGAAACTGGATTCTTTTTCTTGCAAATTAATTGCTGAAGTAGTGATCAACTGTTAAACTACAAGCAGAACTAATAAATGAAAAACTTTCTTATTCTGAAGTTACTTTCCTTTTTTTTTCTCTTTTGTGTTTTTGTTGTCAATTTACAAAAGTTTTCTGTTTTTCAAAACTTTAGAGCAAAGTTAAAAGTTACAAAGAGGAAATTTTGTTAAGTATAAACTGTACGAGGTTTATTTTGTCTCTTGATTCATCCAGCTCTCAAATTTTATTTATTTCATCTCTAGGGTAAATGTCACAAGAAAATAAACAAAGTTAAAAAAAAAATACCGAAACAAGATGATAAATGATACAGCTTGAATTGTGTTATATTTTAAAGGCATACAGGCTGTCATTTTGGTAAAAGAAAATGCCCGCAATTAGAGTAAAACTTTGATTAAGGGGGCTTAACAGTCGTATACAATGTATTGCCACAGAAAATGTTAACATATCAATATCATAGACAATTTTTAACATATGCATACATGTATATTGCCTAGAGTGAATGAAATGCGCCGGTGATTGACATTCCTGCCATCCACGTATATTGTGAGAAAGAAAATATTTACTTGACCATTATTCACATTCAATTTTTATTTACAAATACATTAATATAACAGTTTTTTTTTTTAATCCAGGATTTTTTAAAAAAAAATTCATTTGTGTAAAACGTTGAATATTTGAAACTTTTGATAACGAAAAACAACATTTTGGCAGCTTGTATGCCTTCGATATTTTGTGTAGAACATTGTGAACATGCTCTGAATGCTTGTGTCAATCACATACTTCAAGCACTGGTCTCTGTAAGAATAATGTAAAAATTGGCTCACTGAAAAATGAAAGATTTTTCTGAAAATAACTTCATGGTGATATGTTCATATGTAATACGGCAAATTACAAGATAACCACTCACAAATTCCATTGTTGTAGGCAAGTGTGGTTTCAGGACTGCAGATTCTGTCAACACATGAACCTCTACACAAATACCTGGCTGATGCAGGGGCAATCAAGGCTGTTTGCAGGTAATATACTTCTGTAAGCATACCATAGTTTGTTATCACCTGCTCTTTGTAAAAGCTGAGGATTACTGAGATTTTGTTTCTTACATTTGACCATTTACTTTTACTATTTACTATAATTTTGTGATGGGTATTAGGAAACGTTTTTATTTAATCTGTGGGCCTTTGTGGCTGAGAGGTTAGAGCATCGTACTTTAAACCATGGAGTCTCTAACCTCTTGTCAGCACAGACTTTAGCCCTGCTGGAACATAAGCTGAGTTTGTGAGAAAATTTGCTAGTTTACTTGAGGTTTGCCTGCTGGTCTCTTCCCAGATACATTGTAACCAGGTTCTCTCCACCATTAAAAATTGGACGTCACCATTTGACTTGAAAATTGTTGAGTTTAGCATAAAACCACAATCAACCAAACAAAACCAAGCTATTTAATCTATAATAATTGCAAATATGTTTTCAATTTTGACATATCCAGAATTTCTACTCAACTGATTTCGACATAACGAGATTCCACTGTATTTAGTATATTATGGTACTAAGGAACATTGAATCTTCCAGAAATTGTATTCATTTTACCTTTAGGCAGAGTACTACATAATTCAGACCTATATTCTGCTGAAAGTTTTCTCTTCTTTTATTTTTTCATCTCTTTTAAATTCTATAGTGTGTTGATGCAAACTTCTGAGACAGATGAACAAATACTCATGGACGGAATAAGTACGTTAATGATTTTCTGTAAGCTACCAGCACTGAAAACAAAAGGTAACTCTTTATTTTATTACTGTTTTTTATCCTTCATCGAATTGTTTTACATAGATAGAGACATGATAAGTTTCAGGCGAAGTGCTAGAAAATAAGACCTGTACCGCGGATTGTGCCAATACATTTAGAATTCTTTGTAGCGCTACAACAACCAATAGGCCTACTTGTTATGACATGACTACTTAGCAATTCCTTATATACCACTAGGGTATGTGCTGTACTAAATGAAAACATCATATACCTCTAGGGTGTGTGCTGTACCAAATGAAAACATCAAATAACACTAGGGCATGCGCTGTACCGAATGAAAACATCATGTACCACTAGGGTGTGTGCTGTACCAAATGAAAACATCATGTACCACTAGGGTGTGTGCTGTACCAAATGAAAACATATACCCATTGGACATGTGCTCTACGAATGAAAACATCATATACCACTAGGGCGTGTGCTGTACCAAATGAAAACATCAAATACCACTAGGGCATGTGCTGTACCAAATGAACATCATATACCACTAGGGTGCATGCTGTACTAAATGAAAACATCATGTAACACTAGGGCGTGTGCTGTACCAAATGAAAACATCATATACCACTAGGGCGTGTGCTGTACCAAATGAAAACATCATATACCACTAGGGCGTGTGCTGTACCAAATGAACATCATATACCACTAGGGTGCATGCTGTACTAAATGAAAACATCATGTAACACTAGGGTGCTTGCTGTACCAAATGAAAACATATACCACTAGGGCATGTGCTGTACCAAATGAAAACATCATGTACCACTAGGGCATGTGGTGTACCAAATGAAAAATCATATAACACTAGGGTGCTTGCTGTACTAAATGAAAACATATACCACTAGGGCATGTGCTGTACCAAATGAAAACATCAAATACCTCTAGGGTGTTGCTGTACCAAATGAAAACATATACCACTAGGGTGCATGTGCTGTACTAAAAGAAAACATATACCACTAGGGCATGTGGTGTACCAAATGAAAAATCATATAACACTAGGGTGCTTGCTGTACCAAATGAAAACATATACCACTAGGGCATGTGCTGTACCAAATGAAAACATCAAATACCTCTAGGGTATGTGGGTGTACCAAATGAAAACATATACCACTAGGGCATGTGCTGTACTAAAAGAAAACATATACCACTAGGGCATGTGCTGTACCAAATGAAAACATCATATATCTCAACAGCACATGCCCCAGTCTTATTAAAAACTTATCTTTCAGTGCTCCCATTTAAATGATATGTCACATAGAGGGTTGTGTGGTTGGGTCATGTGGTGCATTATTATTAACTTACCGATATAGGGTACATGTACATGTATATATTTGAAATCTCTGAAATATATATTAGGTTACTGCAGATCATCGCAATATTGCTGGGTACATCTTGGTATGATTGCTTCTCCATCGAGATAATCTGGCTGTCATTGTATGACTAATTGTAAAAGTCTGAGATTATGTACCATTTCCGCTGTCGTAAAATAACGTCAGTGTCTTTTTGTATTTCAGCACTTGATGATGGGGCTCTAGAGCCTGTATTAAAACTATGCAACATGTCACAGACCACCATCTCCTTGTTAGCGGTCACCACACTGAGTTCAATCGTAGAACACCCAGCAACTCATGACAAAGTTGTAGACAGTAAATTCAATGTTTTGTCCCGACTTTGTGCTCTGTCTGGTTCAAATGATGAGCAGGTACATTAAACTAGATTCATCAGGGATTTTCCACCCTATCTTAGGGGTCTGGAATAAGGCCCCATTCCCAATGCTTTTCTTCCCAATTTGCAGTCAAAATTTCCCAATTGGAGTCAAATGACAATGAAAATGAAGAGATTTTTGTATTTTCAAACAATTTAGTTTATTTTTAGATTTCATAATATCAATAAAATGTTGATAAA
The DNA here is from genome assembly GCA_030159075.1 of Atrina japonica. Classification (NCBI taxonomy): domain Eukaryota; kingdom Metazoa; phylum Mollusca; class Bivalvia; order Pterioida; family Pinnidae; genus Atrina; species Atrina japonica. The sequence goes on from BROG01000633.1 coordinate 322,214, forward strand.
ATTCCAAATCAAAAGGCTCAGGTACCATTCCTAAGAGAGTGTGGAAAATCTCTGTCCATTGTATTTTAAACCATATGTACATAATGTATTGAATTGTATGATTTTTGAAATTGAAGACTTGTAAATCTAAATTGTACAAAGGAAAACACAGAAGGGAATGAAGGTTTTTATCATAAATTCTCCTGTTTCTTTTTGAAATGATCAAAATACTAAATCTTAAACATTTAAATGTAGGCCTACTTATTTCCCTGTTCAGTTTAGTAGACAAGTTAGATTAAGAATCTTAAATACCAACACACAAATTAATGGTTGACAACCCTTACTTTTATGTAGTGCCATTACATGTCCAAAGTCACAAAACTTACTCAATACTCAAGCTCAACTTTTATTTTATCATTTTGGCTACAGTGTAGCAATGGTAAATATAATTTTGTATGTTTGTATGTTTGTTCATGGCAATATTCTGTCCATTGGTGAAATTGTCAAAATAACGACAGTTGTTATAAGGCGATTTGACTGTCTACTAAATCATTTCATGTACATACTTTGTAAGTACTACAGAGGGACTTTGTAATTACAGATGCAAGAGATGTCACTGAAAACACTAGCTCATATCTCAATGGGATCTGATTGGCAGAAACACAGAATCGTCCAGGTAAGAGTTAAAACATAATACACTAAACCAGAATGTTGATAGATGTTTGAGAAAAATTTGTTCTAAAAAAAAAAACCATTTTACTTGTAAAGTTCATATAATTGTTTATTTTTAATTTTGATATGTGACTTATATGCTTTATGCAAATGTGATGAGGTTCTTTAAAGTGACACGCCTACTATGACAGAAGAAGTCAGTTTTAAGTCTCATCTCAAGTATTTGTGATCTTTTATTTTAAGCTGAGGGGTCCGGGCTTATGCTATCACCCCGATTGTCAGCGTCCAATATGTTGCATCAGCAAAACATTCAGTGCATATATTTATACATCTCATAATTCTTAGTTCATTCAGTGCCTCAGATGCTTAATTTGTTCTGTATTTTCTTTAAAAAATGACCCTGTTAATGCTTTTGGGGATGTAAAATTTTGGTATGAGGGGGGCTTTGATATCGGATATCTTTAATTAATGGTTTATGACAAGCATTCAGTGGAGAAAAAAATTACTACTTTTTACAAAAAGTTGTGACAGGGAAATAATAGTCTATACCATCTGCTGGCTAACTCATCAACCCCTGAAAAATAATGGACTCTTCTGTAAATCAATGTCTTAGACCAGTCTAAATGTGTCTTTAGGGGTAAATGAGTTAAGTGAACCATCTACCACTAGACTAGCACTTGTCCATCACAAAGTTCCATGGATATTGATTGTGTCTTTACCACACATTCAACATAGACAGTGAAGACAACCTGTCATATCCACGAAACAGGTGTTCTTTGTCACTAAAGGCGTGGTACAAGGAAGAACCCTCATCAGAATGGCACATGGACATAGAATTTATCTAGCTTTGTGGCACTTCACATAAAGCAAGTGACATCTCTGTTTAATTAAACACTTATTAGCAGGACATTAATCAACATTAAAACAAAACAAAAGAAATGGTTTTAACATAGTCATCCTCATTTAGTAGCATGCATTTTCTCTATTTTCATTATTATAAAAAGTCTAATGAATCCTACAAAAGATCTCTCAATGGACCATGGAAGACAACTCCAATACACTGAGACCTGTTATGAGATCTGCCCATATAAAATTGCAAAATGTAATACAAAAATGGGTGATAGTTGAAATTACTCTATAAAACCATTCTTGCATGTGTGCCTTATTTTCGGTAATGATAACTACTGCTCCAATTAGCACCCCTCCCACCTTTTAAGAATGATGGAAAGTTGAAACGATTGGATCCTTATAACCACATCACTTAAAGTATTAACATTGTAGTGAACTATTGTTTCATGTACAGTGAAACTTGTATATAAAGACCCCCTTAGGGACACAAGAAAACCAGTCTTTATAGGGAGGTGGTCTTTATATAGAGGTTGAATTGTACACATATGGTACTATTGGGAACAGCAAAAAACAGTCTTTATGACCAGGTGGTCTTTATGCACAGGTGGTCACTAAAGCAGGTATTACTGTATTTAACATGTTAATAAAGGAGTTAAGGAACATAAAAATTTATTCATATTCTAGACATTTGTGCGTAATAAAGGCATAATGATGATATATACTATAGAATTTCGGCCGATGGATTTGGACTTCAGTGACGGTAGGTCACTAAGTAGCCTATTACATGTACATACTCCAAGGCTGAGAAAAACAGATATACTGCTATGAACTTGATAAAACGTTTTCAGTTTTTTATTTCAACTTGACCTAATAAGCACCCCCCTGTAAGGCATGTTCATTTGGCGCCATGTGCACTTATTATGGTGAATATTGTGTTTCTATTTGAATGCTTTATACAAGAGATTCTACTAATAACATAATGAAAATACAACTAGGAATATACTGAGGTAACATAATTGCCAAATGAATTCAGTTTCATAGCTCTTCTTATCTTAACAGGAAGACTTTACTTCTGGTAGAAGTATCAGAACAGCCATTAGAAGTCATCCAAAGAATGAGCAAGTACTGTGTAATGCAGCATGTCTTATAGCAAACCTAGCTACTAGCTGTGAGGATCAGGTAACAAAGTTACAGCAAATGTGTGTGGGGGGGAGTGTTTGTGTGTTGGTGTGGGGGGAGTGGGGGAGGAGTTGTGTGTTGGTGTGGATGTGGAGGTATGTCCTTGTGTGTACTAGTATGTGGGGGTGTTTGTGTGTTGGTTTGGATGTGGGGGTATGTCCTTGTGTATGTGTGTGTTGGTGTGGATGTGAGGGTATGTCCTTGTGTGGGTGTGTATGTGTGTGGTGGCTGTGTTTGTGTATTTGTGTGGATGTGTATGTGTATTTGTGTGGATGTGGGGTATGTTCTTGTATGAGTGTATGTGTGTGTGTGTGGAGTGTGTGTCTGTGGGAGTATGTCCTTGTTTGGGTGTGTATGTTTGCTTTTCACCTAATGTATACCTGGCAATTTTTGCTCAAGTTTAATTTTTCACCATTCACCCTTAGATGAGAGGGCGAATTTAGAATGAAAACAAACTTTTCAAGTTAAATAACTGAAACATACGTGTCATCCATGAGACTACGGTCATTAAGAGCCAAATTAAGTTTCTGTCGTGTGAATATGGTTTCTGTCGTTTGAATATGGATTCTGTCATGTGAATATGGTTTCTGTCATGTGAATATGGTTTCTGTTGTAAAAGCACAAAAAAAAAATGAAAAACAGAGGCAAAATATTCCAGATAAAATTACAGTATTTCTTTTCAATATTTCACAAGTTGTGGTCATTAATCTGTGGGCATTTAGCTCCCTGAATTTAATCCTGAGGCCTACCATTTATACAACATACATCCCCTGATAGTATGAGATTATGCAGCACATGATATCATTCATTCGAAGTCATGAATTTAAAATTACAAATGATACTGAAGTTTATACAGGGATTTTTCGTAGGCCATTTTAGGGTCCAGTTACAGGAACCATCCCAATGCAAAAATGGCGTTGGAATTTCAAAATAAAGAATAAAGTATTTTCAAACAGATATGTCAAATTAAGGTTTTTTGTTTCTGATAAAATGTTGTATCTTTTCCCAATTCATTGGACCCTAGACCCAGAATTTAGGAGTTAAAAAAATCCCTGATCTGTTAACTGTTGACTGATTAAAAACAGAACTTGAACTTTTTATGTATGGTAGATGGTATGTTAACATTTGATTGATTTAAGATAGAATTTCTTATGTAGATTGTATGCTAACAGTGAATTGACAGAACTTTGTATGTAGATTGTATGCTAACAGTGAATTGACAGAACTTTGTATGTAGATTGTATGCTAACAGTGAATTGACAGAACTTTGTATGTAGATTGTATGCTAACAGTGAATTGACAGAACTTTGTATGTAGATTGTTATTTCAACAGTTGAACACAGGGGCCTGTTTTACGAAAAGTCCTAAATCCAAACTTTTAGTCCTAACTAATGGCAATGCATTGCTGATTGGTTAGTTCCATGACAATTAGGACTAAGACTTAGAATTTAGGACTTACGACCTTTCGTAAATGGGCCCCTGATCTTTTTAGGTAAATTGTACTATTTATTACAGGGAGGATTACAGGAACTGATTGATAGTCTCTGTGATATACTCAAATCTGACACAAAGAATATGGACCTACTTGTCAATGTCACAAGAGGAATTGCTAATTTTGCAAGGTTTCATCAAAATGTGGAAAGACTGGTGAGTTTTCTTTGTTTCATTCTTCTCATATTTTTCCTGCTTTTTTCTATTTTGTTTTACTTCATTGTTTTTTAATGTAAGTATTTGTTTGTATATCTGTGTTTGTAGTTTCCCCCTTGAGGGACGTTTCCCATGTTATTCTCACATCAAGATATTTTATAATTGAAACTGAATAGAACCCTGTCATCTTGTGCTGGATCATATAATATTATTCTGATATTAGGTGATTCTGTAAATTTCCCCCTTCAGTAACAGTCTTAATAGTGTACACCAAGATGCATCGACTTGTTTTGTATAAGAGAATAGTTGTCACTGCATACTAGAAAATGGACTAATTTGATATTTCAAAACAGCATCAACATCCTATCACGAAATTGTTTTTAGTAAGTAAAAGAATAAATGTCTTACTTTTGTGCCATATTTAAGTCACCTGAGCCAGTCACTAAAGTCATCAATCCTAGTTCTTGTGTTTTACCATCTTTTGTGCCCAACTTGTCATCTGTCAACTTTTACTTAAAAAAGCACCTTGCAGATTTCAACCGAAATTGGTAAGAAGCATCCCAAGTGGTCAGGGCCTCATTACTATAAACTCATTCATCCTTAAAGACACATTTGTACTGGTCTCGGTCATTGATTAACAGGAGAGTCCATTGTCTTTCAGGGGTGGATGAGTTAACAAACAAATGATAGTCATCATATGAGCTCAAGTGATGGTGAAGACCATATTGGATTCTTTTTTTTTTTTCCTATTTCATTTTTGCCTTTTTCGCCCTGGGATGAAAAGGTGAATTTAATTTTAAAAAATGCAAACATTTTATGCTAAATAATTGAAACATGGATATTCATGACATTCTTGTGACCATGGTGATTTAGGGCAGATTTAAAATGAGGTCAATATGTTTTCTGTCGTAAAAGGGCCAAAAATTCAAGGTATACAGTATGACTTTGTTTTACAGAGAAGTTACATACCTGTAATAGTATTCAAGTGTTTGAAGTCCTCCAGCCCTCTGTTAAAGAATCACGGAATGAAAGCAGTGTTCTATATTTTGAGTGTCAAGCCAGAGGAAACAGCTCAGGAACTTGTCAGGTTCAGTTTGATATTTAATTCTGAAAACTACTTCTGTGCAGTAATGGTAAAATGAATGTTTGAGTATTCACGAATGAATGGTGAACAGCAAATATTCAAATCTAAACTTGTTATTTGAATATTCAGTTATTGGTCTGGTACCAGTATACACGTATAATGCAATGTAGCATCATTTTGTCTTTGCTAATCAGCTTGTAAAGAATAAGTATGGGAGAATAGGACAATGTGGATCTGCACTTTGTTCATTTTGTTTCACATACATTTTAACATACTTAAACTTTGATATGATCCCCCAAAAAAGGTTAAGTTGGTAACTCGGTAATTTTATTTGTGATTATTTTGATAGAACATTGAATTGCTAATATCATATTTATATATCATAAAAAAAAATCCATCGCAGATTTTAAAAAAAAAAATACAGTTAAAAATGTAAGATTGATGATTTTTCATATTAAAGTAAAAAGTAATTTTGGAAACTTTTAGGCATTTAAAACCAGATTTTGAGATGATCCCTTTTTAAAATCTATGATAGTGCATATATTATGTACAATGGAACCTGCCTTGAAAGGCCACTGTCATGAACGACCACTTGCCTTCTGAGACCACATTCTGAAAACCACTTGGTTAAAGGCCAATGACCGGCTTATATTGAACTACATGAAATAGCGTAAAAAGTTTTCCGATTCACACATTATACAGTTTAAAGACATACTGATCAAAACTAGTGCACATGTACACTGCAATTAGTCAGAAAATGATAAAAACAACGTGATACAAACACCCCTAATTAGCGATCACACGTGTACCATTCACTGCTGTTACATCGATACGGAAAGCATTTCAAATATGAATATATGTCAAATTGGGGGAAGTATTTCATCTAAAACTGATATAATTCATTTTTCTAAATACAAATATTGAATTTCTATATATATACTTTTACCACTTTCAAGTTAAATAGATAAAAAGTATTGGTATTCTCCAACCAGTTTGAGACTCCATGATTGAACAGAAGTGTTACATAAATAGCCTTGAAAGATTGAGGTTTCTTCAGGGGAAATTCAAAGAAGGGTGTCAAACTATTAATTTGTTTTCAGCTTCATTTCCTTCCTCAAAGCATTTCAACGCTCTATTTCTGTTCCTAAATGCACAGCACAATTCTTTATTCATTCTATTTCCCCTCTTTTTCTGTCCTTTGTGTTCTGTTTATTTGCTACCTGTATGGCAATATGTTTACTTCTTACTGTAATGTTGGTAAACTCAGACCCATCTCAATTCATGCCCATCTCAACTCGTATCCTCTTTGGTTAAGTCATGTCTACGGTTGACTGACTAGTAACCAAAACAGTTGGAAGAGTCGTACCCATTGTTTTACTGATTTGTACACAATAAGGTAGGAATTATGGTTACACCGATGACTAGGTTCTCAAGCACTTAGAAAAACTACCCAGGCTCAAATGGAATGATGAATACACATTACGCTTTTTCGGTTTGTTCCATTCCATTCAGTTTTGTCAGAATAGTTAATGTTCATATCATGTGACCTTAACAGAATGTTGGACAAGATTGCTTCCGGTTTCTTAATATTTACATTGACAACGTTCAGTGATATCTTGTCTCAGTTCTTCACCTGGGATTTAATTGTTGATAGATGTTGGAATCCTTTCTTGGACTACAAGTGCTGTCACTTCCTTGTAGGCTGCTTTTCACATCTGGCATCTAGCACTGCATGGTATCTAGATTCCAGGTCATATATATATATATATATATATAGATATATAAATATATATATATATATATATATATATATATATATATATATATATTATATATATATATATATATATATATATAAAAGATAAAATGTATAACTGGAAGTTCTCTGAAGTTGCATACTATTATGACAAAATTGTAACGACCCCTTTACCTTATATCCATATAACCTGGCGAGATGTAGTCTCGTGAACCCTTTCTTGACCAAGACACGTTCAAATTTTAGGTAATAAAGAATAGTGACATTAAATTTACACTGACAAGAATAATCGTTCTTTCTTGTTATCCTACCTACAAGTATCCCATGGGGAATAAAAAGTTTTTTCCATAAAGATTGCCATAACCATAAATTGAATAAAATCATCTGCAAGATAATCAAAAGGTTAATCTGCCTGTCACGTTTTGTGAATTGGACAATATCTCTGTCTGCGAATCTCTGTTAGCGAAGTACTTTTGAAGCCAATTAATTTCCTATATGTTGAACTTATTCATCTGAGGTTGCCTTGAATATTACGCTACTCCATTTGTATTTATTGTCCTTATGAGTAAAAATTCAACCTCAAATTGCTAGAAAACAGTGAATCACTTAGAAGCATAATTAATGGGAAGATAATAACTTTATATAAGCATTTTGCAAAGCACATTATCATTTAAAACAAAATTAACAACCTTGCTGAGTGTAAACCATCGGCCATGGGCCTTTAAATAATCCTTTAAATGAAACCTCTCTTGAGAGATCACATTTCAGTGGCAGGTTTTACTGTATTGAATTTTCAGGGGGGAAACTGTTGTAGAAATTAATTGGGTCAGTCATCCTTAAAGGTGTCACAGGTTGTCAGTTATGTTTCATAAGCAAGGTCAAATTTCAGTTTTGTATTTTTGTTTTGTTTTAAACTCAATTCTTTAATTGTAAGCTCTACCCATTGGTCTGAGTTGATTTACAGAAGAGTCCATTGTTTTTTCAGGGGTTGATTTGTTAAATGACAACATAACTACCTTGGAATGACTCGCAATCAGTAATTATTGAAATATATCCAATTTATATTCTTAAGTTACAAGAATTTTTTTCTGTAAGGCATATAAGAAAAATAAACATATGTAGGAAGTGACGATTATTGGAGTACAAATCAAATAAGGGTCACAAATGTTTGAACACTGTATTTTGGTATTGCTTTCGGCTTAACTATGCAACAATCATTAGGTATAAATCAACAGAATAAGAGATATTGTTTGTTTGTTGTTGTTTAACGTCCCACTCAAGAATCTTTCACTCATGTGGAGACATCACCAAATGCCGGTCTAGGGCTTCAAATTTTGGCCTATGCTTGGCACTTACGGCCATTAAGCAGTGAGGGTTCTTTAACGTACGGACACCTACTATGACACAGGGCCTTTGTATTTACTGTCTCATCCGAAGGACAGGAAACCAACCTGCCGCCGGCTGGACATGAACTCACGACCTCAGAATCAAGAGATGAGCGCGCTACCGACTGAGCCAGGCTGGCTCAATAAGAGAGAAAATAAACATATTTGTGAATCGTATACAAACAGCAGCCTTTGAAAGACTGCAAAATCATGAGGTAAATCTTACAATACTGAGTTTCATAAAACTTATGATGCTCAAAATGTTCAAAGATTTTTTTTCTACTTCTAGGGATGGTGCTGATGAGTTGTTAAAAGGTTTGGCAAAACTACCAGGATTAATGGATGCTATAAATAGTGCTCTCCATACTCAAGCTCCAGATATTGTGAAACCAATGTGACTGTTATTCTGATTTTGTTATGGTTGTATATATTTTGTGTAAACAATGAAATGATCATGTGCATTCCATTTTCATAAACTCTTATAGAGTGACATGAAGAGTTGATCAAACATGTGCAATTATAGGAGGATACATAATTACAACCAACAGTTATATCAAGTCGCATACGGTCAGGAACATACACACAGCCACAGATACAAAGCCAAATACTGATACAGCAGTGATACAAAGACAGAGAGATAGAGAGAGCTCTAGACTAATGCAATATATTCTAATACACAATCATGTCCATTCAAAGTCAAATACTGATATAGTATTACAAAACGAAATATACATGTAAATACACAAAACGCATACAAACTAAAATTCTAACACCACTTTAAATAAATAATGGTCACATTGGTGAGAGATGAGTACTCAGTTGACGAAAGCACCCACCCACCTTAAAACTTTTTTGATATATTTCTAGTGTCTAGTGATAGGTGGTTATAGATACATGTACTTTGTCATAGACATATATATATATATATACTTACAGTTTCAAAGACACTGAAATATAGAAACATGGTGAGACATGACTACACAAAGATGTGTCCACACTCTCAATGTTTTGTATACAGTGAAAAAAATGTGGCGACTTGTATTTTTTTAATGCTTACATACAGTGGATTACCACCTCATCTGAAGGACCACCTCTTAATACAGCGATTGGCATCCAGAGTATTATAAACATTGCTTCCTAACAGACCACCTAGAAAAACGGACAATTTACAGGCAAACTCTTCATGTACCATGGAATCCTGTTATCTCCAAATCCATGGGACTGCCCCTATTACTTCAAGATATCCGGAATTCCAGATAACCAAAATGTTTTTCTAACCCACCCCCACCCCCACCCCCAACCACCCCCCACCTTGAAAAAAAGGGAGTGGTTGATCAACTTTGACATATCCGGAATTTCAACTCATCCGATTTCAACATAACAAGGTTTCATTGTATTTGATAATTTTGATGATAAAGTTTCACTGCATTGTAGGGTTTGACCTTTATCATTTATTAGAAGTGTATGACTTTAAAATGAACCAAGGGCTTCCAGAAGATGAACTTTACTTGATTTACATGTATTTTTATATGATATATACCTTAAACTGTTTTTTTATGAGATTGTGATTTTACGTGACTTTGTCTAGAAATAGTTTAGTGACTTAAGAATTTTTAATCATGCCATTAATTTAAAAATAAGTTAGGATTATCTAAAAATAAGATGTGTCTTGGACAACTATTTTCATTCCCAATCCCATAAGTGTAGCAATTTCATATTTTCTTTTATGGATTATCATCTTACACAACTCCATTTCAGGGCTCCACAATCAGGTTTGTTCGGGACAAGTCCATTTTGCAGTCGGACAAGTAGATATTACATCCACTTGTCCATTGTTGGAAACTTGAGGACATGCAAATATTTTCATGATTGTTGATCCCCTGCATTTATACAACAATTATGCATACACCATTGTTCAATCGTGTCGAGAGCAAGATAAAGTCAAAGACTCCATGGAACTGCATGTTCAACATTAGAACTGACAATAAGTCCGTTCTCAACTAATGATCTACCTACAATAGGCTAAATTTATATGTATCATAAGGAGGAATTTTTTTTTTATCTGTGGGTTGTTTTTGTTTCTAAAATATGCCTATATATGGGTGGGTTTTTTTCCTTATAGAATTACAGCAGTAAAAACAACTCAAAGGTCAAAATTCCTGAGGCAAGGGATTGTCTGGGAACCAAAATGAGTTAATTTTTATGTAGCCTAATGTTTATATGTTTGTATTGCTATCATAATACATGGTATAAAACATCGTTGACAAAATAGAACATGTCCTTTGTTGTCTGGGGGCTGGAACCACCGACCTGAATATATATTCAAGACCTCATTTTAGCTCACCTGAGTCACTCAGGTAGAAAAACAAAGATGTTCAATGTCAGCTTTGATTTTGTCTATTTTTATCTCAGAATTATAAGCATTGAGTCAAGTGAGTTGAACTTTTTCCTCAAGTCACTGGTATAGTGGAATCTGTCTTGACAGACCACCCCATCTTCCACTGAACTGTGATCTCTCATGACAGTTGGTCTCTAAAAAGAGATTTATTTTAAAGGGCGTTTGCTGTGTTTACAAAAAAAAAATTTGATACCTTCTACTTTTACTCCTTGTACTTGATGTACAATAACAAATAAGAGCTATACAGAGGCACAGAAAATCTTACATTCGCATTTATTTTGTGAAAATAAGGTCAGGCCCAGTTTGGTATGCATATAAAAATAATAAGGTTTTTTGAATTAATCAATTGCAAGTGAATAATTGCCAAACTGGGTTTTTCACGTAATTTTCACAACATATATAGGAATTTAGCAGGTTTTACTGTACATATGAATATTGATGATAAAACCAAAATAGAATTGCTTGAATGTTATTAGACACAATGTACATTGTGCATAATGTTCTGAAACAGAATGACTTTAATGATAATCATGGTCACAAAATGATCACTTGATAAAGATGAAAAAACATGTAATTTTATTTTGAGAATGTAACATGATTTCTGGATATCTTTTTCACTTAACATTCCCAAAAAATTGTAAACATTTCAAAAGATGTGTTATTTTCACAGATGTATGTGATAAATGCTACATTGCAACTATTTCAAACACTGCTAGTATTTTTTTATCTGTATATTCAATCGACTGTAGTGTTGGTTTTTTTTGGGGGGGTGTTGTTAGCATTATATGATATTTTTCAAAATTTTCATGAAATATTAGCATTTTTATTTTTCAGAATATTTTACCAAAAATTAGTTGAAATATAAATATATTTATATAAATTTAAAAAAAAAAAAAAAAAAAAATACAGTGAACCCGCTTTACAATGACATTCATTATAACGGAATATTCGTATCCAACAAGAATTGCTCGGGAACAAATGTACATGTACATAAAAAGTACTCATTACAACGGAATATTTGGTATCCGACTCCGACATTAGATTCTGGGAACAAATGTACAAAAGTCAGTGTAAATAAACTCTTTACAACGACTTAACATAGAATCTACCAGCTGATCTGGCTATTGTTATCATTCTTGATTTTCTTCACGGTTGAGTTCATAGGTAAAAATAATCATCAATAAAACAATTACACCGTCAATTGTTTTCTAATCTCCACTGATAGGTGATGGCCTAGGTGTCAACAATTAGCGCTTGAGTCACCCTTACCTGTACGTCAATAGGCCTAATGTTTATAAGCCATCAGTAGGTTTCGTTTGAACTGAACCGACAGGAAGTGAAATACAACCTGGGTACAAATTGAAAAAATAAGATTGATAAATAAAGAATAAAAAATACACATAGTTGACAAGTTCCGTTAGGCTACACGTTCGTTCCGATGTGGTTACAATGGCGGATCTTTAAATTATTTCAGTACTTGCGATAGCAATAGACATTTTACTAAAACTTTATTTCTGAAACGCATTTTTAAGAGAATTGTATCAGCAATCTCTGCATTTTTTATTTTAGCAATAAAGTGTCTAAATCAGAATCTGGAGATATACTATTACATTCGGGCATTTTGTACATGACTCATGCATTTTACGACATCACCGATTTATGACCAATTTAATGAAAAAATAATTGTGCATCGATGTTCACAAGATTAACTTGCATATACATTATATATATATCTTTATGTTGTTTTAAGTTTATTTATTTACATGTACAAATATATGCGTAAATGATACTCAAGGGAGCTAACTATAAAATGCCCACCACATCAAATTCATTACAGTGACAAATTCGATATAACGTCATTCCTACATGGGAACAAACATGGTCGTTGTAAAGAGGGTTCACTGTATATCACTTTCAAAATGAAAATCTTCAAAAATATTTTTGGCCAATATTTTTTGTATCATGTATTGATTTGCCAGAACTTGGTTCACATATTTCTTTTTATGATACATTTTACAGACTTTTTTTTAAAAATTTTTATTATATAATCGGATATTGTATTATATTGGAGGTGCCAGTGTTGAGCTGCTCTGGACTCACCCCCATACAACAGAGGTTCCAGTTACATTTTTCTGACTTTGCTAGTCTTACCAAAGTTATACTGCATCATCTCTTTCATAAACATATTCTATGGTGCTATATATTACAATATTTTTGTATATTTAAAGTTTTAATGGGATATTATAAGTACATTCCGCATTTTAATTGGAATTATTGAATTATAAGAGTTATGTCCCTTATGCCATGAGCTGTTTTTCAAACTTTTTCTTTTTTTTATTACAAAAAAGTCAGAATAAAATTAATTCTTTTATTTTCTGCTTGTATCTAAATGAAAGGTTCTCAAAAGTTCCTGAACATTTTTGAAACAGAAATAATCTGTCAGTTGTTTTCTAGTGTTGTATTGAAAAGGTACATATAGAATTTATCTTTTTTTTTTTAAAAATACATGTAACAAACAACTTGCATTCCATGTTATTTTCCTATGCAAAATGTAACCAGTTGTGAAATTACTTTTAATAAAATTTTAATAAATAAATATGTACTGGAGTCTCTTTGTTGGGTGGGTGGGCTATTTTCTTATTTTTACTTATTACATGTATTAATTAACATATCTAAATGTAATATGTTCTATTACAGTATTATCTCCAACTGAAAGATTTCTATTAAATTTCAGCTATTGTTATATACATGTGTGTCTATTTTTCCCAGTAGCAGCATCAATAGTTGCAAACAAGAAACAGGAAGTTTGTTATGAATCAGTTTACTACATGTATATCAGTTATACTGTAGAATCAGACAATTTTGTGGGATTAATATTTCGTTGTTTTACAAATTATAAAAATCATGTTTGTAAAAGAACCTATTGCTATTACTAAGTGTAATTTATGTAAAATTTCGTCATGTTTATAAATTTGTTGATAAATTGAAAACAATGAAATTAAAACCACAACAAAATTTTCTGATTCTACAATATTTACTCTTGAATATACCACAGATCTTTGTCATATTGTTTTATGTTAGGTGTATGCATACAATATTACAAGACAATCCAGGGGCTGGTTTTACAAATAGTCTTAAGTCCTAAAAATCTTAGTTAGTCCCACTTGTCATGGGACTGACCAATCAGAGATACATTGCGATGGTAGTTAGGATTTAGGACTTAGAACCGTTCATAAAACGGGCCCCATATTAAACATATTACAAGACCTTCCAGGTTAACTATCTGTTAATTTTAGTAATTTCAGTGTGTCACAATTTTCTGACAGCGGGTCTGTTTGGGACATTGTTGAACTACTGCTTGCAGTGTCAATGTTTTCTTCAAAATTGTCACTCAACAAAACTTCATTGATATCTGAATCCAAATAAACTTTTAATTCGGAATCTTTTTGCACTACAAATTTGGGTTCATATACGCGTAATCGATCTGTTAGTAATTCTACTAACTTTCGGCACCTGTACAGTTTCATTTCTAATTTCATGACTCGCGTTTCGTGGTGCACGTCTTTGAAATCGTCACTGTCTATAGACAAGTTTTTATTGGGACTAGAACTCACAGCGGATGGATGAGTGATTTTGAAATAGAGCTGATCCCTCTGTTGTTTCATTTCATGGAACTTAATCCACACTGTCTTGAGTCTACCTTCATTTACTGCATTCATATCTTTCATTCTATTTTTCAATTCCTGGATTTCCCCATGTAGAGAAATATTCACCTCCTTTTCCTTTTCCGACTTATCTTCTTCATAACGGATGTTCGAATTCAATTCAGATATCTCTTTCTCTAATTTTGCAGTTTTGTTTTCTAGATTTTTTATCTCTGAATTCAGTTTCTGTTTTTCCTCTTGGTACGTTTTGAGCTCACAGCTTTTCTCCGACAGTTGGTTCTCGGCACATGTTATACGCTGTTGGAGTAATGACGCTTCTGCCCGGCCAGCTCTAATATCCATTATACATCTACACATCCGTATTTTCGTTGAGTATTGAGATTTTTCCGCTTCTTTTAATTCCTTATTTAGAGCGCGAATCGTTTGTTGAGACGTATGAAGCTGAGATCGTATATTATCAATGTATTTTTCCTTCTCCTCAATTTGTTTCAAAACCTCTTCCACTTTGTCCACAAATTGTTCAACCCTTTTATTTGCCGATACAACGTTATCCCGCAAAATTCTGTTGTCGTCTGCCAAAAACGAAAGTTTATCCGTTATTTTGTCTTGGCTTTGAAGAACTTTGTCATATGATTTTTCATTCGATCGCCTTTTTAGACTAAACATACGTTTTAGCGACATCTTTCTGTCTTCTTTCCAAGCAAACGAGGTGAAAATTGTGTACTCAAATGATGACGTCATCGACGGCGGGACGTCATTTTCCCGGGCCTAAAATAGGATTACGCGAACGTTACCGGCTTCGTTTTGTAGATGCGCCTTTTCCAAAACTATGAATGAGTGATAGATAAAAAAAGAATCGGAATATGTATATTTCCAAAATGTTAAAATATGAAAGATACTCTAGTCTAAGACATTTACACACGGAGTTTTTGTTTTGTTTGTTTATTGTTGTCACTCAAGAATCTTTCACTTATGTGGAAACGTCACCAAATGCCGGTGAAAGCCGGCTTCAAATTTTGGCCTATGCTCTGCACTTACGGCCATTGAACACTGAGATTACTTTAACGTGCCGACACCTACTATGACACGGGACCTCTGTTTTTACTGTCTCATCCAAAGGGCAGGAAACCAACCTGCCGCCGGCTGGACTCGAACTCACGATCTCACGATCAAGAGTCGAGCGTGCTACTGGCTGAGCCAGGTCGGCTCCACACGGAGTCAGTCTGGCATTGGAAAACACCCGACTTAGTACAGTGAAAAAATAGCTTCTTTTAAAGAATGAAAAACGGAATGAACTTCACGTGTATTTTATTAATGTTATAGAATTCGTCACTAACGACGTTTAGTACCATTGTTTATATGTGCAAACAATCTACTATATGAATAATCATATCTGGGGCAAGATATGACCGTTTGTTTCCTTTAATTAACCTGGATCATTTGGCCAATAACTTAAATCAATATATCTAACGTTTATGATACTCACCGAGCGGTATTTTGCATACCATAAGCCAGGCGAAATGTTTTAGATAATAAAGGCGTAGTTTTAAACGAGTAAGTAAACGTTGAAAACGCCAAATATAACAAACACGCGGTCAGACTGGTATAATTAGCCCTGTTCAACGCTATATTTAATGGTACTTCTACAACAAATCCGGTAAAATTTCACGCAGATGATTTTATTTTGAGACGAAAAAAATATGAATTTGTAGAAATGAAAAAGATATTTTTGCCAAACTATTTTCATTAGTAATGCCATTACAGTGGCGTAGGAAGCAAATCAAAAGTGGGGGTTTTATGAAAAAAAAATCATATAAGTATTCTTTTTAATTATTGGATTAAGCAATAGACATATACAACAGTGACGATCTAGAAAATGTTAAAAGGGGCGGTTTTTGAGGCTGCAGTGATATCAAATTAATACTTTTTTTAAAAAAAAACTTATGCATACGTCATCAAAAGCAGAGTGAGGATTTAAAGTTAAAAATATTTTCGCCGAGCGGAGCGAGGCTTGAAAACGTTAAGAAATTGTTTTGAATTTCAGACTTAATTCTTATAAAAAATTAAAGATTTTACACCTATTTTATCAAAATAAGGGGCACGTACTCCCTGATCACTGCACATATTTTAAGTGTTGGCTTAGTTGTGAGGCAATATTTCATTAGGGGTCAGATTTTACGCATCTTTTTGAAATTTGGAAGACAGTAGACACATTTTAGTACTCGATAACCCTCTAATACCTCGATCTTTATCGTTAAAAATGTTTCGTTGATGGATTAATTCGGAAGCCCGATTAGGTATTCTTTAGCTTCCAGACACAAAATCACCGTTTCCCAGTGTTCCAGCTGGGAAGCATAGGCGTCGGAGCCGGGGGGGGGGCTAGGGGGGGCTTAGCCCCCCCCAAAACACTTTTTTGCAAAGATAGGCATAGGTGTTGAAAATTGGGGCTTAGCCCCCAAGACGTTTCTGGCGTGTGTGTGTTTTAAGTTGGTTTAGCCCCCCCACTTCTGGCGTGTGTGTGTTTTAAGTTGGTTTAGACCCCCCACATTCAATTTGCTTCCGACGCCTATGGGAAGCATACACTTCCCAGAAATGTTCAGTTTTAAACCCCCAGAGAGTTAATTATTACATTGCGACTCGTTTTTATCACGGACAAATATTGCATTGAATTGACCGACTTATCATTTACATAAAATAACTTCAGCAAACATAAATGCATATAAGCATGATGAGTGAGTCCTGAATTTTTTTTTTTTTTTTAAATGCTCTGAGAAGCCTTTAAATGCATGTGAAAAAGTGGGGGCCGCCTCTCCCCCTCTGCGGTTCCTACGCCTATCCATAAACTATACGTATGAAGAAGACTGATATGATAAGAAAATCTTGATAAACGGGAAATCTACGCGCCCATATGATTACATTCATGAAATAAAATACCTCGTTGTTGATGAAAAAAAAATTCGAAATTCACCATTTTACAATTCATAATATTTCCTTTTATATTTTGTTGTCGTTTGTTTCTCTTGTCTCATTTTTTTCTTCTCATTTTTAGAAACCAACAATGCACATCTTTATTTAAAAGGCCTACTTTTCCCATTTTGACGGTTAATATTAAATCATCTCCCCTGCTGTATATTCACTGTTAAGAGAGGAGTTTCAATTTAACGTAGATCTAGAGAAATGCCAATTTCATCTAGATCTCCAGGTAGTTTTGGGTGGGTGAAAACTAATTTTCTGATTTGACGCAGATTATAAACGACCTGGTTCACTTTTCCATTGAGAAATTAAACAAAAGTCTAAGTCTGCTTGCGTTTAGGATTTTGATGGATTTAATTTTGATGAAGCAACAAACACGCTTTGGCACTGATGAATTAACTTATTGGCGAAATGTGAATGTAAACTGCCATTACACGTAAATTGTTTTTTGAAAAGGAAGTTTGACACGGAAGTCGTCAACCCTGGCAAAGATAGGCGGATATACAAGTTTATCTTCACAAACGACGTTAGGTATCCGGTGTCACGGGAGAAGGTCAAGACGATACAGATAAAGATACTTCATTGTTACCGTAGTGATGCGGTAGTAAAGTGAAGATATTTAATACCATAGAAACTTTGTATAGAAGATAAGATCAAGTTCAAGTTTGAAAATATGTAAAAAAAAAAATGAAATTATATTGATAAAATATAATTGAATCTAAAACATGATTTCAAGTTACGGTAATTCCATGTTAAAATATTGTAAATCCGGAAATTTTTGCTAGACTTTATTTTCGCGATACACAAATTCTTAATTTCTTTCGGTAGATAATATTTTCGTGATTTCGAAAGCCAAGTTACGCATATATAAAACTTTCGCGAATAAAACCGGTTTTACAGTAAAAAAAAAATCATAAACATGACTGATTGTATATATATATAAATAAAATGTCAATGTAGTTTTTGACATGTAAGGCGTGATTTCCTAGAAAGAGATTATCGGAAGGGGGTGTCGAACGAGGGGTATGTAAAATACGTCCATGATCCAGCATTCAGTTGCTGATATGTTTATGTGATGGAGATGGAGTTTGGTTATAAACAAACTACACTCAAACATTTTTCGGTATAATTTCATATCTCAAAATGTACCTATTTAATAAATATTTATCTGCAAATTGCTGGAAAACGCACTAGATCTAGTATATAACTTGTAAGACTCGACTCATTAATTCCTGTCAAGCTTAAGCCAGTCTGGAGTTGTTTACACCCTTAGACTATGCCAACTACATCCCTGACAAATTGGTGTGGCAATGGTGAACGCAATCATGCGAAAGGAACAAACTTTAATGGACTCAAAACTTCATTTTTCAACGCTACTGTCGTGACCGTTGATACAACCGTCATTGTTGCTTTAAAACAATCAAGAAATAAAAATAATAATATCATCAACATGATGAAGACGAAAATCCGAATAATCAATTTCATTTACTTTTCATTCATATATTTATATCAATAATAAATACATGTACATGTATTTTGTAAAATAGGGCCTATACATTTAAACACGGGCAGGGTATATTTTGGTAATTAGAAATTTAGATTTTTGTGTCATTTCTAAATCATCGTTACAATCTTTCTTATTCACAAAATGTAACATAACACATGTTTTATTTGTCATTATTTTATATTGTATGTTAAAGAGGGAATAAAAGTAGCAAACGACAGACAGTGCCGTAAATTGGTATTAACCCCATATTTTTAGTCTTTTGTGAAAAGAATTATTGAATGTCGGCTAGCTCAGATTCTATAGAATACACTTCAGCAATATAATCTTCCCAAAGAAGTAAATCTAATAGGTTTCTTTGTCGTGTCATATGAACAGAACGTTGACAGGGTTTCGACACTTAGTGACCGCAGTAAAAAAAAAAACCTTTTCACTTAGAAACAATTTAATGTAAACATCGGTCGGGGATTTTCTCTATCAGAAATATGTTGCTATCTGCAAAGCCTAGTTCACATCTGCCTTGCGATTTGTTTGATCGCACGGTTTGGCGGTCCTGCCCTGCAAACTGCATAAATCGCCCGATAATCGCAAAGAAAACTGCTGTTGACAGAAATCCCAATTTTCAAAATCCAATTGCTTTTATATTTTACTCCAAGGTTTGAATTGCAGCCTTACCAAATTATCCAATAATATGTGTTTGTTTATTTTATTGGTGAAGGCCGACGACCCTCTGCAAGTAACCCAAACTGGCAAACTTTCCTGCATTTTAAAATCACCTCAAGCCCAGTGAGACTCAAACTCACGCTGACAAAGGGAGAGAGATGCCGTGATTCAATGCGCGATGTTCAGTAGTAGTAATAGGCAGCTCCATGACGGGCCATTTGATTGGTCAATTCAAATGGCCCGCCAAAACGTCACAACCGGAAGTGCGTCTGAGGTCATGTTGTCATGGCAATAAGGAGAAAGAGCCAATCGTTGAGCTTGAGGCGTGTCTATGACCGGAAGTTAGTGGGGGCGGCCATCTTGGAAGGAGCCAATGAGACATCGTTACAAGAGGTTGGGGTCACGAGAGGTCGCGAGAGGTCACGTGAGTTCACGAGAAGTCAACGGGAAGAGAGAGAAAGATGGGTTTTTCCAGTTTTGAGCTGAGAGTGAATCTATTTTTAGAACCGAAAACTTTGGGTTTTCCAGTTTTGAGCTGAGAGTGAATCTATTTTTAGAACCGAAACTTTGGGTTTTTCCAGGTTTGTGAAACTAGCAGTTGGTGGCGCCACTCTGTTAGTTGGTGGCGCCATCGCATGTATAGACTTTTTTGTCAAAGTGATCAAGTGTTTGTGTGTCGTTCTCAAGTTTGTCAAAAAGTGATCAAGTGTGTACCGTTCTCATGTTTCAAAGTTTGCAACGTGTGCAACGTTCTAAGTTATGAAGTCTCAAAGTGACACAAGTGACAAAGTGACACAATAAAGTTTGCAACGTGTGCAACGTTCTTAGTTATGAAGTCTCATCGTGACACAAGTGACAAAACTGTATGAAGTTCTTTCAACAAGTTTTTATATTTCTTGTACCTGTATATAAAATAAAAAATTAAAACATCTCACCACAGAGAGAGTTTTTCTGACGATGTTGACCTCTTCGAGCTTCGGCTGCCAAATGAGCTCTCAGCGGTCTAACTGAACTATACTCTAGTCATGTCTTTTGTGACATGTCTAAGCGGATTTCAACTCTCTAAATCGTTTCTGGCTTATGATCTAAATGAAGTTCG
This sequence comes from Atrina japonica, assembly GCA_030159075.1. NCBI lineage: Eukaryota > Metazoa > Mollusca > Bivalvia > Pterioida > Pinnidae > Atrina > Atrina japonica. The sequence continues at coordinate 343,067 of BROG01000633.1, forward strand.
CACAACCTAAGTAGTGTTTAGTCGCTACAATATGTTAAACTTGCTGCTACAGAATAACACAACATACATAAAACATGCATACTTTTAGCTAAGGTTTCTTTTCTAATAAGATGGGTGACCCTTAAAGGGACCGTTGATTGCTCCGAAAAGCTGAATAAGGGAGACTCTAGACTACAATACGTGTTCTCCATGTAAGAATGATTCTCTCGTGTTTCTCTCTTCGGGTTGCATATCAATGTCGGATGAGTTATCCATGATGAACTAATACCGAGACTTAGAACAGTACTAGTTTATATAGAGTTTATGACTTACGCTGTATACTCTGCGTTTTCTTTGTGATGTGAGCTCTACCAGATACCAAACAAGTCACAACTAATCCCTGAATGGCAACTTTCTACAATTCTCTTATTCTTTTTTTTTTCTCTCTTCATTTCCCCATTTCTCTTTCTCTTTCTCTCTCTCTCTCTCTCTCTCTCTCTCTCTCTCTCTTTTCCCACATTTCTTCTCTTTCACTTCTGTTATGATTCTGTATATTATTTGTCTTTGATTTTACACATAAACAAGAAGAAGAAGAAGAAGAAGAAGCAAAAAAAATGAGTATATATATATATAGTGGTAAGAAATGTGGGAAATCAGATCAACATCGACGAATGGGTCAAATGTTAAAAATGGGAACAAGAAAGAGACAAAGTCGGTGGGCCTAAGACTGATTATAGTAACAGCAGTTCTGTAGTCTCCTTATCAGCATTCTAATAAAAAGACGTATTCCCTTTGTCATCTCTGTATGCCTTACTTATTCTCTTTGTATGCCTTACTTATACTCTTTGTATATTCTGCCAGTCTCATAGAGTTGCGTAATCGCACTTCTGTTTTTTATACCTCTAATAAGTCGTATAATTTTTTATCCTCTTTGTCACCGTATCTGTGAAGATATATACTAGATACTGTATGACCAAACACAAGGTCAGTTTCATCAAGTCTAATACCCCGCTAAAGAGAGCTTTTGAAATAGTCTTCAGAGAATTAGTGTTGCCTTACTGTTACTATGTATAATGCAAGAAATACACAAGCAGAAGGTCATTTTCCCTCCAGGTCTAATACCCCCCACTAAAACCCGAGAACTTTTGATATAGTCTGCATTGAATGATGTTTAGCAGGGATCTCTACATATAAGGTATCCTAGACTGTTACTTGTGCCACTTGTGTTACGTCTGTTACTAGTGCCACTTGTGTAACTTGTGTTACTTGTACCACTTGTGCCACTTGTGTTACTTCTGTTACTTGTGCCACTTGTGTAACTTGTGTCTGTCACTTGTATTCCGCACAAACTTGTGTTTGTACCGCCTGTAGAGTCTGTACAGAGTGATCTCCATTTGTATGTGTCTTAGTACCTATACAGGCTATACAGAGTAATCTCCATTTTGTCCTACTCATATAGGCTATACAGGCTTTGTTCCGCCTATAGAGTCTATACAGAGTGATATCCCTTTGTACATACTCGTCACTCTATGAGTCTTAGTACCTATAAAGCTATACAGAGTAGATATCCCATGATTCCATAGCCATGATGGCTACCCTTCCCGTTTCACTACCCACCCTCCCTTTCTGGTTCGCCTATAGAGTCTATACAGAGTGATATCCCTTTGTACATACTCGTCACTCTATGAGTCTTAGTACCTATAAAGCTATACAGAGTAGATATCTGGTTTAGTGCATACAACCCATATAGAGACATCTCCCCTAGGAGAATAGGGGGATTACTCTGTATAGCCTGTATAGGTACCAAGACCTACATCTATAGAAGCCTATACAGACTGATCTCCCTTTGTATATACTCGTAACTCTATGAGTCTTTAGTACCAATACAGGCTATACAGAGTAATCTCCATTTTGTCCTACTCATATAGGCTATACAGGCAGATATACAGGCTATACAGAGTAGATATCCATGATTCCAATCCATCTATATCTGCGGCAAACAGGTTTCACTTGTCAATCATTGATATCTACGGAAACAGATTCCACTTGTCAATACAATGTTGTTAGCTTACAAAGTTCAATAGGTTCGAGTGTGACAGAAGTCAATGATTGTATGTTGGTTATTAAGGTGTATATATAGAGTATTCTACTATGTAGTAAATGAGACGGGCGGGGCGATACAGAGGAGTATTTATGTAAGGCATACAAAGAGAAAAAGTAATAAAGGGATCGTACGGTGTTTTGCCTTTTCTCTAGACTGTTACAGAGTTTATGAGTGCAAAGTTATACGTGTTTGTGAAACTTGACCTTGTGTTTGGTCATACAGTATCTAGTATATATCTTCACAGATACGGTGACAAAGAGGATAAAAAATTTATACGACTTATTAGAGGTGTCATAAGTAAGGCATACAAAGAGTAATGGAGACTACAGAACTGCTGTTACTATAATCAGTCTTTAGGCCCACCGACTTTGTCTCTTTCTTGTTCCCATTTTTAACATTTTGACCCATTCGTCGATGTTGAACTGATTTCCCACATTTCTTACCACGTATATATATATATACTCATTTTTTTGCTTCTTCTTCTTCTTCTTCTTCTTGTTTATGTGTAAAATCAAAGACAGAATCTGGAGCTACATCGTTATAAACTAGTACTGTCTAAGACATTAGTTCATCATGGATAACTCATCCGACATTGATATGCAACCCGAAGAGAGAAACACGAGAATCATTCTTACATGGTTACACACAACACCAGGGACCAACTAGACTTAGCCTCCACTTTTTACACTGTACAATACGTACGACTATTCGACAAAAATTTACTTAGAGTCTCCCTTATTCAGCTTTTCGGAGCAATCAACGGTCCCTTTAAGGGTCACCCATCTTATTAGAAAAGTATGCATGTTTTATGTATGTTGTGTTATTCAGCAGCAAGTTTAACTTTCATTTAGATCATAAAGCCAGAAACGATTTAGAGTTGAAATCCGCTTAGTGTGACGTCACCTGACTGTACTTGTCTTGCAGGATGGTAGGTCTCGCCATTTTGTAATGTCAGTCACGGTAAGTTTTGATCTTGTAAAGAAAAAACTTTTGATGCATTTTCACACCAATACACAGATTAGCGTAAATAACTGTCATTCGATTTAATGAATGAAATCAGGATGCGCTACTGTCGGGTTCAACGTTGAACGTTTTCTCTGTGCTTTTGTAATGACAAGATTCAATTATGTTGCTATCTGCAAATTTGCCTAGGTGTTACATCTTGATAAGATACTAGTAGGGCGCACGGTTTATAAAATATTTCAGAAGTAAAAAGTAAGTCATATGACTAGAACAAAAAACTAGAATAGTCTCAATTAGGCCTCTGAGTACTCATTTGAGATCAGAAGCTCGAGGTGTCAACATCATTAGAATTATAGAGCGGTTAAAAACAATAAGAGTTTCAATCAACGTACCCTAAATACCTAAACTTTCGTCTCAGCTTGATGAGACGGAGAACGTTCGCGTGTGCGCTGTACCTGCGCGTCTGTTTTCACCGCCCGCAAATTCGTTTCAGAAAGACACAAAATTTAACAAATGTGATGAAACGTAGTACTTTCCTGGAGGCTGAAACCCTGGTACACCCTAAAGAAACTAAAAGATTGCGTCCCAGAGTTGTGTGAGTTTCTATGATCAACAGAAGACTGGATTATTAAGATGGTACGTCACTACGTGTAGCTGCGGTGCTTGTAAAAGCACAGGGTTTTTATTTAAATTATTCGAAAAGAAACCTTCACTAAAGGTATGCCAGGGTTTGTGTTTTGTGTTAATTCGTAGTGACTACACACTATTTAATCGCGTATATTCAACATTAAATTTTTATTTGTGTTTGTTAATTGTTGTGTTTTTGTTGTATTCGATAAAAATCTAAATATAGTAAGTCGATTTGAGATCTGAACCTCGAGGTGGTTAACATCATAAGAAAAAATCCACTGCGCAGAGTATAGGTTCAGTTAGACCGCTGAGAGCTCATTTGGCAGCCGAAGTCTCGAAGAGTCAACATCGTCAGAAAAACTCTCTCTGGGTGACTAGTACAAAAGTAATATAAAAACTTGTTGAAAGAACTTCATACAGCTTGTACTTGTGTCACTTTGTCACTTGTGAGACTTCATAACTTAGATCTGACGTTGCACACGTTGCAAACTCACACTTGATCACTTTGACAAACTTTGAGAACGACACAAACACTTGAATTTTTGAAACATGAGAAACGGTACACACTTGATCACTTTTGACAAACTTTGAGTACGTTACACACTTTCATGTTCTATGGTTCTCACTCCTGCCGTGAGTTCAGTCCCATGATTCCATACCCAAGATGGCTACCCTTCCTATACTTTCTATTTCACTACCCACCCACCCTCCCTTCTCTGGTTAATGTGAGTCATTTTTTGTTCACCCCTATAGTTATACAGAGTAATCGCCTCTTTGTTTCATGTATACAGTCTATACAGGTGATCTCCCCTTTGCCCCATCTCTATAGTCTAATACAGAGTAATCTCCCTTTGTTTCACCTATACAGGCCTTATACCATAGAGTCTATACACAGTAATCTCCCTTTTGTTCCACCTATACAGTCTATACAGTGTACAGACTCTACAAGTCTTAGTTTGATTCGAGCTCGGCCTACCACTTCTCGCGCTTGCGCAGGGACCTTGACGACTAACTCACAGATACTCGGCCTACCGCTTCTCGTGCGCAACACAACTCTCAACGACGGTGGCGCCACCAACTACTAGTTTCACCGACGCACCAACACTAGTTTCACAAACCTGGAAAAACAAAGTTTTTCTAAAAATAGATTCACTCTCAGCTCAAAACTGCCCAAAGTTTCGGTTCTAAAAATAGATTCTCTCAGCTCAAAACTGGAAAAAACCCATCTTCTCTCTCTTCCCGTTGACTGAACAACGTGACCTCTCGGGTGACCCCAACCTCTTGAACGAAGGCTCTCATTGGCTCCTTAGATGCTTCCGTGACACGCCTCCAAGCTCAACGATTGGCTCTTTCTCCTTATTGCCATGACAACATGACCTCACTTCCGGTATGACGCACTTCCGGTCTGACCTCACTTCCGGTATGACGCACTTCCGGTTGTGACGTCACAGGCGGCTCCATGGCGGGCCATTTGAATTGACCAATCAGAAGCCAGCATTCTGATGACGTCATCAGTGGCGGTTAAATTCAAATGGCCCGTCATGGAGCTGCCTATTACTACTTTCAGTGCACTCGAATATACTTCCGGTAAAATAGAAGGTCCCTGGTTCGATCCCCGATTGTGCCAGATTTTCGGAGGTCAGTTTTCATCTCTTGTCCGCACAGCTTTATGCCAAGATGGAGATTTAATGGATTATGCAGTTTAATTCCTTTGTCGGATTGTACAAGTGCAGTGGCACATAGAAAGTGATTTGAAATACGGACCACTCAAGCATGGACTCGGAAACATACACTGAAAATCTCTCTTCCTGCCTCACACAGGGATGAGTAGCAAGAATTTTAAGTAGTCACGTTGCTCATTAAATCAAACACAATCTTTCTGTTAAATTTATCTACAATCTTTATTTAGAAGAACAATTACGTTTCTGTGAATACACTGCAAAAAATGCAATTTTATTGCACTTAACCGATAAATCTCTAAATTTCGAACAAAGATTTTGTTTTTGGCGAAGATTCAGCTGCTTTAAGATTATGGTAATTCTGTTAGCATGGTAATAAATTAATTCATAATTATGACATTTGTTCCCCTTCCACATCAAACAACCTACGCATATTTTTTTTATCGGGGATTAGTAACCGAAGTCTGTGTACTTTTAATTTTGAAAGAATCACCAGCGAATGTTCTTAGAATCTCTACAATTTATTGCCAACATGTACATTTGTAAAGAAGAAAATGTTTTATTTCCTCGTTAACTCTGTAGGCACACATCTCATTATGGAATAGATGTACTTTTAGCAATTTGGTTTAATAATTAAGTTTTTGCAATAATATAATTATGCATCTATTTGAATTATCACCACTCTATTCTTAACTTTTGTTGAAAAATGCCTTCATTTTACTTTTTACTATATTCTTTTTCATACACTACACTCCGCTTACAAGTTTTTATTGTTTCACTCCAATGAACGTATCACCACTACTTTGGCATTGCTTAAATTTTGGTCCGTTCCGGGTTTGAATCATAAACCGGCAAAGCCTGAGAGAGAGAGAGAGAGAGAGAGAGAGAGAGAGAGAGAGAGAGAGAGAGAGAGAGAGAGAGAGAGAGAGAGAGAGGTTTGCAAGTAAACAAAATATACCTGCTGAGATGCTGAAGATTTCACTTTGATCCTCTCTTCAGAATCAGAATACTGTTTCAGATTAAATTTCATCAACACGCTGGGATCATGTCAGAATCCAAATAAACCATGTTTGATATCCCTTTTTGTTACTGAAATTTACAATTTCCTTTTGTCCAGAGGTGTAACGGCTATGTAATTCAGCCAAACTTGTTTTAAATACGACCTCTGCATAAAGGGCACCTGGCTATAATAGGCCTTTCAAACATAACCTTTTATAACTTTTTTCAACGCATTGACCCTTGTAGCCACATTTGGACTCATCCATTTCAAGGAACGGTAAAGTCCACTGTCAGAATTCAGGAGTGTATAATTTAATAACCCGAATTTAAAAATATATATATTTTACTTTCAATGTAAATTTTTTCACCCCTGAATTTTGACAGAAGACCATACTATTTATTGATTTGGGCTAGTCTAAATGTTACCACAGGGGTTGCAGAGTTAATAAAGAATAAACCTCTTTATAAAGGTCACTTGTCTATGACGGCTTGGTTTTGCATGTTCCCTTGACTTGTCTTAATGGACAAGTTTGACTGTATTTATTACGGTGTATGTGACAATGAGTCTACAGCGGTGTACAATACTTGATATCTAAGTATATAATGGATATCATTTATCAATGCCCCTTTTTATTGGAGATGACAGTACTTGTGTTAATGGGTATAAATAATTTTGTTCATCGTAAAATCTAAAAGGTGAAATTACCTTTATACAAAGATTGTCAGTATCTTCAAAACACTTGGACAAATGATGTCCATTTACCTGACAAGGCCATATATAGATCCTTTATATGCTTTGACTTTCTTAAACAAATTACCATTTGTTCCAATTGTTTTAACTATGCACCCTTAAAATTACTCTGATAAAATGTCGCTAAAGTTAGGAAAAATTATTTTTAAACGTAAAGCCACTGTCACACTACACCGTATAGCGCTAACGGACGTAGAACGTGTAACAAAATATTCAATCCGTTCGTGGACGTTCGCATACGTTTCCTTTCCGTTGCTTATGCGTTGTCTGCGTTCCTTGTCCGGCGAAGTACGTTCCATCCGGTGGAAAGTTTTGAACATGTTCAAAATTTGGAACGTACACCACCGTACATAGTTGTCCGTTAGAGTGTACGGTAGCAATGCGCTGGTGTGCGTTTTGCTCGTTACTCGTGCGTTCCTTATTCGGTACTTGTCCTGTTTACATCCGTTCTTGTACGGTGGACCTAATACACAACCGGACTACTACCGGATATGTATGTCCAACGTACGATAACTGACAAGGAACGGGTCGGAACTGATAAATAACGGATGTGACACGTTGGTTTACTGGACATTACTGATGTTTAATAGGCCTAATATATGATTGTAGGGGTTCTTCGCGTTCATTGGATGAATTTGCTACAAGTCAGTGGTCTGCCAAATATGATTATAACTCTCATTTGTCTTTCTGCATTGTATGGGTAAGGACCTTCCGCAAGTTTTGAGTTCATTGATCAACATATTATGGAGTGTCGCATTAGAGCTGCCCTGATCCAATGACGTTTTGATCTGTTGGATGCCCATTTGGATATCGTTGGTTATGAGAACAGAATCTCAGATTTTTTATATCCGTTCTGTCTGTTACGTGACCGGTAAATATACGTTCGTCAGACGTTAGAAGAGGCGTTTCGTCCGTTCATCATACCTTTTATGCGGTACAAGTCCGTTACTAATACGGTGATGTCCGTTAACGTTTTTGAACGTTGTACATCCTGTATATGTGCGTTGATCGCAAGTTCATTGTACGTTTTGTGCGTCGATCGTGCGTTCATCGCGAGTTTTGTCCGTTTTATGCGTCCCGTACATCGATCGCGGAAGCGCTATACGATGTAGTGTGGCAATCACCCAGGTGCACTTGCTCAAAAGACATTGATGATAATTCAAGTCTGAAAATTTTCATGACTCAACTTCAGCGCTAATTTTGGAATCTGATTTACAGAGCAGGTCAAGTTCAAAACATATGTAGATTCTTCTATTTTAGAATATTCTGAAGTTTTAACTGTAAATACATGTACATGTATTATCAAATAAGCCTGCTTAGCGAATCAAAATTCAGGAATTTAGTAACATTTCTAAGATTTTCGTAGTACTCATTTTATGATGGTGGACCTAGGGTCGCGGATTGAATTATTAAGCGTGTAAGATAAAGATTATACAGGGATGACAAATGAACGGTACAGCTGTAATACCATTCCTGTTACAATGTACCCGGGGAGAGACCACCGGCCTTCTGCAAGTAAACCGGCAAACCTTCTCCCCAAAATCAGCTTAGCCTTTAGGTTTCAGCGGGCCTTGAACCTGCGCTGACCAGAAGTGAGAGACTTCATGGTTCAAAGCGCGATGATCTAACCACTTGGTCATGAGGGCCCCTGTATGTATTTAAGGTCGCCCAGCAGTACTCCCTATATTAATTACATTGCTATATATTAACTGGTTTAGTGTGTTAAGTGACTCTCTGTCTTACGTAACCAAAATCTGCAAGTCCCTTTGACATTCACTTAAGACAAACTTTGTAATCTGACATTTGTAAACATTTCAGACCGTTAGTAACAGGATGCACTTTACAATGGACTATTCTAAAATTGAGTAACATTACTATGTTGGGGCACTTATGAGTCGGCTAAACAAGACCTGCGTAGTTCCAAATGACAATGGTATATATATATATATATATATATATATATATATATATATATATATATATATATATATACCATGCACAATTTATATCATTATGATAATAATATCTTCTAGAATATATAATAATTATTTTCTCAGGTGTCGTTGCGGTGTCCGCCCCGACAGTATTCCGAAGAACTGATAGGCCGAAGGTCCGATAAAGCATCGCTGGTGATGTGTTTTAGATAGGATGATTTTAGTGTATGTAATCCAGAAAAAAGACTTCCCAGAGCTTTTAAAAATAAACTTTTCTTGACCCCCTTTTTGAATTACTCTTGTAAGATTTGTGTTTACGTAGCACACCCCGAACCACCTAGCCATCGCTGAATTCCATCTCGATTTAAGATTATATTATGCTATCCATGGAGGTCATACTTCAGTGTCTGGAGGCTACAAGGTTGAAATTCTGTCCCGATTTTAAGTTACCTTTTTGCTGAATCAATATTCTTTTGAGACGGATAATAAATGTGATTTATTAGCGAATTCAGTTTAGGTGTACTTTAGCGTGTGGATGGAGTGGCCAGGGAGGCATTCGTGACCAGGAAAGCAACGAGAGTATGCCCCAAAGTTGACAAAATACATGTAGGTGTAAAAATCAAGAACCGATTGTAGACACAAACACCTATATATTGAGCTATCTATAATATCCTGTCACACTTATTCCGAGTCAGCAGGAATTAGGCAGAACCAGCCGGAAAACAAAATTCGGGTCACATTCCGGGGAGAAATCAAATTGGCATCTATTCTTACAGCCTTGTAATACTGTACGAATGGCCGTTCGAATACTGTACGAATTCACTTCAAAATGCATGCAGTCAGAACGCTCCTAGAATAGTCACCGAGCATGGTCAAGAGCAGAATTAAAAAACATTCAAACAGAAAGCAGTTTGAATATTTAAAATTCACTTTAAAAAGCAGAACAAATGTCCCGATCGTATCAAGAATGACGCTGGATTTTTTTGTCCGATAGGGTATAAAATTGTGCCCAATCTAGAGTATTTTCATCAACTGATATGGCTTCTGCGACAGGTGCTGAGGCAACTTCATCAACAGGCATGGTGCCTGTTCTTCATGTTTTTGGACAGCACTTCTGCCCCGTTGGTGACCGGTGCCAGCAGCCGATTTTTAAATATTTCTCCTCGGCATTGCGTGTTGTTGTATATATGCTAATTTTAAAACAACTAAAAACCAGCAGCAGCTATAAAACACGGTTTTATACGAAGGACTACCGTTTGGGTTCTCCTTTAAATGCGATCAAAATGTTTGGAATGGCGTCGTAAGACAATTTAGAATGTAGTCAGGATGCAGTTGATGTACACTTTAAATGTTGTTCGATATTTCTCCACTCCACTTTTGAACATGAGCAAAATATTCGGACTGGCCACAAGAATGGACCAGAATATTCGGGATGCTGACAGAATATTTAGAATGCACCTCGAATATCCAGGAATATACCACGGATTTTCATTCCGACGACAATTCCTGCTTATTCTACCCCTATTGTAACTAGAGTATAATTCAAATAGAGCTGTGACCTTGACAATTCACACATATTTTCTGTAACATACATAAATATTCTAGTTTATGAGCTAGAAATCTGTTTATACCATACCTCAAATTTTCAAACTGAAATGTGACCTTGATTTTCAATCCAATGACTATAAAGAATTTTTTTCATTATATTTCGTTCAAATCTCTGAGATATTTTGTATGTTTGTTACCTTGAAAATGTCATATCTTAATCATCCATCAAAGGTCAACATCTCTCATGCATATGTCTATACTAAACTTCCTGCAGTGCCTGCTCTTTTCCACATCACAATAACATTAATGACCGGGAAATATTGAATCAATAGAGAATTTAACATATATTCTGTGTTTATTTTTTATTTTTAACTTAGAAAGCACAATATGTGAAAACAGAATGTGATGACCTTAAAATGATGATAACAATAAATAACAATAAATGATATGCATACAATCATGTGATCAAAAACCACGTGATCAAAGTGATGTGAATGAAATTTTATTATAAATGAAATGAAATAAATAAGATGTTTGAGCTGCATAAAATAATGGTCGTGAGATTTTGAAATCATGAGACAATTGTACTTTTCTATGCACTATTTTCTTCTAAAGAGGGATTTCAATCATATGGTTGGGTCAACAAATAATATCTCGAGTGGTTTGAATTTGTGCATGGAAATTTCATTAGATATGCAATGTAGGCCTATAGATCTAATATCATCCCTAAAAGCTACAGTTTTGTACATATGCAGAATATCTTTTCCGAGCTCTTAAACCAGTCTACAAATTGTTTGACTTGTTTTGCCTTGGAGATTCAGCATTCAAGGGATATCTTGTTCTGTTCTGTCTGTCTGTCGACAATGTTAACCTTTCATACAACATTTGAGCCAATCAAAAACATTCTTTTTGTCAAAGATTATTGAGAAATTAATTTTGATTTTATAATCTTTTAAAACAAGTCAAAATCATGTATTTGAATGAATGTTGGAAAAAAAAAAGAAAAGAAAAGAAAATTCAAATTTCAATGTGTCAGGATCAATAGGAGATTGCCTATATTGACAGGGCATTACTACTTAAACTAAGATGCACATAATTATTTGTATCTAATAAAGAAAAATATACAGTCCAGCTAAACTTGAACCCTTGAAAGGTGAGAAATGGTATGACTGGGCTAGTTATGCTCATGCCAAATTGGTTCAGAGGCCCATGCATAAAGTAAGTCTATTTCCGACTGGAAGAAAAAAATGAATTAAAAAACAAAAAAAAACAACAACAAAAACACGAGAGAAATATAAAAGTAGTTAACACTGTATACACTTTCAGTATCTCAACTGTGCAGTTGATATTTATACAGGTTATATCATTTTCAAAAACCGATTTCATTAAAGAACATCACCGTTAACATGAAAACAAGAGTTGTTGGAGATCTGTTTTGAATTTGTATTCCATTCTCCATTACTCTTCACATACCAATAATTTCTAATACATGTAGAAATCTTCCTTCAAAACTTGTAGCTTTTCCAGCTTCATACATTTCAATCACATTTTCTCCTAATTACCTCTTTGATCACAAGTAGAAACATTTGGACATGTTGGACAGGGATTGATGTTTAGAATTTGCTATAGACATCAGACAGTATACATGAATCAGCCAAACCAATAGGGTGTTGGTCTTCTTTTGTTTCTCTCTGTAAGATACCTTAGTATAAACGTAACTAATGGATTTCAGAGACAAGGATTCCATCTGTTAATTATCACAATTAAACAGTGCTCATTTTATAAACATGTAGGCATGTAGGGAAAGGTCACAACATTTGGTACATAACAACATGCAGCGAAACTGACATCTACTGCATTTGATTACTCCACATGAATGTTTATTTCAAAACTAATTTTCATGGTCGGTAGAGTGTTGTTATTGCTTTGTATTAAAATTTAGTTAATGTTTTTCAAAAGATGTTCATTTTTGCATGAAACAGATCTTACTTTTAGAGCTTTGGATTCTTCTACAAAAGTCAGACTCCAGTGGGAGAGGGGGGGGGGGTAGAAAGAGGGAGGGAAAAGGGAGTTTGTTTATGTAAATTCTTAAATGTATTTATATATTTTTTTATGCATATTTAATCCATTATCCCCTAAAACACACATGGACTGGTCTATGTCACAGTTCTTCAGTGGAATCTATTGTTTTTCAGGGGTGTATTTATTTAAAATGCCATCAAATAAACACCGGTTTTAATGAAATTTAAAACCTAATGATTTTCTGGTCTGCTGCAAGATTTTCTTATAAAAATAATTTCTGTTTTTTCTTCATTTATTTCAGCAATGTAAACTGAGCACAGAAATTCCACGTTTTGTTTTTTACATCTTTAATTCTGACACATCTACTGGAAAAGTGTTTTTTTTTCACCACTGTCTACAATATGTCGGTTTGATGATGTCTTACTTTTTTATTGCAGAGAAGAGATTCTGATTACAACGTAAACAAAATAACAAGACCACCAACCTTAAGAGAGTAAACTTGGCAAACAGAAGAAATGTCGGTCCATCTGTGTCATTAGACACTAAGAAATGTCATGGAGGAGGCAAGATGCTGAGAGGTCATAACTTGATAAATAAGTTATTAAAACTGGTAAAATTCCAAGGAGTGAGACTTAGTAAAATAAAGTGTTGGTAAATATGCAATAGGGGCTCATGAAAGGGTTAAGTTTTGCAAACAGTTTAGGAATCTGCCAAAAATGAGTGCAATTTAAAGAAATGAGCTCAAAGAGACATGGAGAATGAAGAATTTTCATGTTGTTAGTAGGCCAGTATCAAGCTAAAGTTTTATTGCAGTACTTTGTACATGTAGTATAATCTTTCATCTGTATAGAAACCAAGAGTACTGCATACCCAGCCCCAAAACAAAACAAATAAACAAAACCTAGACCCATCAATATACCATTTATCAGTACAGGTTTGTATTAAGTTTAAGGTCATATTTATTTTTATTAATCCTAAAGATTCTTAATGATTTTTATCAATAAAACTTACGAATCTTACATTTTAAGTTTTTAAGGTTTATTAATTAAAAGTTTGATTTTTCATTTTTTCCCCCACTTTTTAACAAAAATCTGTGTTGCGGTTTCCTATAGCTGACTCACATGCGAGTTGTTAACTGGTGATGATGCAATGCTCTTCTGACTTAATTTTTTCTTTTGTAATCGATGAATGTTGATTTCATCTTTAAAAGCTAAGAAGCCAAGCTGAGCATGAGATGCTTCATTTAAAGACTTTGAACGGATACATCCCTGATACTGATCATGGGATAACGAAGGATCACAAACTTTCTCATGCCACAGATGGAATATCGCGGGATCAGTTGCCCTGATAACGATATAGTCGCTACGTAAATACTTTTTATATAATGCCACATCCTCTCCTCCCCACCCTGTGATATGTTCGTCGAAACCATTGATGTTGTTGAAATCTGACAGATATTGGCACGTCATGCCAAATCCAAAGTCTCGCCAGAACCCTGAATGTTTTGATATGACTAACTGGTCCTTCTCTTTTGGAATTTGTTTTTCTTGCAAAGAATACACCACATTTGGATTATACAAACTAAATACGATCGGGTAATACACCCTTTTCTTCTGTTCAGTATTTAAGCGACAGCGTTCAAGAAAATCAACATTAAAAACGATGTCAACATCACACATAAATAACACAACATCGTTGCTGCCTTGCCAATTCATTGTGCCGATTTTTAAACCCCGCCCCCTAGAAAAATTTTCATTCACATTTACTAGTTTCATGTGTTTGTAATTATATGTTTTGGCTACTGATTCTAAGATTCCTTTGACAGTTTTAAAACCATCACTGCCAAAGTACACCACTGTTAAAAACACTCGTTGGTCTTGTAAAATACACACATCTGTAAAAGTTTTCATAAAAGATCGAAATGCATCCGTCCTTCCCTTTAATGGTAGGATTAGGTTTATCCAGATATCTCCGGTGTATAAGAGGTTATTGCTCACAGATAGTAATGGTCCATATGGCCTCATTACTGTCACTTTGGAATATTTTCCAACACCTGTATTAAGAATATTACGAAAGTACAGCTCATAATGAGTCCCTACAGTATATTCTGTTCTATAAATTCCCTCTATAAAGTCAGAATGAGTGTATAGTTTGGATGAATTACTTTTTCCCTCATTCAATAAATCGATACTGAACTGAATGACTTCACTTAGATCTTTCTTTTTCATGCCTATAGGTTTTTCAACCACTCTTTTACCAAGTCCTGGATCAACAATGTAAATTCGGTTTAAGGTAAATCTGTTAAAGGGAGTTAACTCATACTCAGTTTTCATTTCAACACCATGAAAAATTTCAGCTGCTTGTATTTTGTTCTGAAGATATTCTTCAACCGAGTTATGGCTTTTGTTTGTATGTTTATGTGTTGATTTAGATGTTTTAGACTCTTTTCTCCAATTCGTCTGTTGGTTTTTAATCCTTCTTGTTAAGTTTTGAGTCAAAAGTTTTTCTTTCATCAGAGATTCATTAAGAGTTTTGATTTTTTCTTTTAAACCTTCAACCTGAAGCTGGTAAGTTTTTTCTCTTTCTTCCATAACTGCTTCAAACAGTGCTCGACTTCGTAAACCCTCCGGCTGTGGCCCAACTGTGTTCTGAGTGGTCAGACTGTCTATCAATATTCCGCACTTTGCAATGAAGAGCATTGTTACTACCGATAGCGTGAACAGCAGTATGAGAACTCTTGGCATTGCCTTCATCTTCATTTATCATGGTCTGCTGAATGTTTACATGGACTTTGCTCCTTACTTCCATTTTATGATCTTAGCTTTCTGCAAGAATAAAGGAAAAAAGATATTAAACAGAAAGGAAATGGGAAAATTGATGAAAATAATTAGTATCTCTCGGAGCGCTTGGTAAACATGATTACTGATATCATAAACATAATAATTTCTGATTTTTGATGACCAATGAAATGTTTGCTCTTTATATGGGTTCTTCTTCACAGTTCCTTCCTTACTAGTTAAAAAGAGCTCTCAGAGCTTGTAAAGATGAAGCCAATGAAAAGGGAGTTTGGTCGCCCAACCACCTCCCTATTCTCACCCCATGTTGATATGTATTACAGTCAAACTTGTCTTCTTAGGTCACTCAATAGAACAGGCAAAAGTGGCTGTTATAGACAGGTAGCCTTTATAAAGAGGTTTATTCTTTATCAAAAAGTTAACAAAGGTTATGTTTAAATGACCTTTATAGACAGGTGCCCTTTATCGAGAGGTGGTCTTTAGTGCAAGTTTAACTGTATCTTGAAGATTTGAAATTATTCGAGTTCATTGGTCATGAAACAAACACATTTCTGTGACAGATAGAAGGGTCTCTCAATGTTGAACACACTTTATATACATTTTAGATGTATTTCACACAGTTGCTTACATGTCAATCACATGATTATTTGACAGTTGCATACATGTCAATCACATGATTATTTGACAGTTGCACACATGTCAATCACATCATTATTTGACAGTTGCACACATGTCAATCACATGGTTATTTGACAGTTGCATACATTATCTTACACAGATTAACAACAGTTCAATTTAAACAACTTAAAATTGTGGTCCTGTACCACTTTAAACACAACACATTAATGAACCCTCATAACATTGGCAACAGTCCAAATTATTGGTCTACAAATGATAGCACTTTACCAATAGCTAGTGATATTTCCAAAAAAGAGAAAAATTCTTGGCAGATCATAAAAAGTTTCAAAGACACAAAATGGTTTTTATCAACTATTGTAAGTATAAATGTCTGTACAAGTTTCTGAAAGTAGAAAGTATACATGTGCACACACACACACACACTACTGAATTATCAATTATGCAGTGGTCCCAATATACTGGATCAAAGCAAAAAAAAAAACACAAGTTCAACAGCTCTCTCACCCTATTGCAATTATCTGCATGAACTCCATAAATACAAAGGGAAAACATACTGAAAGCTGACACCCTTCACACGCTTTTTGTAAAGTGCAAATGTTACGTAATTGGGCTAAGTGGTATGATGCTAAGCACGCAATCAGAATGATCAGAATTTCAATTATTATCTGTACAAACACATTATTTACATCAATAATATTACATGCTGTGCCAAATATACATATTTATATTGTTGGTCAGATCATATCTACAACTTCATGGTGGGTAAAACAACACGATACTCAACCCTTTGATATTTGATAAGATTTCCATTATTTCATCTTTAAAAATCCCTTTGCAAGTTGACGTGTTTGTGAAATATTGTTGGCGTCTTTATGGTATTAGTATCGTCTTTACGGTATTTATATTGTCTTTAAAGTAGTTATATATTGATATTTGTCAAGATGCGGTTCTGTCCTCTTGAAATTTGTGGCAAGATTAAACCAATTTTTACTACTTTTTAAAAAAATCTCTCGACTTCAAATGTATTACACAACAACGAAACATCGCGAGAGTAAACAAATGTCAAATCACAAACACAATTTTGGCTGTAAAATTACTTCCTCTTTTTAGTTGAAAATTGATACATCTTTATAAGAAATGTCTATATAAAGTTTGAAAGTTGTGATTCTTTAAAGGGGCAATTTTGAGGGTATAAAAATGTATTTTAATGACATTTACATGTACAAAGAAGCACACACACACACACACACACACACACACTATTCTGTATGGTAAACACCTCATAAATTTACTGTATTACTGACTTACGTAATAGCAACTAATATAAATAAGATATATATATATATATATATATATATATATATATATATATATATATATATATATATATAAAATGCAATTCAAATTTTTAAAAAAAAGTCTCTGTTGATAATAGTGATGCTTTCTTGCAAAAAATTAAAACTGATCATTCTACTTAAAAAAAATTATTTCTATATCTTTCTAACTCCGGTTCCTCAACTGGAACATTTTGTTTATAACTAGTCGCACTTAAAATAAAGTGGAAATGTGAAGATTTATCATAACAAGACATGCTAAGCTTCAAATGTCCATTCTATCTGATCAACTATTGTATTTCAGACTACAATAAACCCTTTAGTTTCTTTTCAATTTCATACACTGAATCTATATTATGTACTTGAATATTACAAAAAATTATTTCTACAACATTTTGTTGAAATAGACGATTTCTTATCTCGATCTGACAAATCTGAAAGTATCTTTATACATGTAAAAGTCACATTTGCATGTTATTATATAGTTAATGTTTGAGAAAATTACGCGCATTATCTAATTCTTCATTCATAAACGGGATTTATGGCAAATCATTTGCAAAGGGAATTGTATACGTAATTGGATAGCCATGGTGCAATGTGTGCACCTTAACCATTTAGAATAAACAAATTTGTTTAAAAACATATTGTTGCTCTGTCAATCTAATCTATTTCATACTGTGGGTACAACAACAGAAGACATTGAATCAAAAGACGTTAAACTAACAAAGGTATATTGTTCACAAGTACAGGTATGCTAATGTTCATGCGGATCTTTAAACTCATCTACAAGTATCTGAAGCAGGCAGGCCCGAGTCTTGAATTCAGAGTTGGACTGCTCAATTGCCGAAGTTTGATGAGATCCAATACTTTTAAGCATACATGTAGGTAATGGTATGAATGGTGTTTTACACCATATTGTACAATTTTTCAGTCATATGGCAGAGGCCAATTTTTAATGGTGGAGAAGAGAACCTGGTTACAATGTACCCGGGAAAAGACCACCGACCTTCCGCAAGTAAACTTTAAACATAGGTAACGATTGCTCTATGAATAAAAGATCGGCTTGAGAGGTAAGAATCATGAATCCTCCTGATGATATCAAAACACATGGTGTCATAGTACTGCAGTATATATGACACAGCAAAGAACCTGCATTGTATTGGCAGTAAGACTATAGCATAGGTCAAACTTTGAGGATCTACACTTGTAGCTGGTGATGTATCTATATACCATATACAAAACTTCAAAGCATTTCAAAAGTAATGACCCATTAAAATATGTTCCCTGCTAGTGAAACCATTTTTTTGTTTGTTTATTAAGGGTGAGATTTTACAAAATATATCTGTAACTAAAATCCAACTGAACAGATTGATGGTGGGTGTGTGTGCACGCACATGTACATGTATGTATGTATAAGCCTGTACAGTTGTGCCTGTCTTGTGAGACCATTATAATTGAAAACCACCTGTCTTTTGAGACCATTATAATTAAAAACCACCTGTCTTGTGAGACCATTATAATTGAAAACCACCTGTCTTGTGAGACCATTATAATTGAAAACCACCTGTCTTGTGAGACCATTATAATTGAAAACCACCTGTCTTGTAAGACCATTATAACTGAAAACCACCTGTCTTGTGAGACCATTATAATTGAAAACCACCTGTCTTGTGAGACCATTATAACTGAAAACCACCTGTCTTGTGAGACCATTATAACTGAAAACCACCTGTCTTGTGAGACCATTATACAAATGTAATTGAAAACCACCTGTCTTGAGAGACCATTATAACTGAAAACCACCTGTCTTGTGAGACCATTATAATTGAAAACCACCTGTCTTGTAAGACCATTATAACTGAAAACCACCTGTCTTGTGAGACCATTATAATTGAAAACCACCTGTCTTGTAAGACCATTATAACTGAAAACCACCTGTCTTGTAAGACCATTATAATTGAAAACCACCTGTCTTGTAAGACCATTATAATTGAAAACCACCTGTCTTGAGAGACCATTATAATTGAAAACCACCTGTCTTGTAAGACCATTATAATTGAAAAACACCTGTCTTGTGAGACCATTATAATTGAAAAACACCTGTCTTGTGAGACCATTATAATTGAAAAACACCTGTCTTGTGAGACCATTATAATTGAAAAACACCTGTCTTGTGAGACCATTATAACTGAAAAACACCTGTCTTGTGAGACCATTATAATTGAAAAACACCTGTCTTGTGAGACCATTATAATTGAAAACCACCTGTCTTGAGAGACCATTATAATTGAAAACAACCTGTCTTGTAAGACCATTATAATTGAAAAACACCTGTCTTGTGAGACCATTATAATTGAAAACCACCTGTCTTGTGAGACCATTATAATTGAAAAACACCTGTCTTGTGAGACCATTATAATTGAAAAACACCTGTCTTGTGAGACCATTATAACTGAAAAACACCTGTCTTGTGAGACCATTATAATTGAAAAACACCTGTCTTGTAAGACCATTATAATTGAAAAACACCTGTCTTGTGAGACCATTATAACTGAAAACCACCTGTCTTGTGAGACCACCTTTCAGTGGCAGATGAGGTGGTCTCTCAAGACAGGTTCCACTGTACAAATGTACAATGTATGTGTAGCCAAAATTTGGCACAAATAGCCTTATTTATAGATATACATTCTTAAATCCAACCAAAATATACAGACAATATGTATTTATAAATGCAACATTAAGCCAGCAATACATGTATGTTTGACAAAATATCTGCAACTCTAGGGGTTAGCATCAACATTTGATATTTTTAGTTTGTTGATTATGGTAAACCAAGGTTAAAAAGCTAAAAACATAAATGTCATACCAAAGGGCATCATATATTGAGAAAAGCATGCCAAATATGAGATTGTTATCATTTCAAGTTCAAAAAAGAACAGTTACAGCACGATATATAATTACTATATACAGTGAAACCTGTATATAGGGGCCACCCAAGGGAACCAGAAAATATTTACCTTTATGTGCAGGTGTCCCTTATACACAGGTTCAATTTAGTTGAAGTATGCAGTCAAGGGAATTGAAAAAACTGGCTTTTATAAACAGGTGATCCTTATATAGAGGTGACCGCTACAGCAGGTTTACTGTAGTTGTTTATTTTCATGGGAAGAAAATTTTGCATTTTTCTGAAAGGAATTTATTCACGCAAGACCATTTCCAATACTGAAGTGTGATAGGAGTTGAGGTAAAGCTGATTAATTTTTCTTATTCGTGTATACAATGTCCGCTTATATATAAATGAATTTTGATTGGTAAAAACTTTTATCAGTAACATATTGTCTTTTTGATACATCATAAGTATAAAGTATAATATTTGTGTGTATTTAATTTCCCAGTATTTTCTTTGATCACGAATAAAGCAAAATTAAATCCCTTGGAAATAAAAGCAACAATACAGTATTGACAAATCTGTCCGTTGAGGAGTAGTATATGTGTATGCACATATGAGTGTGTGTGAGAGAGTGTGTGCATATGTGTGAGACAGGGAGTGTGTGTGTATGTGTGAGACAGGGAGTGTGTGTGTATGTGTGAGACAGAGTGTGTGTGTATGTGTGAGACAGAGAGTGTGTGTGTATGTGTGAGGCAGAGAGTGTGTGTGTATGTGAGACAGAGAGTGTGTGTGTATGTGAGACAGAGAGTGTGTATGTGTGAGAGTGTATGTGTGAGGCAGAGAGTGTGTGTGTATGTGTGAGACAGAGAGTGTGTGTGTATGTGTGAGACAGAGAGTGTGTGTGTATGTGTGAGACAGAGTGTGTGTGTATGTGTGAGACAGAGTGTGTGTGTATGTGTGAGACAGAGTGTGTGTGTATGTGTGAGACAGAGAGTGTGTGTGTATGTGTGAGACAGAGAGTGTGTGTATGTGTGAGACAAGAGAGTGTGTGTTTAAGGTTGTGTATTTATGTGAGTGTTTGTGAGAGTATGTGCAAGTGTGTATGTGTATGATAGTGTGTTTATGTGTGTGAGTTAATATGTGTGTGTGTGACAGAATGTGTATGTGACAGTATGTATGTGTGACAGTGTGCATGTGTCTGTTGGTTTGTACAAATGTATGTGTGTGACTGCATATGTGTCTGTTGGTGTGTGTGTATATGTCTGCTTGTCTGCTTGTGTGTGTGTGTGTGTGTGTTTGTGTTATTTTTGACAAATTTGTATATTGGTGTGTACATATTCATACAGGTGTATGTCATTTGTTTCTGTAAACTCTAGATGTAAATATATATAAAGGTATATACAGGTAAATATTTCTGGGAATGAGAAATGCGTTTGCGCTACTAGTCTGAGAAATCGGTGATCTCTTCACAAATAGTTAAGCTAATACAAAAAAATGTAAAATAGTTGAATTACAAAAAAAGTTTACCTGACTTCACTTCTTATATTTCAAATTCTGCAAAACAATCTCACCTGTACAGTTTGTAAATGACTTTAAAATGAAATTTAGGTTGCTTTTGTCCAACGAATTATTTTGACAATGATAACAGAATGATGAATTAGAAAAAAAAAATGAAATTTGACAATGACACAATTAACTAAAATATTCTCCAAGTCCTATTTGGTCAACATACTCGCTATAGTTTATTTTCTTTGTTCAAGGACTGTCTGGCACTTTAACGACCTGGTGTACAATTCATATGCCAAAATTAAAGTGAAAAAAAAAAAAGAAAAAGAAAACGAAAAGAAGTGAATAAAATACAAACTAGGTTTAGTCCAAGAGTAATATTCACTCGGATACATGTAGACAAAATGTGATATTTCCTACTTAATATTAAACTTATTCTGTCAATACTAAACTTTATTAAAACTAATCTTCAAGATAAGAGACTCTCTTTCAAATAACCGAAGATCAATTATAAACATTTATACAATAAATTTATTTTAAACCGAATGACCCTTGAATATAGAAGAAAACATTAACAAAAACGGTGTGTACTCAGTCAAAGAATGGATATGTTTGTAGACACAATGATAGCTTTTCATTTACACGGCACCAAATTTCAGAAATTACTTTTATGCTCAAATCTTGTTGTGAATGTAGTAAAACGCGAGGGTAAAAGGTCGTGAACTATACAAGTAAATTGGTTTACAGAGAGATGAAAATGACAAAGACTTCAATTTGTTTAGCGACTTCTAAAAAGAAAGTGAAAATGTAAACAATATTAAAAAAAAAAGACTTACTGTTTTAATGTCAGCGTGACATTCTTCTAATCTGACACTTTACAAGGTAGCTAATCTGACAAAAGTTACCGGAGATGGAATGTAGAAAATCAGAGATAGAATGTGCGATATCCAGTGGTTGTGTTCATGTATCTGACAAGTGCTATATGCCTACTGCTGCAAGCTGATACAATACTCTTGTCAGATCCACTTGGCAGAGCAGTGGCTGCCGGGAATGATAATTATCATGTGAAGATTTGTACAATTAAGAAGAAAATAAGCTGTAATGGGGCAAATTTCTGTTGCTCCTGTATATTAAAGATATATATCAGAGATGCAGTAACAGTTACTCCAGTATTAGCAGAAACACCTAATGCAAACTAATAGTGTTGTCTTATATTACAAATGGTCACAAAATACAGGTCAGTATAAGAAGTAATTTTCCACAGGTTGCAGAAATAATTGTCCTTCAATTGTAGTAATTCTGTTTTTCTATTTTCTACAGGTGTCCACATTCCCAGTAAATCTAATTATATAGCAGGTGGTTGGCCCTTGTCATAACAAGAGGCCCAGTGGGTCAACCTGACAATTTCAGCCTTTAGACTTTTTTGTAGATCTTTGTGTGCTGAACATTTTTGCTTCTTTCATTTTCTCTCTATTATACTTTTCAAGATAATGTCAAAAAACATCCAAAAACATGAAAAGTCTACAAAAAAGGGTCGACCCGACAATTTCCACCAAAATAAAATATTGGTAGATTTTTACAAGCCACTCAATTTAAGGTAATGGTTTCCTAGCTTTAATAAGTTTTTATATACATGTATATAATCAAAAATATCTGCTGACACATTTGCTCTGATTTAGTCATGGCAGCCATGTTTGGTACTAGCCCCTTTTCATCCATCAACTTTATGCAGCTTTACATGGTTATACTTCCTGTCAAGTTTGGTTCAAACTGGCCCAATGGTTCTGGAGAAGTTCAGGTTAAAAATTGGTGAAAAAATTACCAAAAGAAAATTATTTTTTCCATTTACTTAGGTGCCTGTGATCTTGACCGTTGACTAAAATTTTCTAAAAACTTTCTTATATATCTTTTTGATATATCGATCAGTTTTGAGTTATTAAACAATCTGTCATACATGTACCCTGTGTAACTCTAGTGGCTTGTTTATGGACAGATCTCATTTTTGTTCACAAACTTTGTAGATTTTCACTTTACAGTCATCCATACAAAAGTTGAAAGTCATCTGATCATTGGTTCATGAGAAGATTTTTAAAAATGTACCAAATTTTCATCCTTTTTGGCCCCTTTTGAGGCCCTGATGGGTCCCAGTACCTTTTTATTCACAAACTTTATGAGGCCTCACATGGGGATACTTCCTGCAAAGTGTATTTGATATTAACCCATGGGTTCTCGAAAAGAAGTTGAAAATGCCCAAAAGTTAATGACGCGCAAAACAGACAAAAGACCACAATAGGTTATGTGACCTAAAATGCAATAGTCAGCGATATTTCATAACATGAGTTTTCATTACTGACCACAAAACAATATATTGTTAGTTTCATTGTTGTTTATAATAAGGCCAAAAATTCTTTTAACATGGAGATGTCACTAGCTTTAGGTGAAATGACACACATTTTGACCTGTGCTACGGACCGACACCAATACCATTAGAGTTCTTTTATATTCCACCCCTGCTGTGACACAGCACCTCAGTTTTTTTAAAGTCTCATCTGACCTATGACTCTCATCTCCTTAGGCCGAATTTCTGCTGCGATTTTAAGCGATTTTTTATCGCTTAAAATCGGAACAGAATCTCAGCCTATCATCTCCAGTGCCGAGCACTTGGTGAAGAAACAGTCACTACTATGTTGAAAGTCTTAGGCATCACTCATTTTTGGGAATCAAACCCAGAAACATCCACTTGCGAGTCATTGCTCTACCACAAGACAACCAGGACATTCAGGTTCTGCTCGAGAGTCATTGCCTTACCACTTAACAACACAAGCGGTTCATAGCAATATCCCTTTAGACTTGAACTTCTGTTGGTACTTAATCCAAGTTGACTACATCACAGCTTTACACATGCACATCGACCCATGTCCAGATGTTATTACATCAAGATAATTTGTCGTTCACTAAAACTGTATTTCAAGGTTTTATTTTATCGTTTACTAACAGTGTTGCAGCTGTTCAGACTTTCCAGTAGTTGGCAGAATATCAGGGGGGGGGGGGGGGGTGGGGGTGTGGGGGGGGGGGGGGGGGGGGTGGGGGGGGGGGGTGGGGGGGGGGGGGGGGTGGAGGTGGGGTGGGGGGGGGGGGGGGGGGGGGGGGGGGGGGGGGGGGGGGGGGGGGTGGGGGGGGGGTGCATGGGGGGGGGTGGGGGGGGGGGGTGGGTGGGGGGGGGGGGGGGGGGGGGTGGGGGGGGGGGGGGGGGGGGGGGGGGGGGGGGGGGGGGGGGTGGGGGGGTGGGGGGGGGGGGGGGGGGGGGGGGGGGGGGGGGGGGGTGGGGGGGGGGGGGGGGGGGTGGGTGGGGGTGGGGGGGGGGGGGGGGGGGGGGGGGGGGGGGGGGTTGGGGGGGGGGGGGGTGGGTGGGGCCAAAAAAGATGATTAAGTCTTTCAAAATGTGACAAAATATGGCCGCTGAAGTGAATAATTAGGAGTATATGATTATACTATATCTTTATCACTAGCTTACTCCACAAGATCAATTCACTTTTTCATCCCCAAAGACAAATTTGGACTGGTCTAAGTTATTGATTTATAGAAGAGTCTATTGTTTTTCAGGGGTTGATGAGTTAATTGGGCAATGAGATGTTGGGGTTTATATGTATGGGTGTTATATTATCAAGATATGGATATGAGTAGATTTCATATAAGCTTGACAGGATGTGGATGTGAGTAGATTTCATATAAGATTGTCAGGATGTGGATAAGAGTAGATTTCATATAAGGTTGTCTGGATGTGGATATGAGTAGATTTCATGTAAGATTGTCAGGATGTGGATATGAGTACATTTTATATAAGATGGGTATGAGTACTGTAGGCGTTATATTGTCAGGATGTGGATATGAGTCCCTTAAGTGTTATATATCATCAGTATGTGGAGGTGTTATATTGTCAGGATGTGGATATGAGTACTGTAGGTGTTATATTGTAAGGATGTGGATATGAGTAGATTTCATATAAGATTGTCAGGATGTGGATGTGAGTAGATTTCATATAAGATTGTCAGGATGTGGATAAGAGTAGATTTCATATAAGGTTGTCAGGATGTGGATATGAGTAGATTTCATGTAAGATTGTCAGGATCTGGATATGAGTACATTTTATATAAGATGGGTATGAGTACTGTAGGCGTTATATTGTCAGGATGTGGATATGAGTCCCTTAAGTGTTATATATCATCAGTATGTGGAGGTGTTATATTGTCAGGATGTGGATATGAGTACTGTAGGTGTTATATTGTAAGGATGTGGATATGAGTACAGTAGGTGTTATATTGTCAGGATGTGGATATTAGTCCCCTTAGGTGCTATATTGTCAGGATGTGGATATGAGTACTGTAGGTGTTATATTGTCAGGACATGGATATGAGTCCCCTTAGGTGTTATATTGTCAGGATGTGGATATGAGTACTATAGGTGTTATATTGTCAGGATGTGGATATGAGTCTTGTATGTGTTATATTGTCAGTATGTGGATATGAGTACTGTAGGTGTTATATCGTCAGTATGTGGCTATGAGTAATGTAGATGTTATATTGTCAGGATGTGGATATGGGTAGTGTAGGTGTTATATTGTCAGGATGTGGATATAATTATATGTAATATAAGCTGTAAGGATGTGGATATGAGTAGGTGTTATGTAATAAGGATGTGGATATGAGTAGGTGTTATGTAATAAGGATGTGAATATTAGATGTCATACAAGACTGTTAGGATGTGGATATGACGTAATGAGTAGGTGTTGGATAAGTAAGATTGTCATGATGGGGATAGGGTATGGATACAGTTAGGTGTAATATGAGGTAGTCAGGATGTGGATACGGATAGTTATTTCAGATAATTTGACAATAAACACTGTACTTGTAATTACCAGTATGTCAATATCAAATATACCCATAATACTGCAAGTTACCAGTGTATGGATGAATGTCCATGGATCTTTTTACCACTGATAATTCTTAAATCAAACGATTTCTCTCTATCTACCGATATTAAATTCTTTAGATAATGGTAATAAACAATGTCATTCAAACAATCATTGCAGCTAAATCTCAGACCAATAAAGAGAAAAGCATATTGGGATACATGATGTGATAGCCTGTGAAGAAATTTAAGTTGGTTAATAGTATTTAGGCAATTGTTGATGTATATATAGGATGATTGATTAATGGAGAAAATCACAGCCATTGTTTATCGCTTTCCCTTATTTTCTCTACAGGGAACAATATTTTTAGAGCAGCGGTACTAACATATTTCTTGTTTATGTTGTAAAACATCTCACAATTTTTTTTGCAAGGATGATAGCAATTACAGTAATTTCACACACATTATTGAGTCATTAAATAACAAGTTCTGAGCAAAGTTATACATACATGTTGCCTACCACATTTGTTCACAATAATTCCCGCAATAACTCAAGTATTCATTTTTTTCTAATTAGAGTATTCACCAAGTGTTTCCCATGGTTAGTAAACGAGAATTAAGAACTTGTTTATGAGATGCATTTTTAAAAAAAAAAAAAATCATTTTGTCACCATAGCATGATCTAAAATTCTAAAAATATTCATCAGTCATTGTCACACACACTCCCAATAAACTGGGTTGCATATATTTATTTTAGAGACCACCTGTGTATAAAGGCCACCTGGTCCCCAACAGTATCACTTGTGTACAAATCAACCTCTATAGACCACCACCCTATAAAGATTGGTTTTGTTGTGTCCCTAAGAGGGTCTTTATATACAGGTTTCACTGTATATATACATGTATATGTATTGCTTCATCAGCAATACTGATGATAAAATTTTAACAAAATTGCTGATTATATATATATATATATATATATAAAATCTGTGTGTGCCTTTCTGTTAAAAACACAAAGAAATGAAATAGAACACATAATGTTTTGTTGAAGTATGCATGAACAAGAAAAAAAATTAGATATCACTTTAAGCTTTAGTTAGAAAGTCCTTCTGTGGCATTACAGTCAAACTTGGTCTATAAAAGTCAGTTAAAGGAACAGGAAAAGTAGCCATTATAGGTAGGTTGCCTTTGTAAAAAGATTTATTCATTATAAAAATATTAATAAAAGTTTATGTTTAAATGGTCTTTATAGGCCGGTGCCCTTTATACAAGTTTGTCTGTATAGTATTAGAACGATATATATCTCAGATGTGATGTGTTAGATTTTAATCAACTACATGTAGTTCCTTTCAACGATAAGTTTCTAAATGGATTACTATTTTCTATTAGTCTTTTGTTGTTTTAGTATCTAGGGTGTGAAAGGTTAATACCAGGAAGTCAGTCTTCTTTAGTCAAGGATGTTGCAGGAGTGCCATGGTGACAGTGCTCTGTATTTTGGATGAGATTTAAGACTGAGGTCCCGTGTGTAAAAGCAGATCAATTTTAACCAAGGGGAAACCTTGATGAGATTGTTTAAGTCCTTGACATGGAATAAAAACTGTGGCACTTCATCTGCTGGTGACATTTCCATAACAATGGGAAAATTCTTAGCAAAACAGAAAGTACTCATAGAAATGGAGACTGCATCAAACTCAGAATTAGATTATAATGTCTAAGATCTCTTAGACTGAAACTTAATGCTGGGGTTTCTGGTCCCAGTGGGTACTTGGCTGAAGAACCTTTCTTGACTGACCATGGTCTTTAGAAGGGGTCTAAATTTTATGCCATTTTACCTATAATCAGATGCTGTCTCCATTATAAGTTGGTAAGACATAAAATAATAATAAAATCAATTTCACCTAATACTGTCCATTTTAAGCAGGTGTTCATTACTGACAGGTTCCACTCTACCTGGATTTAACACAAAATGAACAGAAGTTCAGTGAAAAGACCACCTGGTGTCACAAAGACCATTTTTTTGCTGTCCCCAATACTACCATTTGTGAACAAATCAACCTCTATATAAAGACCACCTCCCTATAAAGATGGGTTTTGTTGTGTCCCTAAGGGAGGTCTTTATATACAAGTTTCACTGTACATAATGATCATTATGCTGACTTGATGCTATTGAAGATTCCAATATGTATATGGCATTGTTCACGGACATTAAAATGTTCATTATAAGACAATTTAAAACTTACAAAAACTTTGGACCAAACAAATCGCAAGAAACTTGTACTTTCTTAGACTTAGATAGTCTGGCTTTGAAGATATGTTTTGGTATGCAATTTACAAAGATAAAAAAAGGATCATAACTGACAGAAATACCCTCACTGTGGAATCTACAATCAAATGAATTCTTTGAAAACATAAACCAAGGTATAAGCTGTCCGTGACTTACAAACGTTAATAAAATGCAGATGATTTTTTGAGTAATTTTGTGTTGCTAATTACAAAAGCCCATTTTTCTTTTTTCTTTTTAAATCTGAGGCAGACATGTGTGGGTGTATTGCTCTTTTTATTTTCTTAAGGCAAAAACAATTATGAATTAGTCTTCTGATTGGCTGAGATAAAACATCTTTAATCTTATGATATACATCCAAAATAGAGAATGGTGCATGGTCTTTGATCGAGACAAAAGTCGATTTAAATTACTTTTTTTTTTATTAGTTTCAGTTTGTTCACAAGGATTAAGGAGAAGAACCAGACAGCTCTTAGTATGCTAAGTAATGAGGAAATAAATATTACTGGACTGATGCCTTAGCATACAGTGAAAAGATAAAACTTGAAAAGATATAAATCACATCTTAAAACGATCCCTTTCATTGCGTAACTATCCCTTTAATTCACACAATAAATAAAAAAAAAGTTTTCTTAAAAGTTGTAGATTCTGAGATTTAAATTTATGGCCATACAAGATTTAAAGGTTGTGCCAGTAAAAAAATATATGTAACAGGATTTGGAAATATACAAATAACAGTACAAAGATTTTGAATTAGTCCTTGTTTACACATGAACGGATTTATGGCAAGTTCAAGCCGGGAAAAGGATTTAAGTGGGGTCAGATTTTTATCATATGTAAATATCGCAACCAGGTGGCAAACGATTGGATGTTCTCCTAAATATTCCCACATATCCTGAAACACATGATCTGATGTCGGATGATCGTGTTTAACAAGTGATGACTGCAGTGTTTGTACTGTAAAGTGAAATTAAATCTAAGAATCTAGACGCTAACTCGCTAACTCGGCCAAACTTAAATGGCTTCCATATTCTGTCATCTTCCTGTGTTTTTGTTTTTGTTTCCTATTAATTTCTTTACTCATACTGTGAACTAAATGTACAATGAAACATGGGTAAAATTTGTTGATTCGTCAACAACAGTTGTCCTAAAATATTAAAAATAATTCAATTTCTTTCGGAGCTATGAAACATTTTTACACATTTATGGCATTAAACGATTTTCAATATATGGTATTCAGTCGAACCTGCCTTGGGAGATCACATACTGAACACCACACATTAATTTTTGCAAATGTGGAAGTTTACATGTGGGGGTAATGTATGCTAAATATAGGGTGAATTTTAACATCCATGTACCAGTCCCACCGTTGTGCTAAGAATCATCGTTCAATGCAGGACTGGTCACAATAAGATGTGACATTGATTGCACAAAATACCCCGAAACTTATGGTTTGCATAAGTGAATTTGTGTAATTAATAACAAATGGAATTATCCATGTCTACAGTAATCCTTTAAACAAAACTTCTTTTGAAAGACCACCTGCCTTGTAAGACCACCTGCCTTGTAAGACCACCTGCCTTGTAAGACCACCTGCCTTGTAAGACCACCTGCCTTGTAAGACCACCTGCCTTGTAAGACCACATTTCAGTAACAGAAAGGTGGCTATTTAAGTCAGGTTTCACTGTACATACATTTGTACCCTCATATTATTTGAGTATTCGTCTGTTAGCTATTCCTCATCATCAGTCTTCTTACTTCTTTTTTTGTAGCCAATCAGATGACAATACATGTAGTTCATTGGTAGAGCAACATATTTTTGAAAGTGGAAGACTGTCAGGGTTCATATACTTGCTCATCTAAAACTTGCACTTTCAAACATGAGTGCATGGCTGTTCCTTCAACAAGCACATGGTAAGAATCCTTACTGAATTAGAATTTTGTAGGGATTTTTCTACCTCCTATATTCTGAGGCCAGGGTCTAAAATTTTGACTTACTAAAACAGAAAAACTGGATTTCAGACATTTGTTAGAAAATACTTTATTCTTTATTTTGAAATTCCAAATTGGCAATTTTTGCATAACTGGGGCGGGGGGGATATACATGCCATTTTTGCCATTGTGAATGGGTTTTGAAACCTTACCCCAAAACAACCCAGGAAAATCCTTGTTTTGGGTACATATGTAAAAAGTACATATACCAAAGCATTAATAGTAAGTATGTCCAGAGGAAAATATACAAATATGGTACATGTATAGTGAACACTAGACAAATAGGGACTTCTGGAGGAGGAGGCAGCATCTGTCATTTGAGTCAAGTCAAGTCACTGCCTTAGGTACGCGTACCATTACTAAGTACCATCCTTTTAAAAACTTTTTTTTCCACAAAAGGAATTTTAAATAATTAATTGTGACAAGAAAACTTATTGGCTTTCAGGTTTCAAAAGGAGGATATTGTATATGCAGAACTATACTGTTGTCCTAGAATGAAATTTTTGTAGTATTCTGGTTGCCTTAGATTCCTTTTATTCTTTGAATTTGCAAGCATGACCCTTGTAATCTCTATAATTTTCATAATATTGATCTTATTTTTGCAGATTTAGTTTATAATTTCATTTAATCTTAAATTTCATGATATTGCTTGGACAAAAATGACTTTAATCGGCAGTCAAGATACCTGTATTCTTTGAAGTCCCATAATTCGGGGGAATAACGTCATATGTTGTTCATAATCAAACTTGTATTCTAGATCTCACTGACATACGGGTGAAACCTGTATATAGGAGCCATCCAAGGGACCAGAAAATATTGACCTTTATGTGCAGGTGACCCTTATACACAGGTTCAATTTACTTGAAGTATGCAGTCAAGGGACTTGAAAAGAAAAAGGCCTTTATAAACAGGTAATCCACAGGTGGCCACTACAGCCGGTTTTATTGTACAATTATTTTTTTAACTCATCAACCCCTGCAGTCATTTAGACTCACCCAGATCATAAATAGAATGGTCTACTTTCATATTTAAGGAGTGAACGGGTTGATATTGAATGCAAAATTGTTATTAATGTTTTATTCTAAATCATACACCCCTGAATTCTGACAGTGGACTTAACCATTCTTTGAAATGTGCAGGTCCAAATTTGAATTCAGGGGTTAATGGGTTAAAATTGAGAAAATTTAAAGAAATAAGTTATTTGATGGTAATAAAAAAAATGGTGCAAACAGAAGGACCCCCCCCCCCCCCCCCCCCCCCCCCCCAATGACCTATAAATCAGTCAATGAACTAGCTTTTATCACATCCTTGGAGTTTGTGATCAATTTACCTAGCCATGTTTGTTCTACTGATTCTTACAGCATGTTACTAAGCCTTCAATTAAAAACATCTAAAATACAATAGAACCTTGGCCTTCTGAGACCACCTCATTTGCCATGGAAATATGGTCTCTCAACTCTCAAGACAGAAGATCTCTCAAGAAGAGTCATAATTAAAAAACTGTTTAACTCATTTACACCCTAAAACACAAATCAATTAACAATTAACCAAGTGATTCTATGAATGTGATCTTTTATGATAGTGGTCCGCTAAGACAGATTCCACTGTATTCTACCGTAATTAAGTACTACTATACCACAATCACTAATACTACCAGTTACCTCCCAGACACAGTATGGACCATCAACCACTAATACAACCGACAATCACTAACATTATCGGTTACTACCCAAACACAGTACAGAATACCAACCACTAATACTACCACCAATCACTAACATTACTGGTTACCTCTCAGACACAGTACAGAATACCAACCAGTAATACTACCATCAATCACTAACATTACCGGTTACCTCCCAGACACAGAACAAACCACCAACCACTAATACTACCATCAATCACTAACATTACTGGTTACCTCCCAGACACAGAACAAACCACCAACCACTAATACTACCATCAATCACTAACATTACTGGTTACCTCCCAGACACAATACAGAATACCAACCACTAATACTACCACTGATCACTAACATTACCAGTTACCTCTCAGACACAGTACAGAATACCAACCACTAATACTACCACCAATCACTAACATTACCAGTTACTTCTCAGACACAGTACAGAATACCAACCACTAATACCATCACTAACCCAGTTACCAGACACAGTACAGAATAACATTACCAGTTACCTACCACCAGACTACATTACCCGTACTTCCAGACACCGTACAGAACAACCAGTAATACTACCACCAATCACTAACATTACCGGTTAGACACAGTCCCAGACTACCACCAATCACTAACAGTACAGAATACCAACCACTAATACTACCACCAATCACTAACATTACCAGTTACCTCTCAGACACAGTACAGAATACCAACCACTAATACTACCACCAATCACTAACATTACCAGTTACCTCTCAGACACAGTACAGAATAACAACCACTAATACTACCACCAATCACTAACATTACCAGTTACCTCTCAGACACAGTACAGAATACCAACCAGTAATACTACCACCAATCACTAACATTACGGTTACCTCTCAGACACAGTACAGAATACCAACCACTAACTGGTTAGCTCCTGACCTTGAATCTATAAATCGGTCAATAACTTTGCCTTGTTTACATTGTACATTACCTCATTCTCTCAGTTTGTAAAATCAGTCATCTAGCCATACTAGTTCTTTTCCTGGATTCTCACAGTCGTGTTAATTAGTCATCAATTAAAAGCATGTTTTTCTTCTGATTTAATCACCTTGGATTAATGGCCACTAAAATCAACAAATGTATGATCCTTTATTCAGATCATAACAAGCTCCATGCTTCAAGGAGAGAGGCTCAGTTTGGTTCTAATCTGATTTACATCAATTAAGTCATGATAGATGTTTGTTTTGGTGTTAGAAAGAGGGCTTAGTAGATAGAACATGAACACATGTTCAACTAACTGTTTATGACTCGTTGTTGATGTTTACTGTGAGCTGACGGATTACATCAATATCTATCCCAGGGAAATGTTTATTTACCCTAAATTCTCTTGTCTCGACACACTTTTCTTTAGTGGTATTGTTGGAATAGAACAAATGAAGCTGAAGTCTTCCTTGTCGAAGGCACGTAACAACTTGCGTAATAAGTATGTTTGATAATCGAATACTTATAGTTGGGGAAGGTAGTTCATCCTATTTACAAGTGTTTTAATAAGTGTATGTTTATCACAAAAGTTTCTCATCCTTGATTTGTCTAAAGAAAAAAATGTGTGAAAAAATAATTTCAAACTGAATTGACTAATTTATTACTTCTAGGGATAACAAATTATGCAAATATCAAGGAGGTGCAGTACCAACTACAGGAATTTATAAGATAAATTTTTAGAAAAAATAAATTTTGGAAAATCAGAAAATTTTATCAATAATGTCATTTAATAATAATAATAATAATAAAAAAAGAAATATTAATAATAAAATATATCTTTTTAATTTACTTATTTTATTACATGAAATTATGAATATAAAGGTTCATTAAAAATATTCCATTGGATCTAACAGTGTATACAAAAATACATACATAGAATTCCAAACGTGTTCGAGAGAAAGAGATGACGGTACTTACAATAATGGACTTTTTTCCCCCTTCGATTGACTAGTTTTGCATTGACATCAGGGGAGACAACACATTTAAGTTTACTTTTTTCACTGCTGTGAATGTTTTTCACCAGTTTGAAACTGATGAGAGAACTATTCAGATAAATGAGTGATAGTGATCATGTGAAATGTACAACATCAGAGGTGAATGCATTAGGTTGACCCTCAGTTGAAATGGTTGTCCAAATGGCATAGATAAAAAGGCTGTCTTTAATGTGTTTACACATGTATCACTTTGACAGATACACCACTGTCGATCAAGGGAGGTGACTCATAACATCCTCACTATCACTAAATCAATCTAACCCATTAGGCCATAAGAGAGAAAACAGAATCTGCAGCAAATGTATATTAAGATAAGTCAAATCTGTCTTTATACACATGTTAACAATGAAGCTATTATCTAGATCCTGATGTTACAAGTGTGTTTATGGTGACTTTAAATGAGGCAGAGAAAAAAAAATAATTTAAAACATGTTTGGGGGGAAAAATCTCTTCCTCTGGGTATCATTACTTTTTTAATTGCCATGAAAAAATATGTTAATCTATTAAAGGGTTGAGTAACTTTTTGTATACTTTGTATATACATGTATTATTATTAGACAAATCTGATTTAAGAAAATCATATTAATTTTTTTCTGTTTAAATTGTTGGTTTTAGCTAAACTCAAATATGATGTGTATAACAACAGGAATATATATATATATATATATATATATATATATATATATATATATATATATATATATATATATATATTAGCTAATATATTGCTATGGCAACAAAATATTGATTCACAAAAGAATTTTATTTATGAAGTCTAAATAAATCTAACTACTAATGATAATCAGTACAGATGTAACATATTTAAGGTTATATCAAATTTATGATTGAAAAATAATGTAATTTTTCTTTTATTACAACAAAACGTAATCACAAAATCCTGAAGATATCAAATGTAAGGTTATTTACAAACTAACAATAACCGCACAGTAAAATTAAGATTGTTGATAAACAAAGACTAAAGCTATATCTTTTTGTTTATCATGAAATTTTATTGGGAAAGCCCTATATATAAACTTGCAAGCTTTGATGATGAATGAATATTATATTGCAAAGTTGTGATAGTGATAAAAATATTGAGTGGCTCCAAAAAATTTTAAACTTTTATTTGCAAGTTTTTTTTTTAGAATTGTTTATTCAAACTTAAATTCCTGGGCTAAAGATATATATATTGAATGATGTTTCTATGTATATGCGAGCCAACTTGTCTCAGTCGGCAATTATGCTTGACTCTTGATCGTGAGGTCGTGAGTTTGAGTCCAGTCGGAGGCAGGTAGGATTCCTGTCCTTCAGATGCGACAGTAAAAACTGAGGTCCCGTGTCACAGTAGGTGTCAGCACATTAAAGAACCCACACTGCTAAATGGCCATAAGTGCCGAGCATAGGCCAAACTTTGAAGCCCTTCACACGGCATTTGGTGACATCTCCATATGAGTGAAAGATTTTTGAATGGGAGGTTAAACAACAGTACAACCAACCAAAAAAACTAGGGATATGCTGTAATGTTTTAGTTCAAACAATAAGAGTTGTTACTTTTACATCTCCATCACGTATTTCTGGGCTATGTCAGCAGCTTTAAATGAAATGTTACAAATTTTGACTTGTGCTATGGACTGACACCAATGCTGTGAGGCTTCTTTTACGTGCCACATCTGCTTTGACATAGGAATTTGACATAGGACATGGTTTAAAGTCCCTTTCTGAAGACCTGTTCATTTTCCCTTTGTATGCCCAGTGTTTGGATGAAAAATAAAAGTTACAGCTATTATCACAAACATTGAAATAGAATCATTTGTGCTAAAAGCAGATTTAGGTCCCAAGATTGGTGGAAAAAAAGTTCTCAAAAATCTATTTTTTTATCAATGCATCAGCATAAAAAATATAGGCTATATGTTAGATATATACATGTGTGTATATTATCAAAAGAGAAGAACATTGGTGTCTTTGAGATATTTTGGGGTGGTGGGGGAGGGGAGCTAAAAGAAGGTAAAATTGTTACAAATATTCATTCATTACAAAATCAAAGAATGAAATCATGCATTCCATGCCAAGAAAAGGTGAATATGTTTATTTTATTGTTTTTTCTTTTGCTATAAAAATTTATGGACCTATGTGATAAAGTTAGAACACCAGATGACTGCACAGCCTGAAAAATACACACTCAAGTGGCTGCCGATAGTATATGGGATCATATTACTGGTCTTTCTCTGTATGATCAGACAGAGAGGGGAAAACTATAAAATATCAAAAATAGAATTACATGTGCAACGGCAGTTACCAGAATGGCAATTCATGTATAAAAAACAGATTATCAGATGTATCTTGGCTTATTAAATATGCATATATTCACGCATCATATCCAATATTTTTGGGGTTTTTTGCCAAAAAAAATTAAATTATTTATACGTTTTCAATGTCTTTGTTTCAGTAGGCTTGACATTTCACAGGAAAAATTAAAATGAATTTAAGTGGAAAAAATTAAGAAGATAAAGAAATTGAAATTCTGTTAATAAAAGTTTATCATTTGCAAATATTTTCAAAACAATTATACTTGTATCACATAGAGCTAAATGGACAATTCTGAGAAACACTACCAGATAAGAATCGGTAAGAACCACGTGTAAGTACATTTGTAACTAGAACACCACAATAATATGTTGTATATAGGAAGACCGTATGAAAGTGATTACTGTACAATCATAAAAGGCCACTGAGGATATGATTAACAAAAATAAATAACGAGGGCCAAAGGGAAAAAGTTATAAAATGAATTTTAAAAAAAATCAACTTTAAGATAGAACTTTCAAAATAAGATATCTGATACTAGATAATTTGTGAGAAATATCATTGAAAAAGAAAACTAAACACTCTTGCCTGATTATGTATACAAAAGAATTAAACATTCAGAATATTATATCTAAAATTTCTAACCCCCTTTGAGTTCCTCTTCCTCATGCTACTATTTTGGTGTGTGAGTTGCTCAATTGAAGCTGTGGGGTTCTACAATTTAACTATAAACAAATCTGATATACAGAAATAGTTACAACTTTATTGTTTACAGATATAAGCATACATTTCAGGCATTTATCAAAGTAGACAAAAATCTCGATCAGTTGTTGATGATATATATGATTTTACATTTATACCACAGGCAAAAAAAGAAAAAAACAAAAAACAAACAAAAAAACAAAAAACCAGGTCTGGCATATACTGGAGAAACGTTCTAATCAGCAATTTGTTTGATACATGTACCAACTGACCCTTGAAATACATGTATCTATAAATCTATATACAAGTGCTAAAGTAATATGGGGAGTCATTTTGACTAAATAAGAATTAACAAGGCCAAAAAAAACCTGTTATAATATATATTTGCGATAAAGTCTCATGTTTTTTTTTAACTAAAATGTAACTCTACAACAAAGTCAGAAAGATTGATTTAGAAAAGAGAAGATGCATCGGCAGTAAAAACAAAACGAAAACAAAACATGTGCTTGTGATCCTTCAGTTTTACGTAACTTGAAAACATGACGGAGGAGAAATGAGTTCTTGATGATGCAGCTGTCAGACTGCACTCATCAATTCACCTAGTTTACACCAATATCACTTACAGTGTCAATCATACAGATTATACCCATTTCATCAATTTTCTGTTATATATAAACAATATACATGCATGCATGGCATGGCATGTATTCTTTAACATATCTTCCTTTTGGATATTGACATTTTGGCTCTTTGCATTTGAGTACCGATGTCTTCACAAACAAAAACAAACACTGTACCTTGGGGTAAACACGATAAAAACACGTCTATATCATGGCTAATAACAGGATCTTCATTTTCACAGCAGTTTTACAAAGCCTATAGTACGTCATTCAGGGTGAAAAACGTGATTAATATACACTCCATTAAACTGATCAATCCCCGATCAAAGGAGATCAAATTACACTCCACAAACTTGACAAAAAACGTGCATGTTTAGATTTAATTATTTTGTTTTACTTACATGTACTCCTGATCATCATCTCACAGATCCACTGAGGCATGCTGTGTCCATTAGCCATGTACACCAAGTATAAGTCCAGACAGATGAATGACCAATGGATAAAACTGTACAATTTGGTGTGGCTGACCAGTCGATTAGTGTATTGGACAGGTGTGACTTAAACCTCTCCCGCTACAGTGCTCTGATGGTTCTGAATTTGATCTCACAGCAGGTCCTGATAAAATATTAAACAGACTATACCAATATACCTCTAAAGGGAACACCAGCTTTAAATAAAAAAAGTTGTTATCATGCCTAGCTGTATAATTAGGTTTGATGAGGGGAAAAAAACTGCCATTTCGGCTGACCTCCGATCAAATACAAACATTAAAGTGAAAATAATCCTCAGCGTGTTTAAATAGCCAGAAAGTTCAAACTGGGCAGGGATAAGGTTCAGGGTTTCGGTTGTCCTAACCACAATGACTGTGTGTGTTTCAGAGCATGCTGTTTATATATTTGTTTAGAAAAGGGTATGTTGTACATGTATAGTACCAGCTTATATAAACTTTAAGTGAAGTTTAAAATATAATTAAAAAAGTATACATCATGACTACATGCTCTTCTCCGTGAAAATGATAGTTGCTGTCGATACTGGAACAGAACGTATCAATCATGCTGAGAAAAAAAAAGAGGTGGAATACAAATTTACCCCGATAATTTTCGGTGGTAAATTGGGAAGATTATTATTTATAATTTACAATTGGTAAGAAAATCTCCTAATACACTGATCGTAAACTGACAGAATAAAAATGAACTACGCAACTTGATATAATCCATTATAGCAAACCATTGTCAAATTTACTGATTAAACACTTAGATAATAGAAAGCTCCATAGGTTCAAATTGCTAAGGTCGAAAAAAATGTCTTGTGAAATTAAAATTCAAATGTTTCATTCTCATAATTCAGCAGAATAATTATAGAGTACCTAGTAAAAAGTGGTGCACAGAAACTTCTTAACTTTCATCGAGGCTTGTTTTTCATGTAAGAATTCCAAATATTTGATAAGAACTGTAATGCATTGTTTGCCAAATTTTCAACATTATTATGCAGATGTGCAGGTAGACCTATCTATCAAGTCATCCAGGTGATGGGGCATCATTTTAAGCTATTTATAAACCAATTTTCTGAGGATACTTTTAAAACCCATGGTCCTATATAACGTTAGGTGAGGCATGATAAAAAAAACCATCACTGCACTGGCAATGGCATCAGCCCATATCATAGGTCAAAATTTGTGGCTCTTCATCTACACGGCATTGAAATGATAAATTCTTAGTTGGATATAAAGCAATATTGAAAAAAAATGTATGCCCTAGGGACAAAATATAAGGAAGGATGCTAAAGGTTTACACAATAATCTGTTCATATATTAAACTCATTGGACCCCACCACCTCTAGGGTGTTAGGCTAGGATCCTACATTTATAGAAGTGTGATTTGACATTACCAGCGATCAGTGCCGTCACATCAAAGTGAAACTTGATACGATAGAACTTGTGATGAAATTATCCAAAATCCATATCAACTGGCAAATTATAATACCAACAAGGTGGATCACTGTCAAGAATAACAATGTAGTTAGAATTTAGGCTAACTCATCAACCCCTGAGAAACAATGAACTCTTCTATACATCAATGACTTAGACCTGTCCAAATGTGTCTTTAGGGGTGAATGAGTTAACGATTAGGTAAAAATAAACAAAAGTAAGATGTACTAACATGGTAGATATGTAAATATGATTTTGACACTTGATGTACACAACATTAGCATACTCTAATATGAATTATCCAAAAATTCAATTTGCAACCACTGCACATGGAGTAAATCTATTCACTGGATAAGAAAAGGGAAGGGGGTGCAGAGTGAACCCCTGGGTATATTGTGTTATCATTTTTGCATTTTATATTTACTGTATTGGAATGTGATACAATTTAAGAAAAAAAAAACAAAAACAAGCAAACAATTCAGAACATGATATTGAACGAGGCTAAAGGACATAGTTGGAATTATATATATTATAAACATAATACCAAAGTTATAATGACTTCATCAGTTAAGCTCCAATTTAAAATGTATGTGTATTTTCTAAACAGAATCCTATTATGCCAAAAAAAAAAAAAATGACAATACAATATTCTAGTAGACTTAAAAAAATTAGGGACAGGGAAACAAATTGTTTCATAGACCAAATAAATTTTGTTAAAAATTTATTTGAGGAATCAAAAAATGAAGTAGTTGGAGATATATTAGAAGACTTAAATAGAGATTTTGAGAAATACAGAAAATATAAAATGGATGGTCTTATTCTAAGAACTAAGGCACAATGGATAGAGCAGGGGGAAAAACCTAGTCAATACTTTTGTGCACTTGAAAAAAGAAATCAAGTCTGAGAAAATAATGATAATGAAAAAAACAAAATGATATACTAAATGAAATAAAGGATTTTTTATAATAATTTATACAAATGTCAAGATAATACACTAGAAGATGTTGATCTTTTTGCTTTATTCAATGAGATTGCAGTACCT
Source organism: Atrina japonica (assembly GCA_030159075.1). NCBI lineage: Eukaryota > Metazoa > Mollusca > Bivalvia > Pterioida > Pinnidae > Atrina > Atrina japonica. The sequence goes on from BROG01000633.1 coordinate 384,330, forward strand.
AAACTTACAAAAGATCAGAAACAAAAACTTGATTCACCTGTTACTACATCAGATGTTCTTCAGAGCTTAAAAAATGATAAAACCCCAGGTACGACAGGCTTTCAAGCTAATTTTTTCAAATTTTTTTGGATAGATTTAGGTGGTTTTATTGTTAGATCTTATAATTGTAGTATTAGGAAAGGGGAACTATCATCATCACAAAAATTAGGTATAATCTCTATCCTGCCAAAAGGAAACAAACCCCGTGACTTTCTGAAGAACTGGCGACCAATATCCCTCCTAAATACAACATATAAAATTTTTCTCTGGTATTATTGCAAATCGACTGAAGTCAGTCCTAAATAACCTTATACATGAAAATCAAAAGGGCTTTCTCTCTGGTAGATATATAGGAGAAAACACGCGACTAAATGTATGATATTATATACCAAACAGAAATTTTGAAGCAGCCAGGTATGATAATTCTCCTTGACTTTGAAAAGGCTTTTGATTCAATCTCTTGGAAATTCATTCTAAAAGTATTAAAGTTTTTTGATTTTGGAGAATATTTCATAAACCTTGTTAAGGTAATTCTATCAGACATAAAATTATGTGTAATACAATATGGTATCTTTTCAGAATTTTTTAAAATTGGGCGCGGATGCAGGCAAGGTGACCCAGCATCACCATATATTTTTCTTTTATGTGTTGAAATTATGGCTCTCATGATTAGAAAAAATAAAGATATTATAGGAATTAGTCTATTTGATAAGGAATATAAGCTTATTCAATATGCAGACGACACAACTCTTCTTTTGGATGGTTCTGAAAAGTCTCTTTGTTCTTCACTCTCTCTAGTAGATCAATATGCCAAATTTTCCGGATTAAAACCAAATTATGACAAAACTAGATGCATCAAAATAGGTATGCTAAAAGAGATAAATCTTGAATATGCCTCCAAGTATGATATTGTATGGTCACAAGATCCTTTTACTTTCCTTGGAATTACTTTCTCTGTAGATTTGGAAAATATGATTTTTATAAATTATAAAAACAAAATAGATTTTATAAGAAAACTGATTGTTAGTTGGTCTAAAAGAAATATATCAACTATTGGAAGAATCACAGTTGTTAAAACTCTATGTTTACCAAAATTGATACATTTGTTTATGGCATTACCAAATCCTGATCCAAAAAATAATTTCTGAAATAAATACAATGTTCTTTAAGTATATATGGAACAAGGTTGATAGGATATCTAGAAAATATATAACTAGAGAGTATTGTAATGGAGGCTTAAAAATGGTCAATTTGAATATTTTCATCAAAAGTCTAAAAGTTACATGGATCAGAAGATTTGAAACAACCAATTCTTCATGGAAAAAATTATTAAACGATACTCTTCCAGACTCATTCTCATTTTATCATATCTTTGGTTGTAATTACATTAAAAGAAATTTAAAATACATAAATCCTTTTTGGAGGAATTTAGAAATACTGTAAAGGAAAACATTTTAGTTACTCCTGTTTGGTATAATGATTTCTGAAATTAGATAGAAAGGAAATTTTCATCGCCAGTTGGTTTCATAAAGGAATATCATTCATTAATGATTTCCAAAATGAAAATTTTTGAATTTTTAAGTGTTGAACGTTTTAATGAAAAATTTAATTTAAATGTTGATTTCCTTACCTATGCAAGCATTATTAGACAAATAAAATGTTTCATGAAAAATAATACTGAAACTAATCAGGAGTAACAATTTTGTTCAAAGGCCTATAATTCCAAAATACCTAAAAATCATTTTGTCAAAGACTAAAGGTTGCCAAAATATATATAATCACTTTATTTCTGTAGAAAAAGAAAAACCAAAACATGAAACTAAATGGGAAAATATTTTGACCTAAATGTAGACTGTAATTGGTGGAAAAACACTTATATTATTCCATTTAAAGTGACTAAGGATTCAAAATTACATTGGTTACAATATCGATTAATAAACAGAATACTAGCAACCAACTCATACTTAAATAAAATTAAATATATTGAATCAGATTTGTGTACTTTCTGCAGGCAAGAAAAAGAAACTATTTTACATCTTTTTGGAGGTTGTAGACTTTCAAGTAACCTCTGGTTGAATTTGAGAGAGTGGATGAGTGAGAAGTCGCAACAAATTCCAATTATTACTCACAGAGACATTATCTTTGGCAATGTTAATATATCTAATTTACAGAACCTCATTAATTCTTCTAAAATCTTATATATATCAACAACATATAAAGAAGAGCATTCCAAATTTCAGTGGATTTATTCAATATTTGAAATACTACCAAAAAGTAGAAAAACAGATTTTTGTTAATAAGGGAAAAATAGATGACTTCGAAGTAAGATGGAGTTCCTTAACTCTTATTTGAATAAGGTGTGAATACGTTATTGTCTTATATATACAAACCAGTCAGTGTGCAAGAGTGCGAATGATAGAGTGTATGTGTTTTGCTGATTGTATATATGTTAAAAGCCATGAAACATATGTTGTGATAAATGAAATTATTGTTGAAAATATGGCAATAAAATATATAAAAAAAAAAAAAAAAAAAAAAAAAAAAAAAAGGAAATGGTTTTACTCCCTGGGGTGTTGTTAACCGTTTAAGCTAAAACTTTGTGGATTTTGTATTGTTTTATTGCTGTTGTGTATCATTTTTTTACCTAACTCATCAACCCAAGCAAAACAATGGACTCTTGTGCAAATCAATGATTTAGACCAGTCCAAATGTGTCTTTAGGGGTGAATGAGCTAAAAAACCTGTAAGTACATGTACAGATTTGTGTCAATGCAATGAGGTTTCTTTAACGCCCCATGCTTGCCGTGACAAGGTCCCTTGGTTTAAAGACTCAACCTGAGAAGCGCATAACTAAAGGAACAGCAGTAACTTTCTTTTACTTCTAATGAGAAGTACATAACTAAAGAAACAGCAGTAGCTTTTTTTTTAACTTCTTATGAGAAGTGCATAACTAAAGGAACAGCAGAAGCTACCATTTACAAAACTTTTTATAGTAAAACCTAGTACAGAGAGTCGAACCACGAACCTCTCATTTGGAAGGTGAACAAATGTACCGTAACAAACTAAGCCACAGGAAGCATGTCATTTGAGATAAATAATTTTGTGGTTAACAATACTGTAAGTGTACTCATGTTAGAAACATTCACATTTTACTGGGGTTTTTTTTGTGCATATGAAAGTCATCTAAAAAACGATTAACTCGATTAACTCGGCCTAACCCTTACACCATTAATCTATTATTACTGATAAAAAAAAACCAATTAACTAAAGATTACCGGTAATTGCCCTGTCTTCTCTCCTCACTCCCAACGAAAATATGAATACCAATCTCAAACTGAATCCCGTGACAAAATTTGCACAATGTTAAAACTTTCCCAATATGTCTATATATGATAAAATGCATTTGAGTGCATACTCGAGCTTTTAACATTATCTACAGGAAGAAGTTCAAGTTGTCTGAAATATGACTCTTTATTGTTAACTACACTTTCATTTACCAATTGTAAAAAATTAAAAATAAAATGGGATCCATGACTCAGGGTTAAGTGGGCACGAAAGTGACAGGATTTGTCGAAAAGTGGCATTCACAAAAGCATGCATTACATTGTTTCTTGGGGATAATTACCACAAATATTGTCCGTCTTCATCATCATCATCGATGTTGATTTGCATTTTGTAAAGTCACAAAAACACACAACATCAAAGACAAAATAAGTGAGGAATATTTCTATGTTAAAATATGTATAAAATGTCGAATTTTGATGAAAACCAATTTTTTTTTTTTTAAATTTCACTTTGTAAAAAAATTTTTATTTCTAAAAACTCTGAAGCCCCAAAATAGTGGGAAACTAAAAATGCACCACTTTTTGTTCTTCATTCTGGTACAAAATTTTCAGAAATGTGATAGACCAAAGGTTTTCAGAACATTAGACACTGAGAAAATTTATTGCACCAAAGTGGTTTATTTTTAGCTTCATGGTAATAGTCCATGGTCCTTCAGACTGCCAAAATGCAAGTATTGATGGGCTAAACAGTAGGTTTATCAGTCTCATACACATAAACAGCTTAATTTTAAATCTCATCATCTAAACATAAATTATGAAATATTTACATGTAAATGTCTCAAGTGTTCTAGCTGGTGTTTTAATTTCTTCACAGGGGATAAGGTGCTCTTAATTCTAAACTCTTTTAAAATTAGCTAGATCTTGTGGTACTTCATAAATATATTGCAATTCATACATTTTATGAATTACTTTTTTTTTTCATTCAGAATAAAAATTTCGTTATTTCTGATTTCTCTGACTGGTGAAAGAAGTGTAACAGAGAACATGATGGCAGACCTTATTATACACAAAACTTTCAATCGCTCTCTCATCAAACTGAAGAGTTTTCTCTATATCAGAGAGCTGCACTTTTACTCAGTACTCAAGCACATTTAACTTTTCATGACTTTAAGGTAAAAACATGCAAACTTTATTCTATAACAGGACATGTTTGTATATTGACAGCATACAAGGGTAAACAATCATAAGAATTATTGCTCATTTGAACAAAATTTCTGATATATTAAAAAATTGTTTCAGTATGTACTCAAGTGTTAAGTACCGTACTCAACATATTCATTCATTTTTTACAGGAAAATTGTAAGTGTGATGCAAATATTTATATGTGAATGATGAAAAAATACTGACATGTTTCCTAATCAATCAAACCCAAAATTTTTACAAATGATTATATAGTCAATATAATGAAATAAATGTTGAGCTTGAGTATTGAGTAAATCTGATGACTTCGGGCCCAGTGTCACTAACCACCACAAAGTTCACGGCCAATATCTTTTGTTTTGTTTGTTGACTCAATCCCCACGACTGGAATCAACAATTATGGCATCCACTCCTCAACCAGTACAAAACTTTCAAAGTTTTGTATTTCTACCTCTTAATATAAAAAGATTTCCATGCCAGATCAAAGGGAGCATTCATTACCACTGAACTGTATCACCCATCAAAACAATTTTAGATTCCTCGACTGGAAATAATATGCATTATGTTAAAAATTCTGCTGAATTTCACACCTTTTTGAAATGATTGTGATAAATTTGCCCCGTGTTCATTCGCCCACGTTAACTATCATGATTCATCTGATTTCACTAATTGGAAAGTCAGTTCGATAAATCAATTCGAAAAATCGTAAATCATACAAACTTGTACTTTTATCCCCCAGCTGGTAGCCATGTATCTTTCACTTTCTCCTTCAGATGAAAGTCACTATGGTCTCAGAAGTTAAAGAAAGTTGTTTCACTTATTTACATTTTTAATTTATGATATATTCTGTATATACACACCTGCACATGCTGGGAGATATAAATTTATTGCATCCCTATTGACGATAATTTATTTCTATGATCAAAATATGTGGCCATGCAGTCATACAAACAATCAATTTCACTCATTTGATTAAAGGTAATCAAATTCAAAAATACCTAGGACAGGTGTGTATGATGTGTTAACGGTATGTAAAATGTCTTAATATCTGATGTTTTATAGAAATTACTAACCGTGAATGAAAAATACAACATATACCACAAAAAGCTTTTTGCAGGGTCGATTTATTTTCTTGATTTCAATATTGATCTATTCAAATATCTAGCAATTGATAACCGAGCTGTCATTTCATGGCCTTCTTCAGTAATTGCATCTCACAAAGGTCAATCTAATCAAATTCCATCTTGAAAGTTTATTGAATGGTAAAAGTAGGTAACTTATTTATATTTGTCAGTCCACAGAATTCATTTGAAGCATTATTGGTGATTGTTCCTATCCAAGGTTATGAACGTAATTCTCTACTTCCTGATTTTGTGTTCGGTGTTGTTTTATAATGTTTCAAATTTAAACAATTGCTAAAGAGATTTTAACTTTCAAGATTGCTGCAGTTGCATTTTCATTGGTACAATAGGACACAGCTACAAGCCCTGTCACTCACATGTGACCCCTAACTGGGTCTGTTAGATCTCCCATGCCACATATCAGAAAACGGGAACTAATTGGTTTTTAATCATATTGCACATTGGTTTACTAACTGGGGGGGGGTTAAAGACATTTGGCAAAGTAACTCTTCTCTATCAAAGTTGATTTAGAAAATGACGACCTATGATTAATGTTTTTGTAAAATTGGAGATTTGTATAAAATAATACTAATTCTTTCATTTACTCTCTCTCTCTCTCTCTCTCTCTCTATATATTTATATATATATATATATATATATATATATATATATATACCAATCCTGAATGTAGAAGATTACATGGTTTTGGTCTTGCACATGGAGTAAACTTATACCATGAAGAGACATAACAAATATCTCCCATCATTTCATGTATATAGCCAAACACAAGTATTAAACTCATCAGCCACTTTAACTTGTAAATCTTTGAAAATCTCTCTTTAATAACCCATCAACCCCTGAAAAACAATGGACTCTTCTGTAATTCAATGACTTAGACCAGTTCAAATATGTCTTTGGGGGTTAATGAGTTAAACTATAGATGTTTTTGTATAGATTACATGTACACAACACAGAGATAAAGCTGCACTGTGATAGACAGTTGATTCTTAACATACGGAAATCACAGAAATCACGAAGAACCTGGTGTCGGTGTAGTTTTTGTAGATAATTTCCTTTGATCAGTTGGAGATAGGAAAATATTACAATCTACAAAGATAAATGTCTTCCTCATCAAATTTAAAAACACTGCAGCTTCCTGGTTGATGGTACGAAGAATTGATCTACAGCGATACTTGCACATAAAGACCCCCCTTAGGGACACAACAAAACCAATCTTTATAGGGAGGCGGTCTTTATATAGAGGTTGATTTGTAAACAAATGGTACTATTGAGGACAGCAAAAAAATGGTCTTTGTGACCAGGTGGTCTTTTCACTGAACTTCTGTTCATTTTGTGTTAAATCCATGTAGAGTGGAACCTGTCAGTAATGAACATCAGTATTGGTCTTTGTGACCAGGTGGTCTTTATACACAGGTGGTTGCTAAAGCAGGTTGTACTGTATATAAAGGAGTACAAAGTAAATAACAACACACTTTTCATCTCTCTTTATAAAACATCTATACAACCATAGGTTTTGTATGATATCTGCATGTTCTAATGCAGTTTAGTGATCCTTATGTGTATGCTTTGTTGGGGGGGTCAACATGGGTGGAGATCTTGATCTAAATTTTCATTACAGTAGAACTAGTCTCAATCGCTCACTGTCATGGAAGACCATCCTGTCTTTTGAGACCACATTTTAAAAACCACGCTGTAAAATATGTTTGTAAATAAAACCTGTACTGAGAGACCACCTGTCTAGAGAGACCACATTTTAGTGACAGAAAGGGTGGTCTTTCAAGGCAGGTTCCGATGTAAACACTTGCCATAATCCCATAAGAGAGTCATCCATTCAAGGATGCAGATATAATTCCTAGTTGGTTCAATGTTTCAAGTCAAACAATCAACATGAGCTGGTAAATGTTGTTAGTCTCTGGGATGGAATAATAGTCCCATCTTATAGGAAGGAATGCAATGTGTTTTGCTGTATGACAGAGCATCACACTTTATAACAAGAGTCCCATGTCATAATGTGTTGGTAAGGCATCCAACTTTATAACAAGAATCCCAATAGTGATGTGTTGGTGTATGACAGAGCATATGACAGTCATAGGAAGGAATACATGACAGAGCACACACTTTATAACAAGAGTCCCATGTCATAGGAAGGAATGTAATGTGTTGTTGTATGACAGAGCATCCAACTTTATAACAAGAGTCCCATGTCATAGGAAGGAATATAATGTGTTGTTGTATGACAGAGCATCCAACTTTATAACAAGAATCCCATGTCATAGGAAGGAATATAATGTGTTGTTGTATGACAGAGCATCACACTTTATAACAAGAGTCCCATGTCATAGGAAGGAATGTGATGTGTTGTTGTATGACAGAGCATCACACTTTATAACAAGAGTCCCATGTCATAGGAAGGAATGTGATGTGTTGTTGTATGAGTCCCATGTAATGAATATAATGTGTTGTTGTATGACAGAGTCATAGGAAGGAATATAATGTGTTGTTGTATGACAGAGCATCACACTTTGTATAACAAGAGTCCCATGTCATAGGACAAGGTAACAAAAATGTCATGATGTGATGTGTTGTTGACAGAGCATCACATGAGTCCCACAGAGACAGAGCATCACACTTTATAACAAGAGTCCCATGTCATAGGAAGGAATGTGATGTGTTGTTGTATGTAACAATAGGAAGGAATGTGATGTGTTGTTGTATGTATGACATGTGTTGTTGTATGACAGAGCATCACACTTTATAACAAACAAGTATAATGTGTTGTTGTATCAGAGCATCACACTTTGTCCCATAGGAATGTGTTGTTGTATGACAGAGCATCACACTTTATAACAATGTGTCATGTGTGATGTGGTGTTGTATGACAGAGCATCACACTTTATAACAAAAGTCCCATGTCATAGGAAGGAATGTGATGTGTTGTTGTATGACAGAGCATCCAACTTTATAACAAGAATCCCATGTCATAGGAGAGCATCACACTTTATAACAAGAGTATAATGTGTTGTTGTATGACAGAGCATCCAAAACATGTTTATGTGTTGTTGTAACAAGATCACCCATGTCATGACAGAGCATCACACTTTATAACAAGAGATGTAGGATAATGTGATGTGTTGTTGTATGACAGAGCATCACACTTTATAACAACTGTTATAACAAGAGTAACAAGAGTCCCATGTCATAGGAAGGAATGTGAAGGAGAGCATCACACTTTATAACAAGAATGTGAATGTTGTTGTATGACAGAGTCACACTTTATCACACTTTGTCACACTTTATAACAAGAGTCCCATGTCATAGGAAGGAATGTGATGTGTTGTTGTATGTACACTTTAAAAAGAGTGTTACACTTTATAACAAAAGTCCCATGTCATAGGAAGGAATGTGATGTGTTGTTGTTTGACAGAGCGTCACACTTTATAACAAGAGAACAATGTGATGTGTTGTTGTATGACAGAACATCCACTTGTCATGTCATAGGAAGGAATGTAGAGTCCCATGTTGTTGTATATGACAGAGCATCCAACTTTATAGGACAATGAGTCCCATGTCATAGGAATGGAGTATCCCATGTCATAGGAAGGAATGTGATGTGTTGTTGTATGACAGAGCATCACACTTTATAACAAGAGTCCCATGTCATAGGAAGGAATGTGATGTGATTCTGCATGACAGAGAAAGACTGGGAGACAGACAGTCAGAGACAGAAAGACAGGCATCAGAACAGGCTAACAAACAGAAAATGAGAGTGATCGAGATTGCAAAATTCCCAAATGTACATTTTATACATCCTGTTAATTACTAGTTAATTACATATCTCACGGATAGAATATTTCTTATAAATTGATTCTCATGCATCATTCGTGATCTACTTAACCCCACAAGGAGGACAAATTTATGAAAGTATGACCTTAAATAAAATGGTTCTCTTAAACCTCTTCAAAATCTTCTATTAAATTAGAGCACTTCTAATTCAGGGATGTAAACTCCTTTGACTTGAAGTTTTCAGTCAAAGTATCAATATTAAAATTAGAAGTGAATAAAATGTCGCAGACTGAAGAAAATTAAACAGCTACAAATACTTAATGCATAGTTTGCCCAAGATACATATATAAAGACCATGTTTATAAACACAAGGAGTCTAAATTAAATCAAGTAAAGAGGGGTGTCAGGTTAGTTTTGGGCACTAGAAATTTAGAGCTACTGTATTGCATGAATCAGAGGATGTGGAAATTGTTTTAGTTGTACACCCCTATTTTTGAAATTGACAGTTCTGTTTTAGTTTTTCTCACAACCTGATTGTGCCATTTTAAGTTGATTGCACTATACATACAATCTTATTCTGTATGTTTAATTAAAGGCATTTAATTCAATATTTTCAGTGACATTTTTCGTAAATGTTATATCACTTTTTTAATCATTTTTAGATAAAACACAACAAATAGAAGAAATAACAACAGAGCTGAGCTTGAGTACATTTAATGGTGACTTTGGGTACAGATCTGTACACAATTCAACTTTTGCGAAAGGTCTGACACAACGCCATTTGACAGACTATTCCAATATGATGTCATGATTAAATGAACCATCAAACAATTTTGTTTGATTATGATGTCAAAAAGTGCACATGGAGATCCATTTTGTCAGACATATCAAGGCATAATGAAAGGTGTCCTTTCATCAGAATTCATAGATTTTTATTTATTCCTTTTTCCATCATGAAATGTTTATAGTAACTTGAAAAAATACCATATCATTCATTGCATCGTTTCGAATAAACACAGAAAAATCAATACCATCATAAAGGTTAGGAAGTAGAGATTGATTGGGCACGTGCCGAAATTAAGACCAAGTAGCCATGCAAAAACAGCCCTGAGATGGGCACCCAAGGGAAGAAGAAAAAGAATTCCTCGGGAAACATGGGGGTAGGACAACAGAAAGGCAGAGGAAACAACTCACTTGAATATTGGAATGAAGCTGCCAGGAAAGATAAAGACAGATCAGCGTGGAGAGAATTCATCCACAACCAAATTCTCAAACATTGTTTTAAGTACTGCATTCCCCAGTTACAATGCATAGGATCGAAACAGATCAAGAGCTGAACCTTTTAAAACTTTTCGTGAATTCCTAAAACAAGGCATATAAAACCAATGTTGATTTATGGGTTTTTTAGTTACTTATATTGTTTAACATTGATGTTATCACACTGAACTCATTAGGCGATAACCGGAGGCCTCCGTGGTCGAGTGGTTAGAGCATCGCACTTCAAACCATGAAGTCTCTCACCTCTACAAGTCAGCGCATGTTCAAGTTCTTCTAGAACCTAGGCTGATTTTGTGAGAAAGTTTGCCAGTTTACTAATGGAGTGCATGTCACAATGTAACCAGATTCTCTCCTCCACTATTTAAAACTGGCCACCACCACAAGGCTGCAAAAGATATCGAGTATGGTGTAAAACACCGTTCAAACACACACAAAAATTAAATACATGTTCCTGTGTAAAGTTTCACTAAGATAAAATTTTGACTTTATGCACACTTCTGTGAAAACGCACCTTTTAGAGACACGATTATGACAATGTTAAAGGTCTCAGTGTCTATTTCAGGTCATAAGGTCAGCAAGATGAGCAATTAGAAGGCACTAATTCACAATTTGTATCTTTTATATAAGTAAACCAATTTTGGCTCTTCCAATAATAGCCAAATTGAAACTAGAACACCGGGGCCCGTTTTACGAAAGTCCGTAGGCCCTAAATCCTAACTACCATGGCAACACATTGCTGATTGGTCAGATCCATGACAGTTAGGACTAAGACTTAGGATTTAGGACTTACGACCTTTCGTAAAACAGACCCCTGGGATGTGGACACAGGCATCTGAGATATCAATAGATCATACCTGTACCTTTTAGAACTAACAAAATAATAACAATAACTCGATAGCCTCATGGACAGAGAGACAGACACAAAAATTAATGTGCTTTTGATAGAAATGTAAAGAAATCAGAGGTTTTAGACAGCAAAGTGGTAGGCGGATGATTGGTCTAAAAAAGTGGTAGACTAGGGCCGAAATCGGTAGAGTTAACAAGTCTGACAAAAGTTACGATCCCCCCACTCCAGATTCACCAGTACGGAACTGTTTATACAAGTAATATTCACAGTGAGCATAAAAATTCCAATTTCCAGAAAATTCAAATTTTAAGATTAACACAAATACAATGTGTATGTAAATGGGGGAAATACCTACAGTCTACCTACAATGTATTTCAAAACATGAAATGTAATTGTACTTACATGTATTTCAGAATGTGAATTCAAACTGCTATTAAAAGTACAGGGATTAGTTGCAGCAACAGGTATCAGCTTTCCAGAATGTTACAGGTACATTGGCAATTTCTGGCACTTAAACTTTCAACACTTTGTTGTCTAGTGACAGAAGTGCGACATAAAGCATACAACACATTAAAGGTATCAAACCAATTGTCGACAGCAAAGCATTGTCATAAAAGATATTTACAATTCAGATTATCTTAATACTCAATATAAAGCCGGCCATTCGTGTTATAAAATGTCATTCAAAGATTGAAATTCAAATATATTAGGTCAACTTAACACAACACTTCTTGATGTGAAACATCAATTTTTACCTGAAGTTCGGTGTTAGGTGTCAGAAACCTTGTCATCAAATTTAACCTTATATGGTAATCAATGTAGCGTTATTAAGTTGGTAACAAACACTGCAAAATTCACTATGGAAATTTTTGACAGTTTGGAGCTAGTTTTGACAAATTCATCTACGTTTTTTATGCAAAAAAAAAAAAAATCAATTTACAGTTAATAGCTTTGATAAAGGGAATACTTCCTATTTCATTCTGAATCTTTTTTATAAAATAATTCAGTAAATAACTCCATTCATGTAAGTGTGAAGTTAAATTTTTATTTTTTGCAATTTACCGTAGGTAAAATTTAGAATAATTTATCTCGACATCCAGTTTTGTACCTGTTTTCATCATCAGACACAGATTTCAATCTCATTTCAAATGATGGAGTGTAGTGTATTCACGTAACAATATAATTTCAATGTTTCCATATTGAAGTCACAGTTTCACGACTAAATCATTTGGATTTCAACTGTATCAAAATATTTGGAATTCCATTACTTTTCCCACCTCTTTCATCATTTCAAAACCATAAATATGTAGATAAACGGATATTATTATGCGTCATAAAATAGATCTAGATTAATTGGAATTGTACGTGTAAAAACCATCAATTAGTGTCAAAGACATATTAGAACAGCCGTGTTGTATTCATTTTTTCATACAAAGTTTTTTTTTTTAAAATTTGTAATACTTTAGAAAAATGTTAAAAACCTTTCAAGAAGCAATCTGATAAAATGTCTAGCATAATGCTCATCATGGTGTCTCATCCCTTTGTCGGTAAAAACCGTTTATGTTAATGTCAATTTGATTTTGCAATACAATTAAACCTGTATATAGGGGCTACCCAAGGGACCAGAAAATATTGATCTTTATATGCAGGTGACCCTTATACACAGGTTCAATTTAGTTGAAGTATGCAGTAAAGGGACTTGAAAAAATTGGCCTTTATAAACAGGTAATCCTTAAATACAGGTGGCCACTATAGCAGGTTTTACTGTACCTATAGATACAGTTGTATACTTAATGACAGTTTTTTCTGTTATATTCAAGGATATCTATCATGTGGCATTTACATAAATAGACAATTTTTTTTAATTGTAAGGATTTTCAAGAAAATGTCTGAACATTTTGTATTATTGTTTTTCTTAAAAGACTGAAATTCAACATAAAACAAAATAGAACAGTGACCTGGAGCTTTATGACCTTGAACTAAATTATGTGACACTGAGGTATAGGTCTTAGACAGGTGGTCTCTCAAAAGATCTGTTTTTTAAAGGCTTATTTAAGCAAGTGATTGTCAGAATGGGGTCTCACACATTCAGGTGGTCTTTCATGAAAGTGGTCTTTTAAGACAGGTTCCACTGTTCCAAAGTAACATCAATTTGGGATGAAAAGTCCAGTGTGAGGTAAAGTCCAGAAACACTGATAGTCTATATACTGACAGACAAACTGACAGATGGGAAGACAGATGGATAGACAGATAAAATTAATTATATATATATATATATATATATATATCAAATTTTTTTTTATATTTGAATACATACATTTAGCCTACATTTTGAATTATTTATTTACATCTAAGCATACTTTATCAGATGTTGAATTTTTTAGCAAAATTGTTGACTTGAATTCAACAAAATTTTAAATTTAACTACACAATATGTTTTATTTGATTGTCCCCCATTCAATTTCAAGTGACGTCACAAACAGCAAGTAAAAAGTAAAAAAGAAAATTACATTCTTAACGTCAGCTTACATATGTGTATTATGTGAGTTTATAACAAAATGTGTAGAACATTTCAACATTTTAGACAAGTTTATTCCTCTCTGCACTACCCATTATAAAACACCTTTTCTAGATGATATTAGAATCTAATATTAGTAATTTACCAATTAAGAACTGCTCTTAAACGTAGATGTTTTAGAAATCTTGTAGATAAATATGAACAGACAAAAAACCTCAAGGAAATATTTTACTTTGTAATTTTGCTAGTGGGATAATGTCCAGACCAAAAAACAAAACAAAACAAATAAGAGACATACAAAAAAAAAAAAAAAAAAAAAAAAATCCTTTGATTTGAGTAAAATATTAGCTTTTGAAATTTTTGAAGTTTTGTATTTACCTATATTTACCCTTCAGCACCTTGTCTCCTTACAGCTATAACTCAACGACCAGATTAGCAGGAAAAACCTGTACATTGTGTTTTAAGTAGAAAATGTTTCTTCTCAAGAATTTACAGATGGAGGAATTTGTGATTGTGTGAACAGATTAGTCAATACTTTGATCTTTTGTTTGTCAATATGCATACTGTTTACAGATAAAATAATGCTTAAAAAACAATCAGATACTAATATGTAGTTAAAGGGGTCGTTTTAAATTCTTTCCTTCTGCAGACCACACCACATACACAAGGATATCAATTCATCATTTGAAATATTTATCTTTTGATGATGGTAGTTTAGATTATAATTACATAATGAACAAAGAAAAGACTTATTTTTGTCCTCCATAAAGGCCAATTACTAACACGTAACCGACTTTTCATATTGCCATATTTGAATACAGATATACGCATACCACATAAATGCACAGATATTATGAAATCTCAAAATAATTTATCGTAAACAGTGAGAACTGTCTTAGGAGACCACATTCTCAAGATCACCTCGTTCAATAATCCTTTAAATAAAATCTTTTTTCAGAGAATCCTGTCCTGTATGACCAAATTTCAATGACCAGGTTTCACTGTACATAATGATTTAATTCCCCTTATTTTTCCTCTTTTGTTTACCTCCCTCCCCCTTTTCTCTGAGAAATCACAAGTTTTCTCACAAAATGGAACCACAACTGGATCATAAACAAGGTGATGTCAGTTTCAGTTGTTCTTTCGGCACTATTGTGAGGATATGTACATCATTCTGCCGCACCGGAGTGTTTAAAAATATGATTAATGTCTGTAAAATGGCATAAAAAATGAACCTACATGCTCACATCTTAAAACAGTACATGCCAGGAAACAGGAAAACAATAATATGTCATACATAATTTCTGAGTGCACTCAATACAGTTCTCTGGAACATTTAATTTTGCTATTGTTTGAAAAACATCCGGTCTTAAATATGTCAAAAAAACAAAGACAGACATGGGGGAATCTTCAAAGATGCCTAGAAGACAGTAAATCAATATAAATAATGGTACAGAAATGATTGTGCATGTGCAAAAAACATCATTCAAGACAAAAGCGTAAAGATGTGTGCTGATTTCTCGATGTCTGATGTCTGGACAAAAAAAAAAAAAGAATGTTTGAGATTTCTTTGACAAAAAATAACAAAAACTGACATGGAATAATTGATTCTTCCGATATTTTTCTCAGAAGCCTTCTGATTATAAATACATGTAGCACATAAAAATATAGGTTAATTATAAACTGACCTTTTGTTTGTAAATAATCATGACGTTCATTAGTATGTAGGTATCTGAGTATTTCCCTGTAATGTATTATACACACACAATGACACACAATGTGTCACACACACACACACACACACACACAAACTATGTCACACACAAAAACACAAAATGTCACACAGAAAACATCATATATACAGTGTCACATAGAGAACATCACACATACACCATGTCACACTTAACATCACACACAATGTCACACACACAAAATGTAACACACAATGTCACATACACACAAACACAAATTGACACACAGAAAACATCACATATACAATGTCACATAGAGAACATCACACATACACCATGTCACACTTAACATAACACACAATGTAATACATAGAACATTACACACACAATGTCACATAAAGAACATTACACACACAATGTCACACATTGAACACTACACACAATGCCACACTGAACATTACACAAACAATGTCACACTGAACATCACACACACAATATTACACAGAGAATATCGCACATATACCATGTCACACTTATCATCACATAAAATGTTACACAGAACATCACACACACAATGTCACACTGAACATTACACACATAATATTACACAGAGAATATCGCACATATACCATGTCACACTTATCAACACATAAAATGTTACACAGAACATCACACACACAATGTCACACTGAACATTACACACATAATATTACACAGAGAACATCACACAAACAATGTCACACAGAGCATCACATACACAATGTCACAAACACACACAAAATGTCACAATGAACATCACACACACAATATTACAGAGAACATCGCACATATACCATGTCACATTTAGCATCACACATAACATTACAAATACAATGTCCCAGTTATAATGTTACACACATGATCACATATAAACACAATTAACTGTTAGAATGTAAAACACACACAATATCACACATGCCCACACAATGTCACAGTTATAATGTCACACACATGATCACATATATACACATAATTATCAGTTAGAATGTAACACTGTCAAACACACACACAATATCACACATGCCCACACAATGTCACAGTTAGAATGTCACACACATGATCACATATATACACATTTATCAGTTAGAATGTAATAGTGTCAAACACACAATATCACACATGCCCACATAATGTCCCAGTTATAATGTCACACACATGATCTCATGTATACACACAGTTTTCAGTTAGAATGTAACAGTGTCAAACACACAATATCACACATGCCCACACAATGTCACACACATGATTACATATGTAACAATGTCAAACACACACACAATATCACACATGCGCACACAATGTCACAGTTATAATGTCACACACATGATCACATATATACACAGTTATCAGTTAGAATGTAACAGTGTTAAACACACACACACAATATCACACATGCGCACACAATGTCACAGTTATAATGTCACACACATGATCACATATATACACAGTTATCAGTTAGAATGTAATAGTGTCAAACACACACACAATATCACACATGCCCACACAGTCACAGTTAGAATGTCACACACATGATCACATATATACACAGTTATCAGTTAGAATGTAACAGTGTCAAACACACACACAATATCACACATGCCCACACAATGTCACAGTTATAATGTCACACACATGATCACATATATACACAGTTATCAGTTAGAATGTAATAGTGTCAAACACACACACAATATCACACATGCCCACACAGTCACAGTTAGAATGTCACACACATGATCACATATATAAACACAGTTATCAGTTAGAATGTAACAGTGTCAAACACAAACACACAATATCACACATGCCCACACAATGTCACAGTTATAATGTCACACACATGATCACATATATAAACACAGTTATCAGTTAGAATGTAACAGTGTCAAACACACACACACAATATCACACATGCCCACACAATGTCACAGTTATTATGTAACAAAAACACAAAATCACTCACATAATATCTCATATATGCACACTGTTACATAAACAATATCATATATATATGCACAATATGTTACATAAACAATATCACACATATACACACAATGTCACACATACAACATCACATATATATACACACAATGTCACAATTACAATGTCTCACACACATGCATTATCAAATACAATGTAATTGTCAGTTACAATGTAACACACAAAATCACACACACACACACACACACACACACACACACACACACACACACACACACACACACACACACACACACACAACACAATCATGTGACCAGGTATCCTTACAACATCTGTAATTTTTAATGACCAGGAAATAAGTCTGCATTAGTCATGGCTTCTCCTCAGTTGACAATGTATTTCCTCAGGGTGACAATTTCCACTACCACCCTCTCAGTAATGTTATATTTATATAATGTAATTATACAGATAGATTTTTGAAATACAAAAAATAAAATTGACAACAATGGATTGCAAATATAGAAATAATAGGTGTACATTGCAAAATTACATTTGAGAACCAGGCACTGCCTAAGACGAACCTTTTAAAGTAGCATACATTGATTTAAATTGATAAAATGCTAAAACAGCTGTTAACGATATTGAAATAAACATTGTTGAACATAGAAATGGATCATTGAAATGGATTTAAAAGGTATATCACATTCACTCTGTATCATTGTTTTTGTAACAAATATGTATGTAGTATTCATACAACCTATATTTGACAAAACATACCGCAATCATGACAAAATCCACAACCACAGTAAAAACTGACTTAACAGAACTTTTATCCAGTGACTACTGAATAACAAGTAATGCATTATATATCCTTTTTTAAGTTTTATTTCTATTGTTTGTTTTGCATTTGTTTTGTTTTTCTAAGAAGCTGGGACAACTTGGAAGAAAGAAGGAAGGAACAATTTTATAGTCCTATCAATGAATATTTTATTAATACAGAGTCTGATAAAAATTATTTTTTGTAAGTTCTGAGTGCATTTAATTTGGCAGTGGAGAATGAAATTGATTTGTAGATTAAATATTTCTTTAAATTATTGTTTCAAAGTGCTGTAACTAACTCTGCTAAAAATGTTACGATGGGTTGACACTCTGATTTAATCAACAAGACAGCTTCTCCCCCCCCCCCCCAAAAAAAAATTCTGATTGAGGATCAAGGAGTGTGCATATTTACCTCTGCTTAAGTATATATTTAAGTCTTACTTAAAATTGTATTAAGTATACATGCTTAAGTATACATTTTAGACTTACTTAAAATTGTATTAAGTATACATGCTTGAGTATACATTTAAGTCTTACTTAAAATTGTATTATTCTATCAACATATATGGACAGAATATATATATATATATATATATATATATATATATATATATATCTGTGTGTGTGTTGTGTGTGTGTGCGTGTAAATCTATAGAAAGACAATAACACAGAAACAGTGCTGATTTATATCCATTATCTGCAGATTTTATTTCTTTATATTTCTTCAGAAATTGATAAGGTTTTCAAAATCTAAAAACTTGACAAAGATTCTCTAGAATATCAAACACAATATTATAAGTGAGACAGATAACTTTCTAGGTCATCTTGTATGGTATGTACTCCGACCCTGGAGGTATTTGTAGGATAAAAAGCTTATCTTGTAATCATATTTCACCTGTCCATAAAAGACCAATCAGGCCTCAACACTTGATTTTGTAAAACTAAGAGGCTCTAATTCTCTATCTGTTAGGATCAATAGTAAATGTTTGTGAATGGATGCATTCAACTTGACCTGCTTACAAATTTTGGTCAGTTCATGTTTTGTCTACCGGTATACACAGTCCATAGTCAATGTTTTGCCTGTGGCTTAACTTGTACTGACCAAGCAAAGCTATAATTCAGGTCTGAGCCAATGTGTGTCATGGCAAATTTAAACAAAAAGACTTGACTATAAATACACCATGGGCAAAATAAACTAAAAGGATCGGGTTTCGAGAATCTTCTTCTAAAGTTTCTACAGGTGAAAAATTTTGACCTTTTAAAATGAACTTTATGTTTTTAGTACCTGATTTACCAGGTGTTAAAGAAAAGGAGAAAATACCTTAATTAACTTTAAAGTAACACGATAACCTGTTGTATAATCGACCTATTTATCATGTAACTTTTAATTTCAATCTTACCAAGCAGACCATTACAGAATAATGACCTTGACATTTATATTCTGTCTGTTCCAAAGTCCTCTGTGTGGATCATTTCAGTAATAACCAGAGTGCCTATGTGTGCATCTATGAATCAAAGATCAGACCATGTATCATAATTACTTCTGATTTAATTCAATAATTGACTCCCAGGATCTTGATGTTAAGAGTAACTCCAAAGAGGTCAGTATTTAGAGCAGCTCCCAGGACATCAATGCTTACTGCAGCTCTCAGGAGCTTGGTGCTTATAGCAGGTCCCTGGAGCTCAGTGCTTACAACAGCTCCTAGGAGTGCAGTGCTTACAGCAGCTCCCAAGAGCTCAAAGCTTGCAGTTCCAAGGACTTCAGTGCTCAGAGGAGCTCTCAAAGGAGTTAGTGTTTATAGCAGCTCCCAGGAGCTGTGCTTATTGCTGCTTCCAGGAGCATTGTGCTTATAGCCTTCATACCACATAAGTAAGAGGACCCCAATTCAAACCCATGTCTAAGTCATACATGTGCCTGGGACTTTACGTGTATATGTGTGTGTGGGAGGATGGGTCTAAAACAGTAATATGGAAAAAACAAACAGAAATCACAACTGGAAAATAAAAATTTTACAAGAGTTTTAGTTTCATATTCTACAATGTAAAAACACTATATATTGTATTACATTAACTCATCAACCCCTGAAAAAAATGGACTCTTCTGTAAATCAATGACTTGGATCAGTCCAGATGTGTCTTTAGGGGTGAATGAGTTAAAACTAAAGGACCTCCGAGGTCCAGTGGTTGGGGGATCCTGCTTTAAACCATGAAGTCTCACCTCTGGTCAGCGTAGGTTCGAGCCCCACTGGAACCTAAGGTGATTTTGTGAGAAAGGTCACCAGTTTACTTTCAGAAGACTGGTGGTCTCTTCCCAGGTACATTTTAAGTGGGTTCTCTCATTCACCATTAAGAACTGGTCACCACCATGTGACTAAAAACATCAATAAAAACAAACAAAAACAAACGTGAAAACTACTGAAGATGTTTGTAATTGTGATAGCATTGTCTCTGTCTAGAACTAAATCTATAACTGATGTTATAAAAAATGCAGCAGTTTTTTTCTACAGGTTTAAAGATTAATTGAGTTCACTTAGAGTCAACACAGACAAGAACAAAATATTTCATAATCTTGAGTTTAGGTCACATTTCAAACTGTTCATGATCAGTTTCTTGTCTTTGAACTTGACACTATGCAGTATAAATCAAGCGTTTGTAAAATTGGGTCAAGTTATAGAGATGGTCAAAGCCCCTCATTTCAGTAGAGTGTTCATCAGTTTGGAACATGTACAGTGAAACTTGTACATAAAGACCCTTTTACGGACATAACAAAACCTGTCTTTATGACGAGGTCGCTAAAGCGGTTTGATTGTTATATGTGTAAATCAATTACATGTATTATATATATGTACAGAGACATTGGCATGGGAGAATGTAAGGGAGGTCAATGCATGATGGTCCTACAAAACACACCCAAATCATTTGGTCAAAAGGACTCAAATGACAAGTACTGTTAGAATGAACGTCATAGAAGATGGACAATTCATAAATCTAATGATACATGAAACAATATTTGAAGATTCTACAAAAAAGCTGTAATTGTAAATTATTTGGAATTAATTCATGATAGGAGGTAAACAATTTACATATACATGTGTCAAAACAGTCTACAAAAGTTGAATATATTACTACATCAAAAAACTGAAAGCAGAGTTGATTTTACGAAGTAGATATCCCACTTTGAACTGACCACCCATCCACCTGTATTGCATCATGTGCAATTTGGCCAAAGATGAAGTACGGTAGATGAAAAAAATTTCAGTTACAAATTTGAAATGTATAACTGAAGCTTCCTGTATTACATAAATAAAGTTTATAAACATGACTTTCAAGTTATGAAAAGGAGTTCCATATCCTTTAAACTAAATATTTGAATATAACTTAAAACACACGGATCTTAAAAAAATTGTTGTATCTAAACACGCCCACACAGGCATACCTGTGCATATTGCATGTACATATGTAACATATCGTATGGTTATTTTCACAATAATCTTCACCTGTTTCTTAGCAGCTGGAGGGGTGGAGGGCATAGAGAATCAAATACACACATCACTAAAAAAGCTTTATAAATTCTATCAAAATTTCTTTACAATAAATTTACAATCTTAAGAGCTTATATTGTTCATGAAGCTTTACTTTCAGGTAGCTATTTAAATCTGTAAATAAACTTACTACTACCAGTTTACTAATATATACATATTTAAATAGCTACTACATGTAGCTAGCACCACTGTAGACAAGTACAATGTAGTTCTAATCTATAAACTATGGCATCTAGTTAGCTTTTAGTAAGCATGGATTTGAGATTACAAAGTGACATCTCAGTCCTCTAGTGAGCATGGATTTGAGTCTACAAACTGACATCTCAGTCCTCTAGTGAGCATGGATTTGAGTCTACAAACTGACATCTTAGACATCTAGTGAGCATGGATTTGAGTCTACAAACTGACATCTCAGCCCTCTAGTGAGCATGGATTTGAGTCTACAAACTGACACCTTAGACATCTAGTGAGCATGGATTTGAGTCTACAAACTGACATCTTAGACATCTAGTAAGCATGGATTTGAGTCTACAAACTGACATCTTAGACATCTAGTGAGCATGGATTTGAGTCTACAAACTGACATCTTAGACATCTAGTGAGCATGGATTTGAGTCTACAAACTGACATCTCAGCCCTCTAGTAAGCATGGATTTGAGTCTACAAACTGACATCTTAGACATCTAGTGAGCATGTGACTGAGTCTATAAACTGACATCTCAGACATCTAACGAACATGGGTTGGAGCCAAAATAGTTCCTTATCTGTTCGGCTGTGATGAAGTTTGCCAGTTCACAATTAAGGGGCTGATAAGTTTTTCTCAGGTACATTGAAGTCATTGAGTTTTTATAAAAAGTGGCGCCACAATCTGAATAAAAAACAAGAGGCCTGATGGGCCTTGACTGTCACCTGAGAACATAATTAGCTCCCATAAGCACTGACATGACAATAACTGCCCTGTGGATTTTTCTGTAGATCTTTCCGTGCTCAACTTTTCTGCTTCTATCACTTTATTCCAGCTATTATACTTTTAAAGATAATGTAAAATAACATCCTAAAACATGAAAATTCCACAAAAAAAGGGGAAATCACTCCCATAAAGGTTGACCTGACAATTTCAGCACATTACTTTTTTGTAGATCTTTGCGCTCTGAACATTTTTGCTACTTTCACTTTTACTCCAGCTATTATACTTTTCATATGTCAAAAAACATCCAAAAATATAAAAAAAACACAAAAAAGGGGAAATAACTCCCATATGGGGTGACCTGACAATTTCAGTCCTATTGACTTTTTTGTAGATCTTTGCATGCTGAATATTTTTGCTTCTTTCACTTTTACTCTAGCTTTTATACTTTTCAAGATAATGTTTTTAAAAATCAAAAAACATGAAAAATCCACTTAAAAGGGGAAATAACTCCCATAAGGGGTGATCTGACAATTTCCACCAAAATAAACTTTTGCTAGATATTTGCAAGCTGCTTATTTTAAGGTAACGTTTTATTCTAGCTTTAATTATTTTTGAGATACATGTATTAAATAAAAAAAAAACTGCTAAATCATCCATTCAATTTTTAGCCATGACAGCCATGTTTGGTCCTAGCCCCTTTTCATCTGTAAACTCAATGAGGCTTTACATGGCTATACTTTCTATCAAGTTTGGTTCAAATTGACCCAATGGTTCTGGAGAAGTAGTCAAAAATGTTGAAAATTTTACAAAAAAATATTTTCTGTTTATCTAAGTGTCTGTGACCTTGACCTTTGACCCCATGACCTTGAAATTTTGTCAAAATGATCTTTAGATAATTCCTAACAACTTTCTCATATATCTTGGTATACAAAAAGTCGATCAGTTTTGAGTTATTAAACAATTTGTTATACAATTGTACCCTGTAATACAGAAGCGTCCCCTAGTGGCTCATTCATGAACAGATTTCATTTTCAATCACAAAATTTGTATATATAAAAATCACAAAACTTGAAAGTAATCTGATCATTGGTTCAAAAGAAGAAGATTTTTAAAGATGTACCAAGTTTTGGTTTTTGTTGGCCCCTTTTGAAGCTCTTATGGGTCCTAGCCCCTTTTCATTTGTAAACTTTATGCGGCTTCACATGGGAATGCTATATGCCAAGTTTGGTTGAAATTAGCCAACTGGTTCTTGAGAAGAAGTTGAAAATGTCTAAAAGTTAACAATGTGGACGGATGACAACAGACAAAACACAATCGCAATAGGTCACCCTCAGAGCACTCAGGTGACCTAAAAAAAAACCTTGATAATGTTGTAAACCACCAATAAAAGATGAACAATACCGGTAATTAGTCGTGATTAGATTTTATAGTGACAACGTATTAGGTCCTATTTTCCTTAAGACTTCCATAAATCTTGACAAAACGTGTGAGAATATTTACTAAGTCACTTCAAGTGATGTAATGTTTAAGAGGGGAAGATGTTGAGATGATTCACTGACATTGTACAACTACATGGGCTGCTTATTTCAATAAGTACATTGATTTGCATATCAACTTAGAATCACATTTCGCACCTCGGTTGCTGTACATAGTCACATTGTACTATAACTATCCATGACCTGTACAAGAAGTTAAAAGGGCCCTGTCAACCTGATACACAGGAAGAAATCAGACCTTTCAGTTTTAACTGAAAGGTACCTTTCAATGACCTTTCAATGACCATTCAGTTCACTGAATGGCAGAAACCTTTCAGTCACTATTCAGTGATCATTCAATCATATTTCAGCATTTATTCAGTCACCTTTCAGTGGTCATTCAGTCATATTTCAATGGACATTCAGTCATAATTCAGTGACCATTTAGTCACATTTCAGTGGCCATTCAGTCGCCTTTCAGTGGTCATTCAGTCATATTTCAGTGGACATTCAGTCATAATTCAGTGACCATTTAGTCACATTTCAGTGGCCTTTCAGTCGCCTTTCAGTGACCATTCATTTATAGTGACATCAGGGCTCTACAACACTAAAAAAATCTACTCTTCATTTGGCCAGTGAACCAGAAATTTTACTAGCCAGCCACGAACTTTTACTTGCCAAGATTATATATATATATATATATATATATATATATATATATATATATATATATTGTATATATATATATATATATATATATATTTGTGTGCGTGTATGTTCTTCTTTAAAAAGATGGATGAAATGAAATAAAACACATTAATTTTTTAAGTTGACATTACTTTTTATTATTTCACTGCATTTAAAACAAGATTATTAACTGCTGACCGTTTTGAGATTTTTTTAATCAATCCAGAAGTGTTTTATGGCTATATATTTTGTATTTGTTGCTCCAATATTGAGGCAAACTGTAACTTCTTTTTTGAATTTTTAACACCGGTTTCTTTTCAACAGAATTTACAAAACGGTGTCTGCCCACTAATACCTTTGGGGATTCTGCCGCAGCCATTTTATCGTGGCGGGGCAACACAATAAAAGGGCCGCAACAGAATCTCCTTAGTGATTATCTGCCAACAATAATTATAAATTTTATCTGTAAGTTAAAATTGAGAGTCAAACACCCGTTACCTGATCGTCAGACAAAGTTGAAACACCTATAAAGTTCTTTATATATGTTTGTCCACGACAATCGGGTGTTTGACTCTCGAGTTTAATTTACAGATAAAATTTCCAATTCGGGTTGTGGTCTACCTGCCCTCCTCGTAGAACACTAGCCATAACTCGGTTCCAGTATTTCTTTCACCAAGATCGTTTAAACTTGCTAGTGTCCAATGAAGAGGTAGATGCTTCTGTCAAAATCAACACTGAAAAGTAAAAGTCATCGTCTTCTGTTTGGAAAGTTTCAAGTTGAAAACGCGAAAGCATACAGCGTGTTTTTATACAGTAATCAACGTGAGTTAGATGCTCTAGTCTATCAAAACTGAATACCCAAATTGGTTGTTGTAAAGTGCATAATAGACCATGATTTCGATATTTTTATTTCATAGTGAAACCGGACAAACTTTTGATTTCTGGCTTGGGAAAAAAAAACTGGTCGCAATGTGGCAACTGAATGAGAATAAACACTCGCCAAAACCTAAAAAATGGTCGCATTTGCGAGTGATTTGGTCGCATTGTAGAGCGCTGGACATGTGTTCTACTGTGACAATTGCCATACTATGACATTTGACCCTCTGTCACATTTGCTTTATGGTGACATGTGTTCTACTGTGACAATTGCCATACTATGACATTTGACCCTCTGTCACATTTGCTTTATGGTGACATGTGTCCCACTGTGATATTTGCCCTAATATGACATTTGACCCTATGTCACATTTGCTTTATGGTGACATGTGTTCCACTGTGACAATTGTCAGTACTATGACATTTATCCCACCGTCACATTTGCTCAATGGTGACATTTGCCTTTACATGTAAAGTGAAAAGGCTACTCAAGGGGATAGACAAAAGTGGCCATTTTAGACAGGTGGCCTTTATAGGCAGATGCCCTTTATACAGAAGTGGTCTTTAATGCAAGTATGACTGTACTATGACATTTATCCCACTGTTAAATTTGCACAAATGTTACAATTGCACTACTATTACATTTTCCCCATTGTGACATTTGCCCCACTTTTACATTTGTCCCATCCTGACATTTTCCCAACTGTGACATATTAATAAAGACACTTTTACATCTTACCTGAACGACTTTGAACTTTTATTTCTGATGTTGAAGACATTCCTATGATACATTCACATGAAGTCACATTCCACATCAATTTCATTTGGAGCACTTTCAAGTAAACTTTTTAGTACATGGTTTTATCGGAATTTTCACAAGAGCCATTTTATGTTTATTTATCAGGTCTGTTCTCAATGAAAAATATGGGGCAAAATTAGCATTATTTTTAACATTTTCCCAATTTTCCACTACAAAAATTTCTAATTTGTGGACCCAAAATTTTCAATTTTATCCTCTCATGTTGTCAGAATATATGTTGGAATTAATTTTGATATAATATTTTCAGGGACAAACAGTTGTGGAGTGACCTGCAAGGTTATAAATCTGTTAATGGCTTAATAATTTCTGATTCCTTTTGATTATCATGCACTCTATATATTTTCCCTGATTTACATGTGAATATTCCTACTTCAAAATACCGTATTTGGCTAATTAAGCGCCAAGGGTGCTAAAAAATCAGGAAAAAGGGGTTGGCGCTTAATGGGACCAATTAATAGTCAAATTTACATAAACAGTTAATTTTCTATAAGTCACAGTGGTAAAGTTGTTGTTGTTATTACTGAGGATACCTATTAGCCTAATTCTGTTGCTAGGGGCTGCAGATAAACTGTCACTTACGATTTTTCAGGTCCACATCTCCTTGTCAACTAGCTAGAAAAGATTCTCAATCGATAGAAAAAAAAATGTGCAAATAAAATTTTATGAAATTCTGTGACAGAGAACCCACATATAATATATCTTCTCCAACCTTGACCTGGTTTCACTTTACATTATGTACATGTGCTATCAGCTGATATCGACATACATCTAATAACAAATCAATTTCCTTTTTTCATTTATAAAGATCATGGTGACTGACAATACACATTTTGAAAATAAATTATACTCACTTTCAATTTTACTAAACAAGCAGAGAATTAAGAGTTTAAAAAATCAATATTTTGAAGTAAGGCAATGTCTCTTTTGAAGTTGCTATTAACATGTAATATATCAAATTTAGAATTTTCTGAACTTTAATTTTAGCCCATTACATGACAAATAAACATCTTTTCAAAAACAAAACAATACAGGTCATATGCAGATCATGCACTTGTACATTTAAACTATTTCATGGCAACTTTCCCAAGGTAAAAAGATTTACTTTTCTAAAGACAAGTAAAAAATAACCAAAATTTTGAAACTGATTACCTTTCATTATATTTGTATATACACATTTTATGTATAGCAGTTGATTTTCAAATAGGATACAACACCCACTACATATACATGTATATTTGTTTGTTTTTTGTTCTACTTTCTGCCTCTAGGAAGATATTACCAGCTGCAGGTGAAGTGCCACAAATATGGACTTATGCTATGGACAGATACCAAAGCAGTGAGGATCATTTAATGTGTAATGTCTGCTGTGATATGGGACCTAATTTTTATCCAAAAGACCCTTAGCTTTTAATCCTTATCCAAATTGCATTTCAAAGGAATCAATGCCTTTGTTTTAAAAGATTATGGTATATGTATATCTTGGGACCAGGTACATCTGTCAGGTTTTATAAGTATAATGTTTTGATCTGGATTTCCAGGTACTGGTATACTAAAAGCTAATACATATACATATAAAACCCAGTCGGGAGCTATTTGAAACTTTTAAAAAAGGGACATTACAAATAATAAGAATTCTTCATATCTCAAAATTAACAAATGATTAAACAAAAAAAACAAATATTATGTAAATACAGGGATAAGTGAAACCAAATCCCAAATTTCCAAGATTTTTTCAATCTAAACAATTCAATCAAGTTTCATTAAATTCTGTTGAGAAATGTAAAAACTGGAGCATTAACAATAATTCAACACAACAAAGGACAATAACTCTGTAAATAAAAGGGCAACCCATCAACTGATGGGGAAAGCAATACTAAATGTGAATTTGTACAAGAAATGACATACTACATTGTACACAAATATATCAAGTTTCATAAAATTTTGTAGAGAAATTAAAAACTGGAGTGCTAACAAATATAATTCAACACAAAAAAGGGCAATAACTCTGTAAATAAATGGGCAACCAGTGCCAAACATAAATTAGAGCGCTGACAAAGAAAGTGTAAGATTAAGTCAAATTCAGATATTCTGAATTAGAAGGGAAACCAATTTTTCTTTCAAATAAATATTCATTTCAAAATAACTGAGTTATAATGGTAATACAGACATTTGGCCAGGGATTTAGAATCATTTCAAATAAAGTGGGATTTCAATGTAATAGGGTTCATATAAGTGGGCTCCACTGAACATAAATACATGTACATACAAAACACATGCTATCTTTGATGTCAATGCAGTTTTATAAATCAGCAAGAATTTTTATTGTCACTTTTCTATATACCATTGCAGCATTTTATTATTGTGAAATGTTTTAATTTGAAAAAGAAAATGTTAATGTATTTCATTTCAATCATTCATCAAAATATGAAAATGTTTTTCTTTCTCTCTCTCTCTCTCTCAAAAAAAAAAAAATGATATAATAATAAAAATAATAATAAAAATAAAAATAATAATAATAATAATATAATAATAATAATAATAATAATAATAAAACTTATCAAAATTCCTTACATTTCAAGAATGCGAACCTGTATTTCAAATTGTCGGTATCAGATAAGTTTTTTTCCCCTCTCCATCATACCAGACATTTTTTCTTTTCAATGAATTATCAATGAACGCCAAAGCTATCGTAAAGTAATATAGTACGAGCAAAGTAAACAATCGGAGTGTCGTGTGAACCACAACATCTCAGATTTATGAATGATCACAAGAAAAGTAAATGAATGTGAAAACAAATTAGAAAGTTTGAATTTTACCTGTGTGATATCTGTCATACTCCAGTGCTCTAACAAAAATTGGTTTTCTCTATGTTAACATACATGGCCTGATTAAGTGGTCTGATACCATAAGCACACATGTACATCAGTCGAGTTTTAATATTACTGTATTACGCGCGGGGTAGGTTTGTCTATACTGGCGAATGACTGGTCTAACAGAGACAGGTGTCCTTGTGGGTGTATTAGAGCCTCAGAAATGAATGCAGGCTAAATTTAAATCTACTCTAATTCTTTATTTTCACTTAAGCACCATTGAGAATTATAAAATTAAGCTTATTAGCAAACACAATTGAATAATTGGATCTGTAGTGACATAACTTCCAGTACAAAACAATTAACCAAATATTTTCAGATTAAGTTTGTTTGGAACCACTAAAATGGAACCACTCGTTTCTGTTCAATTATGTAAAAAAAACAATACTAAATGATTAACATAATTGTCAACTTACGTAACAGACATGTAAACAGGTAGTATTGAGTGTCAGTTTCAGAAATGTACAAAGAAAATAAACAAAAACATTCTTAGCTTTTTCTTGACAAATACATGCATGCCTCGAGATAAAATCAGTGGATTTTATAATGGCCAAGTTTGTTCTTGGAATATTTTGTTGTCGTATTGAGTAAGTTCTTATAAAGAAACACAAAAAAAACGACATTAATTGAATATAGTTAAATAAGACATCTTTATTTTAATCGGGAGTCTATAGTGGGAATAAAATTTATTTGAAGTCAACATAAACACATAATTACAATACAATTTAGCAGTTTCATAAAAATTACATTCTTTGACTAGAAACTACCTAAAATAATTTTAAT
The DNA here is from genome assembly GCA_030159075.1 of Atrina japonica. Classification (NCBI taxonomy): domain Eukaryota; kingdom Metazoa; phylum Mollusca; class Bivalvia; order Pterioida; family Pinnidae; genus Atrina; species Atrina japonica. The sequence continues at coordinate 414,873 of BROG01000633.1, forward strand.
TGGATTTTTTTTAGCTGTATCCTGGGATTTTTCGACTGCAAATGCATATATTTTATCAGAATTTTTTATGTCGGTGTCGGAAGCTTTAAACCATTATAAAGGCAGTAAATAACGTTATGTACATTTGTTGTCAGCGAAATCTAGTTGGTAGGTGAAACTGTCCGAATAACAATAGGCGTTATGGTCTGACTGCACTTTTAACGATACTATAAAATAACTTAATTTGGTGCAGTCAATATTTAATTAGTATTCTGACAGCCAGAAATGTTTTCATGCAGTTTAAATTTAGCACTTTTGGTGCCGAATATTGTTGATGTTAAGCCAGTCCACAAAATAACACAGGAACAATCATTCAGGTTATGTGGAAGATATGACAAATACAAATCACGTAACCTCAAGTTTGTTCTTGATGAATTTCATTTTTAAGTCTTCATTATTGCTATGGTAACCTGTAGGTTATGGTCATTCCTTTTAGAGTAACCTATAAATGGGTTACGATGATTTCTGTTATTTTCTGAGCTGTTCAGCCTATCTGTGTTCTTATTCACTTCCCAATTTTAATGCAAATAAAAGTTGAATGCATTTATGTCTTTACACAGAAATAGCTGAAATTAAATTTTCACTGAAATATCTCTGATAGAGAAGATATAACGGTAAATCTTGAAAGATCAAATTGTGTACAAAAAATGATGTACAAACTTAGAAGTCAATGTCAGTATTTAATGAAGTTTACTTAATCCATTCAACCCTAAAGACACGTTTGGGCTGGTCTAAGTCATTAATTTATAGAAGAGTCCATTGTTTTTCTAGAGTTAATGAGTTAAAATTTACATGAGTACGAAATCGCTCCATGGTAAGTCCTCTCCTTCTCATAAACATTCAATGTTTTAATTTCAAGAAAATTAAGTAAACTTTAGCATTTATTATCAATTATAATAACTGAAAATGTATTCAATTGTTTTGAAGCAGTCATATACACCTTATTGAACCTCTGAAACTAGAAACGTTTCATTCTCGGTTACCATCCATGAGTCGAAATCCCAATGTTTTGAACTTTTCTAGGTAGTCCCTATAACTTTCACTCATTGAAGTTTTACTGTATATAGATGTCTCCTGTTAGCTCTGATGTTGGATTGATGGGTGTTTTACCATACCACTTCATATGTCATACCCCCCCCCCCCCCCTTGTCCAATCCTAGATTGAGATGCATGTGCGCTAAAGACAGTACCACCTGGATGCTGCAAGTTTCCTTGGAAAATCAAATCATGTCAATTTATTCTTGAAACCTGATAAATCTAAATTTTTACATACCGGTACATACACAGACTACAAAATATAAATCCTTTGTTCTACTGCCATGATCTGTCCTAATTTTTACTCTTTTGTGACACTCATTTAATTTTTCATCTTTTTATTTAGATAAATTCTATCAGAGAAGGAGTATGGTAAACAAAGCACAAAAAATAATAAATGTCAAATGTCATCTTATCACACTTCTCAAACAATTTGAAGTGAAATATCAGAAAATAAATTTTTTATCGATCACCAATTGTCTCATCAATATTACCATAATTTGATCTGTCACCAATAAGTACATGAAAGATACATTTATATCTGTCCATATCTCATATGAGTCTCTTAATTTCTTTTAGCAAGATTGGAATGCCATTTTGTGGAAATGAATTGCACGATGTGTTTTACAAACTAACCTTGCACCATGATCACACGACAGATCTCAATGATTTTACATCTCGGACCTTTGTCACCAAGTGATAACAGCGTACCATTTTATACTCTGTAATGACATCTGTCATTCTCTAGGTAGGGAGGTTTTGAAACTAATACTTGAACCTTGATCAAGCATATCTTGAGGAAAATTTTTACTGGTCTTCTCACAGACACTTTGTAAACAGGGTCTGACCCTTATGACATTTAACCTAGCTGCCACCAATCCAGAAATAACTGAAATAATATTGAGTCAGGCATAAAACACACATACACACACACACACACACACACACACACACACACACACACACACACACACACACACACACACACACACACACACACACACACACACACACACACACACACACACACACACACACACACATGTATATACCCCAATGGTATACATATGTATATAAACACAGTACATATACCTGGTATTTCTATACCGGGGCCTAGCACCATAAAACTTAAGAATTACTTTAAAAGTCAAAAAAAATTTATTCAACTTTGGCTAATCCTGAGATCTGATGGGCTGAGCAGGTAAAGTTGAGAATATTCTCAGACTTGAGTAAATTCTCAAGTTTTATGGTGCCAGGCCCAGCTGATTATATTTCATATTAAAGTAATATTTTGAATTAATAGCACTGTTTAAATTCTAGACTTCTCAAAAGCTAAGATAACCATTTATTTACAGTGGTTACTCTTAGATGGATTTAGGAATACCATAAGGTTATTTTTTGGCCTTCAGTGATAACACTTTTAGTACAGACACTCTACATGTCTACTCTGAATACCAGTTCAACTGATGAAGTCTTATTCATAGAAACGATAAAGTCATGAGCATTTATTTTGGCATTTTTCTTGCAAAACCTTGGTATGATGTTTACAATATATATACATACATCTATATATATATATATATACACACACAGTATAACCTCGTCTAAAGACCACCTCACTAACGTGACCACCTCACATTTCAGACAATAAATTTCCAGTCTCTTTATAAATAATTAAATAAGTACAGAACCTCATTTAAGAGACCACCTCACTAATAAGACCACTTTGAGTCAGTCAGAAATGTGGTTGTAATAGCGAGGTTCTCCTGTATATAAATATATATATACATATATATATATATATATATATATATATATATATATATATATATATATATAAAACACCAAAATAAACAAAACCCCGCACCCTATATTACACGATGCAACCATTGACATGTGCCATTATCTTAAGGTGAGGTAAAACGGATTTATCAGTCAAGTGGCGTTTTTGTTTGAAGAGTGATATCAAATGTGTTAAAAGAAAACTTGAGTGGTCATTTGCTTACCGCTGAAGAGGCGATTACAATTTTCCACAATTAACAAGTGCCGTTTATAATGATATGAGTCATTTCATTTAATTTTGGTTGGCCATTTTCTAAGTTTTGAACCTCCAGTGACAGGAACTTAAGTGTTCAAGTGTCTTAATACATTGTAACAGTATGTATAATACGACCATTAATCAAGAATTACATGTTAAACACCCCAAATGCCATTAGTGTCGGTTTATTTTAAATTTCAAAGAGAAAAATCAAAATTTTCTGAAATTCATTTGAGGAGAAAGGGCCATTAATTACTGTAATGCCCATGTACATGATTTTTGATATCCTATGGAATCAAGCCTCATTTTGTTTTCATTGATGATGCGCCCTATATCCATCATATCAATGAAATGTCTACCAGTACCGTATTTGACCAAATAAGTGCCCCTCCCTCCTTTTCACACATGATCAAGTATCTTTTCTAGCCAGTTGACAAGGATATGTGGACCAGAAATTGCAGAAAAATGTAAAAACAGTATATCTCTAGCCCCATGCAACACAAGAATGTCGATAGGTGTCCATTGTATTAACTACAACAACTTTACCAACGTACCTTCTGCTTTACGTTAACAACTTAAATTCAGATAGGGGGTTCAGGGGGACGAAGCCCCCCTGAAGCCAAAGCACTTTGGCTGTTTGAAAACTAGTAAACTGCACTAAAATGGCTTTACCTTTTGCAATCAATTTTGCCATTTTGCAAGGCAGACTTGGTGTCCATTGTATTAACTACAACAACATGTACCAGAGATAAGAAACGTCACCTTCTGCTTTTAAGCGTTAACAACTTAAATTGGACTATTACCCCTGGGACTGTCAAATTCCGCGGTCCCAATATCCCTGTAAATTGACTATTAATTGGTCCCAATAAGCGCCCACCCCTTTTTTCCTATTTTTTAAGCACCCTGGGGGCTTATTGGGTCAAATACGGTAAATTATTTCTGAGAAGAAATAATTGATGTGAAAGGTATAATGGGTGACACATAAAGGGGTGAAGAGCAGATGGCCATGGTGCAACTAAGGTGACCTTGAACAAAAGAAACAAATTTGAAAAAAAAAAATACAATCAAGGCTTCTTTTGTGATCTAGCATATCAAAAAATTTCACATTTCAACGTTTGGCTTTGAATAATTATAATCTCACCTTATCAACAGTGGTTATAAGTTGATAAACATGGTTACATTTAGATTTCACACCCTTGCACTTTCATCTTGCAAGATTTTGTGATCAAGTAAAAAAGGTTCTGAGGCCTAAAATAAAATTTTTATTGTTTGATGTTGCCTGCCTACCCATCCAAAATGCTGCTGCCCCAATTTTTTTTTTCACATTTTTCGTAATTTTTTTTCAGGTCAAGTTCTGTCAACCCATTTTTATTTACTTGTTTCTTTAAAATATTGTTTACATGCTTGAATCACAAACTTGAAGCTCCTTCCTAGACCAGGTGAGCTTATAATATATACATGGAGACACATATCAATCTTTCTTCACATTAACTGTATATGCCAGCATTTACATTGTATTAAAAATGTATACAGAGAATGAGATATTTTTTAAAGCATACCTTTCTTGATTTGTTTGATTTCCTTTTCTTATATAAAAAAAAATAATTTGCCTACCTACCTACCTACCCACACCTGGAAGGCATGGACAGGCAATATCAAACAAGCAATTTTTTAACAGTAGCCTGACTGTTTCAACTATTAAAGGTATGATATTTTGACAAAAATTTAGTTATCTCTATGTGAAGTATTTAGAGGTTTGCTGATAACTACATGTACATAATGTTATCTTATAAGACAATACAGAAAAATATCAATTATCTGGATGTTATGTATCCAGTCTTTTCTTTGTCAAATTCTAGGCTTTTTTTTTGGAGTTATTAACATTGTTTTTATCATAAGTCAATTTAGTTATGTCCTACTTATCAAGTGGTTACCAATAACTTAAATTTTAAGTAAAACAAACATGACCCTACCCACGATGATAATCTGTGAAAGGGCACCTTTAACTTACCATGCCCTGAAGTCATATTTGGATCAGCCCATTTCAAAGAATGGTTAAGTCCACTGTCAGAATTCAGGGGTGTATGATTTAGAATCAAAATTTTGCAATAATTTTGCATGTAATGTGAACTTGTTCACTCCTGAATTATGACAGAAGACCATACTATTTATTGATCTGGGTGGTGAGTCTAAATGTGACCACTGGGGTTAATGAGGTAATGCTAACTATAAGTGTAGTTCTTGCCTAAGTACCAGTTCTTGCCAAAACATGTGATGGTATAGGGAAATAATTGGTAGGTACTGTAGTTGTTTTGTGGAATATATGTATCTGACTAATATTTCACTCAAGCACATTGAATAATCATATTTTTTTGCAAACATTGCAAATTTATCATGAAAGCATTTCCCTGTCGGAATCTGTAATTGGCGAAGACTTGTTGCAGCTAGTAGAGCAATCAGGGTTCAACAATCAGGTTTGTCTGGTTGTCCGGGACAAGTCCATTTTGCATTCGGACAAGTAGAATTGTTTAACTCATCAACCCCTGAAAAACAATGGACTCTTCTGTAAATCTATGACTTAGACCAGTCCAAATGTGTCTTTAGGCGTTAATGGGTTAAGACAAAAATTAATTCAATAAGAATTATTCTTGTTTGAACACAAAATAATATCTTTGAATGTTACACTTGATTTTCAGACAAGTCATTTTTGCATTCAGACAAGTAGATTTCAATACTACTTGTCCTGCAGGACAAATGAAAATTTTCATAAATGTTGACCCCTGGCAATAAATATGAAACACAAGAGAGTGGGATCAAATGACATGGAGGAGTGAACATCACCTACTGACTGGTCACAGCCAACTTGAGTCCAAAGTCCAAACCATGCCAAATCAGGGGACCTAACCCCTGATACCAATTGTTATAGACATTCCAATAACAACCTTATCTTATTTTTAGGGGATAACTCTGAATCTCACATAGGATAATTTGTTTCATTTTTTGTTTTTAATTTTCTGAAGAGAAAACCTCAAACTTCCTCACAAAATATACATTGGTTCCAAAGGGTTCAAACCTACAATGACTAAATTTGAGAATTCATGGTTTACAGAGCATTCCTCTAACCACTCGGCCAAACAAACCAAAATTTATAAAAGTACACTGTCCAGAAATACAGTGAAACTTGTATATAATGACCTCCTTAATAGCAACACAAGAAAACCAGTTTTTATAGGGAAGTGGTCTTTATATAGAGGTTGATTTGTACACAAATGGTACTATTGGGGACAGCAAAAAAGCTGTCTTTGTGACCAGGTGGTCTATAAACACAGGTGGTTGCTAAGGCAGGTTTCATTGTAAATAAAATGGATCTAGATTGTAAGGTTAGAAGTAGAATTTTTGGCAAATTATGGCCATCTCTTCACAACAGTACTTCTAAACTGTACCAGTCAGCACTTTTGAACAAGGACACTGTGAAAGTGGCATTGGAAACTGATTATTTGCCACACCGTAGACAGAGCTAGACAGAGCGTAGAGAACAAACGGTTACACCTGGGTAATGACATACCTGTCAAACCTGAATAGCCTTTAGCCCCAATTTATCACCACACTTAACCTGGATGTATTTCTGTCTTTGTATTGAAGATATTGAATAAACACCCTTATCTCTCGGGCAAACATTTATAGCATCTAAAGTAAGTGACTGTTTACCTGTATAGGTGAACACAAAAGAAAATTGAAACACTGTCAAAATTTTAACTCAACCTGAGGAACAATGACTATACACATTGAAAGATTGTGTATTAAATTATACTGTAATGTACAAATGTCTCCTCAAACATCCAATTAAATTTATTTCTTTTTAATTAGTTTTTTCTTTTTTGACAACTTTTGATAATTTGAATTATGTATTTACCATATATCTTCAAACAGTTGCCATAAGGAGCCAAATGAAGAGGACCATATAGTTTTGATCCATACGAAATGAACTGAGGGTTTAACACTAATTCTGTTATACAACTTTCCAGGAAAGATTGCAAGGATCATAATCACACAAAGTAGACACTCACCCAATCTCATGTCCATCAGAAAAAAAGTGTAGAGAAGCTTTTATAGTATCATAATAATATCTGTAAGACATCTTTGATGCCCCACCCACCTCCATCAGTACCAGTGGATCAAGTCTGACAAATTGAAACACTGATGCCCCTATAGAGAAGCCTGAAAACAAATTTAACATAAGAAAAAAAAAAATGGTTGTAGTGTACTATGTTATATAGTTCAGTGGAGAAAAGGGGAAATTATGCACTCCATACTAAAAACAAGATGCTTTTGAGAAACAGTATTTCTTTGGAGAGCTAGGTTTTCATGAAGATTTGAAATTGCTACAAATCTGACAAATATTATACAATTACTGCACTATTTTTGGTTTGACATGAGAATTTATGGAGTACAAAAACAATATCAACTGAGGCTAAAGGCCGAGGTCAACATAGTTTTTTTGTACTCCATAAATTCTCACATCAAACCAAAAGTAGTGTATTATTTGTTTTATTACATTTTAATTTAACAAACCATCAACCATTGAAAGAAATATGGCAAGTCCTATCAATCCCCCTGCCCTTGTTTGTCTCACTTTTCCATGCAGTCAGAGAAGTTGGCGCTGAATGGAATTAAGCTAAAAGTTTAGTGACATCCTAGCAGTGCAATATGATAAGTTATCTGATTTACCACTTGCGATTTCATTTTAAATGGTAGAACATGTGACCCTCTCTGAACAAATAAAAATGCAAAACAAAAACAAAAAAAGTAATAATGCAGAATGCCGGTCAAATTTAAAAATCATCCTAGATCTTATTGATATAAAGTAACTTACAAAATCTGGTTAAAATTTGAGGAAAGCAAAATGTTTCAAAGAGACTTAATAACAGCAAAAGCTGTATAGATGATCAGACACAGACAAACAGAAAACAAATAGCCCCACAGTCTTCAAATCTTCAAAATGGGTTTATGAAATCCTAAAAAAAAAGTTAAATTTTTTAAATGTTACAAAAGTTGATAAAAAATTAAATGAATTTTTCATAAAATTCAAAATCAAGATACAAAAAAATAATTAATATTTTCCCACCCTACCACCCAATGCCAAAAATGCATTTTCCCCCAATTTGCAGTTTAAATTTCTCAATTGAAGTCGCATGACAATGAATTTGAAGAGATTCTTGCATTTTCAACAAAATGCTGCTAAAATTCCCAATTCAAAAGGCCAAGGCCCCATTCCCAAAAGAGTTTGGAAAATCCCTGGTATCACTGCGAGACATGGTCAAGACAGACAGTTCTTGCAATGTCTTTATTAGTTGCCCAGCTAATTATGATGTATATTCGGCCTAGAACTACAATGTTTATAAAATATACCAAGTGCAACCATACAACCTCCTACCACCACAAAGAGGGCAATTAGTTCAGGGCTGTACATAACAACGAGAACAAATGAACCTATCACCTATATCAATGAACTTGTACCTAGACGTATTACGTAGTGCGTATAAAGAACTGCAAATTTGTTTACCGTCACTGTCTTCGTCTCTCATTTCATTCATTCTTTTGATACAAATGCAATATCCTAATCACTGAAAGTTTTTAAAAGTCTACGAATAATGTAATTGTTCAGATTAAAGTTGAAGCCTGTCATGTCACACAACGCTGTGAAATACGAGAGCTCAAAGCATTTGATACAAAGTGAAAAGGGTAAAACAGTCAGCTTATCGTGTAAGATCCTAACTAATTTGAAATGCATGTTTTACTGTGCAGGTGTTTCGCATTTGCAAATATTCAGTTGAAACTGAAAAGTGTAGAAAAAAAAATCTGTCCTTATTATACCTATGGCATCCTGTTGTGAACTTGGATGAACTTGGTAGATAAAGAATCGAACATAAACAAACAGAAGCTGACATTTTATTTGTAGTAAGATTAAATTATCCACTTAAAGACATGCATTCGATAATTAGATCTAAAATAGATAGGTTTTTCATTTATAATACCAAAATTGTTTACCAGCAAAAATATATACATGTATGGAGACGTATAATCTAGCATGAATGTTGTTTACGGTTAGCAAAATGTGTAGGTGTGTTCAATTTATCATTTTTATCCTACAAGCGCTTCCATCAGTTTTATAAACATAAATATTCATATTCATAGGTAAATCAATGTGCAATTCAAAATTTCGGTCACATTCAATCACTAAAGACAACATTAAAGTACAGATCCATCTATGTGGACCTGCATAGATAGCGGCATGCACTTTATACCACTTAACAATTGGTTCATTTTGGAAACAATAAAATCTTGTTCATCTTGTATAAAAGCCACTTCTTCATGCCCTGCCAATAGTATATCTTTTATGTGATAACACCATCACAAAACGTACAGTGTCATAAGTACAGACTGTGGCAGTGCTACAGATTTCTATTACCGTATTCGATCCAATAAGTACCCAGGGCACTACAAAAATAGGGAAAAAAGGGGTGGGCGCTTATTGGGACTGATTAATAGTCAATCTGACGTAAAGCAGTAAATTTTTTATAAGGTACAGTGGGAAAGTTGTTGTAGTTAATACCGTGGACACCTGTTGCATGGGGTAAGAGATAAGCTGTTATTTACATTTTTCTGGTCCACATCACCTTGTCAACCAGCTAGAAAAGATACTTAATCATGTGTGAAAAAGGGGGAGGGGCGCTTATTTGGTTGATTGGTTGGTTGTATTATTGTTTAACGTCCACTCAAGAATCTTTCACTCATATATAGACGTTACCATTGCCCATGAAGGGCTTAAAGTTTGACCTATGCATGGCACTTACAGCCATTGAGTATCTGAAAGACAGAAATCTGACCTGCCGCCGGCTGGACTCGAATTCAGGATCAAGAGTCAAGCCAGCTCTATTCAGTCGAATACGGTAATGTAGTTACATTTTAAAATGTCAAATAGACCAATGTTTGTTTTACGTATTACCAAAAGATGATCAAATATGGAGGTGTCACCAGCTTTAGTTGAAGTGCTACAAATATTGACCTGTGTTATGGACTGACGCCAATGCAGTGACAGTTCTTTTAAGTGTCAAGCTCGCCATGACACAGGACCTCCGTTTTAAGTCTCATCCATTAGATCATAATTTTTACTTTGTTTGCCGAGCATTTACCGAAAGAACAGTCACTACCATTTATTAAGGACCTTTGTACCAGGAATTAAAACCAAAGACTTAATTTCTGATTTTTTGTTGAATCCTCTACCAATAGACCACCACAAGAGCTCTAATAAATAGATGTAAAATAGAATCACTTTGCTTAGAAGATCATAGTCCCTTTTAGATCATAAATATTTAGTCTCTTGGAAATTTCTTTATATCGGTAAATTATCAAACCATTTTGAATCAGTCAGTTTATAGATTGTCATAAAGTGATGTTCTAGCTGTTCTGTATTTGATGTTGAATATATAATCTTAGAATCTTAGAAGGTTTCTTCACCATGTCTATAAAAATTCCTGAACCCGAGGTCATAAAATTCACTTTTTGCCATTTTTTGGCAAAATATATGATACCAATAAAAGATTACTTTTTCTTTTAACACAGACATATATCTATGTATAGCCTATCATTCCTTTCAATAGTTTTTGGAGTGGGCGACAAGTTATATTAATTGCCAATAAAAATGTATCCGTAAACTTCATGTGTAGATAGAAATCAAACAAGAAATTAACTGATCAACCCCCTGAAAACAACAATTGACTCTTCTATAAATCAATGACTTAGACCAGTCCAAATGTGTCTTTGGGTAAATGAGTTAAACAAAAGTTAGTACATGCAGTGCAACAACTAATGCATTACTTTTCATAAAAATAGATGGCAGTCAGCTTCTATTGAAAGGCCTGATATATATCACTATGGTATTTAACAATGTTATATCACTCAGTCTTTAGCTTCATACTTACAGTCATCAAAGCAAGTCTCAGGAAACACCTCATTCTGAGGTCAGTGAATGTACATTTGTACCTTAAGCATATACATATACACATCTGATTACTTCAGATCCTTGTTAAATCCCTGAAGTACACAGATTAACTAGGTGATAACAGATTGTTTGGATCATAACAATGGGAAACACACATTGCTGACCAAACAACATTCTTTATCCTTATCACTGGTCAGTTTACACTATAATGACCTCATTACAAGAGCTAACGCTGGCCTAATGAGATCACCTAATTACAATTTAGCTGGTGTATATACATGTAGTGTTACAAAATAAAACAGAAGCATATGTCTCACCTGATACACAAAATAAGCTCTGAATCAGTGTATGAGATACACAGATTAAGCCCAGACTAAATGAGATACACAAGTTTAGCCCAGACTGTATGAGATACACAGATTTAGCCCAGACTGAATGAGATACACAGATTAAGCCCAGACTGAATGAGATACACAGATTAAGCCCAGACTGTATGAGATACACAGATTAAGCCCAGACTGTATGAGATACACAGATTTAGCCCAGACTGAATGAGATACACAGATTAAGCCCAGACTGTATGAGATACACAGATTTAGCCCAGACTGTATGAGATACACAGATTAAGCCCAGACTGAATGAGATACACAGATTAAGCCCAGACTGTATGAGATACACAGATTTAGCCCAGACTGAATGAGATACACAGATTTAGCCCAGACTGAATGAGATACACAGACTAAGCCCAGACTGAATGATATACACAGATTAAGCCCAGACTGAATGAGATACACAAATTAAGCCCAGACTGAATTAGATACACAGATTAAGCCCAGACTGTGTGACACACAGATTAAGCCCAGACTGAATGAGATACACAGATTAAGCCCAGACTGAATGAGATACACAGATTAAGCTGTAAATGACATGATTGAAGATCAATAGTGGGTACATATATGCAGCCATTTTTCTTGTCTATATTCACAACTGATCTCAACTTTTTAATAGGAAAAATTTTGATGCATTATGACATCTATATTATCAGAAAATTAGAAGTATATACTGGTACATTTCTGTACATGTACTTAAATTTGGGGAAAATATGAGTTATTTTGCTGGGAAACAGTCTTTAAACAGCTGACAATTCCACTAAAACTCACTGGCATACTGTATACAGGGAAATTTTAACCCCCATTTTATTTTCACTGTTATCGTCAGTGGGCGAATTAAAAACTGGACGAATTAAAAACTGGTCTAATTCAAAATGCTAAATTCATCTATTCTGAATAATTGCAGAGAGAATCAATTATATACAGTGGAACCCACTTATATTGAAATCCCGCTTTATTTGAAATTATTTTGATTCCTCAGCAAAGTTTCTTTATTACCATTATTACCTAGTGATGGGCCCATTGTCGTTGACCATAGATTATCGGTCCTTTAAGAGACAACGACTGTACTAACTGATCAAGAAAAAAATAATCGAAAAATCGCCGATGTTGCCGAAATCGGAATTTTTCAGTTCCGTCTCCGGTTTCGATCCAAGTATTACTGTATCCAAAATCTTAAAAATGGCAGATGTTCAAAATAGCAACAATGTGCACTGCGACAGAACCATTCATTCTTTCCCGGTAAAGCGATATCTAAAATATGCCACTTCTTTGGGTTTTACAAAACAAAAGAAAGACTCGATCTAAAACAACATTACACATGACTACAGCCAACCGCCTTCTACAAAGTTTGCAAGAAAAATATTAAAACAAATGTTGGTACTTTTGACGTTTCGTCATCGGCAACACGTTACTCATGTTACTCGTTATATTTTTGGGGGATAATTTCTATTTTCATTCAGTGTGTGAAATGAATTATGGAACGATTTTATTTTGCTGGGATAGCTGGCAAGTTAGGCCAAATTTCTGTTCCGATTTTAAGTTATTTTGGGGGGTAAAATCAGGGGCTAAAGTCCTCCCATATACTTTCTTCGTAGCAAGATGCTGTGACATTTTCAGAGGAGCAACATATCAATTTTTTTAACTACGGTATCTACTTCTTATCGCTGTTGCCTGAAATTTGGAAATTTGCTTACTTGATCTTTTATTTAAAAAATCCATCGCCATTAAGTTGTGTCATGACATAATTTCATTTTTTAAAGACATGAATTCCAGCTACATGTATAGATAAATTAGCTTAGTGTATGTGCCCCCAAATGTATGGACTATTATTTTATAGAAAAAATAATAAAAAGGGAAGCATGTTGTGTTACATTTTTGGTATTAATATCATTTGTTTTTTCTTCTTTGAGAAATACTAAAATACTTTATGCACCACATAGAAACTGAACACTGAGGGCAATACAGGGTGGAAAATAAATAAAAACAAACTTCCATGAGTCTTTATTTAAACCAACTAACTGTAGGTAAAACTAATCCTGAAAGGCGGGAGCAGGTTAACAATGCTCTAGGTCTATATAATATGACTACATCCGGGTATAGACTACATGGTATACATATGTGTAATTTTCTTAACTTATAACATATAAAATATTAAATAAACTGCGATTATAATCGATTAATAATCGATTATGCATGTCCAATTATTTCCGGTCATCGATTATCTGTCAGGATCCGATTGCCCATCACTACTATTACCCAGTTATTTTGAAAACCCTATTTATTTGAAAGAAAAATCCATTTCCCTACGATTTCAATATACATGTATCTGGCTTCAACTGTAATTCATTTTAAACAATACACAAAATTAATTTAAAAAACTTTGATGTAATCTAGCAGAAAGTAGACATGTACAATTATCAATTGTTTTATAAAACTTTGCAATAAAATAAAATTATATTGTAAATTAGAATTGTTACAAGTCTGGGTGAATTTAAAACGGGGCATAATCGTTTGCACGTGTAGTAGGGCGAAAATAACACGGAACGAAAATAACACGGGGCAAAAATAACACAGGGCAAAAATAACCCTGTATATATTAATATATAGTTATATTTATGTGCCATGGATGTTAGTGTTACTAGTAGTAAATACTTAGAACTTGTATAAAAATCTCAAATGATATAGCAGAATTGGCCACTGCATGCAGACTGATCCTTGTATACAGGTTCATTTGTATTCTTAGTGAACTTATTTCAAATTGATTGTGAAGTTTAGGGAATCTAACCCTGGGTTGGAAATATTTCTATGGTGGGCCCATGGTGACTTATTCAGGCTGGTTTGACTGTGTGTTCTAACTAAGGCATGTTAACCCCAATAAAAATTTTGATCTGTAATAAAAATTTCTTTGAGCTATAAATACTTATATATAAAACTTGACCAAGGTCAAGGATTTATTGTGAGGGATACCATATACACCTTTATGTAACATTAAACCTGTCATAAAGGCATGTTCCTTCTGGCTAACAGGGCACTTGTCAACAAAGTCCCCTTCAAAGTACAAAGGTAATACTGAATCTTGCAAACCAAATGGCAGGCAGCCTACAATGACTGGGATGACTTGTTGAATATCATTTGCTCCAACTCTTTTCAGATTTCATGCTAATCTCTGTTATATAGTTTCAGAAAATTTGGAATACAAAAATGATTTTTGTTTTTGTTCAACAAAATGTGTAATTTACTTATTTCTGAAATAGTTCACAAATGGATTTTTTAAAAGACATTTTAAAAACCAAAATGATGTGTGAAATATACATGTAGAAATGGCAATAATAAACTGTATAAGAGGTCACAAGGACATTGGTGATCACATGGGTCTCTGCCTTATTTACAATTTAACCCTTGACCCCAGGGTCATAAAAATCACAATTTTGATATCATTTCCCTTCAGATGCTACATACCAAATTTGAAATGAATTGGTCAAAAAAATTTTTTCAGAAAAAAAAATGTTCAAAATTTAATGCACGAGGCACACATACTGAATGGCACACATCAGCACAAAGATGGTTGAGTACAGACTGCAATATAGGTCACTGGAATGGATCAGATGACATAAAGAT
This sequence comes from Atrina japonica, assembly GCA_030159075.1. NCBI lineage: Eukaryota > Metazoa > Mollusca > Bivalvia > Pterioida > Pinnidae > Atrina > Atrina japonica. Next base: position 429,997 of record BROG01000633.1, read on the forward strand.
GCAGACAATTGCTTCTTAACAATTTACACATATATGACCAGTCAAATACACGATTTCACTTATTCATATTTTTTCTTTAATTGGTTAATTCAACATCTCGCTTTATTTCAAATTCTGATTTTTATGAATTTTATTTTCATGTCAATTTTAAATCACATTGGTTTTTAATTGTTGTAATCCCCTACATTAATTATCACTCATTTGATGATTAATGTATTAATTACTTGATTTATACTTACTCATATTACTCGGTTATCTCACCTACATAATTATCTTTTCGTCATCACTCAGACTCTCACTCACACCTCTTGAGGAATTCTCTCTGACAGACAAATATTACTCAAAGCATTAATGTACTCAATCAAATTGAGTTGCTTCGGAGAAAAAGAAGTCAGATATATGTATGGATATAAAAAAAACTGAAGATCAGTTAAAATTGTTGTTGTTGTTGTTCTTGTATTGTTGTTTAACGTCCCACTCAAGAAAATTTCACTCATATGGAGACGTCACCAAATGCCGGTGAAGGGCTTCAAATTTTGGCCTATGCTCGGCACTTACGGCCATTGAGCAGTGAGGGTTCTTTAACGTGCCGACACCTACTGTGACATGGGACTCTAGTTTTTACTGTCTCATCCGAAAGACAGGAAACCAACCTGCCACCGGCGGGACTCAAACTCACGATCCAGAGTCAAGCGCGCTACCGACTGAGCCAGGCCAGCTCCAGTTAAAATTAGTATATGGTTTACACCTTACTCAGTGAGTATGGGTCTTACACTCTGCTCAGAAAGAGATTACACTAACTTCCGTACTCTGAACCATGTTGGGGTCATTTATGTTATATTGGATATTATTTTATCATGCTGGATTCAACAAATAAACTCTTGTTATCTCTGACACTGAACTTCATTTCTACTTCATCTACATTGTATTAATTCCTCAATGACAGTGCACCAGCTAGGAATACTGCATAATTGAGAGACGCAACCCAGGCCAGGTCAAACATATTTGCAATAAGCAGATAACTCACCCCTTCATCTACTCAGACAGCCAGTGGTACACTGTTAAAGCAGATAAAATATAAACCCCAATCTTCAGTAATTTCTGTGATGCATCTTGTTGTATGTGACATCAACCTATCGACCGCATGGCCTGTAAAACATGTTCATTATTCTGTTACTGGATTAAGTAACTGGGATTCCGACTGACATGACAACAGACTTAGGAATTTTATCACATAATCTGCTGATAATTGTTTTTATTGAGTGTAAGAATTTTGCAACATCTACCGGTAATTTTTTGTGTCAACCGTATTTCAGCTAAACAATGGTCCGGTATTACAAGCACCAATACTACTATACTTTGTCTGCACTGTGAATCATTAGTGAATATTGTCAGCACTAAAGCTTCATTTATTTGTGAAATGTATTCCCAGATATATAAAACATTGTTTCACTCAACAGCATCACTTTCACTCTACATCACAAAGATGGGAATCTTGTTGACTCTAATGAGAATCAATTTCATGTACATCTAGTTATCAACTGTCAAAAGTTATAATCATTGAGTCACAAATGGCACTTCTAAAATTGTGTATGCTACATGATGTACTATATATACATGTAAAAATAATTCATTTGGTGAATAAAAGTGGTGTAAGTTTGATTTCAAAGCATAAATATATAATCTTAATATGGTGAATCACTGAAGTGGTCAATTAAATTTTTCAAATTTTAGACAGTTTTGTACTTTTTTTTTTTTTACCTAAATTCTGAAATTTTGTACAATTTGCACATGAAATTTAAAATGAAAAAAGAGGGCTCCAACAAGCTATATGTCTCACCTGTGACATATAATCAATAATAATAATAACAGTAACTATGACCTACTTTCAAGAAATCAGGTCAGCCTGGCTCCAGTACCCATAAAGGCACATCCAGGATACATGGGGATCATTTGTGTGAAGTACAGTTCTAATCCACCCTGCAGCAGTTTAGGAGTTCTGCTCCGGAAACAATTTTCAGTAACCATGACCTAGTTTTTCTGAAAGAAAGTCAGATCGACCTTAGTACCCCAAAAGGCACGTCTAGTGTACATGAGGATCATTTGTGTGAAATATGGCTATAATCTACCCAGTAGTTTAGGAGTTCTGCTTCGGAAATGATTTTCAGTGACTGTGACCTAATTTCCAGAAAGTAGGTCAGACTGACCTTAATACCCATTAAGGCACATCTAGGTTACATGAGGATCATTTGTGTGAAGTACAGTTCCAATCCACACAGTACTTTACAAGTTTTGCTCCAGAAATGATTTTCAGTGACTGTGACCTAGTTTCCAGAAAGTAGGTCAGACTAACCTTTGTAACCCAAAAGGCACATCTAGGGTACATGAAGATCATTTGTGTTAAGCATGGATCCAATCCACCAAGTAGTTTAAAGGTTTTTCAGTGACTGTGACCTAGTTTCCAGAAAGTAGGTCAGACCAACCTTAGTACCCCCAAAAGGCACATCTAGGGTAAATGAGGATCAATTGTGTGAAATATGGTTTTAATCCACCCAGTAGTTTAGGAGTTCTGCTCCGGAAACAAAATGTTGACAATGCCGACGCAGGACGGAATTAGTGATCCCTATGTTTCACTTCTGCTTTGCATATTTCACTTCTGCTTTGCAGGCAAGACAATTAGAAAAAAAATTGCTTATCAACTGACCCACTTCTAAAACTAATGATCGGGGTTCTTCAAGCAAACATTTTTTAAATGATGAACTTCTTTATTAAATATAGTAGATCTTCTTAGATACAGCGAACCAGTACATTTCAAACAGATATAACATTCCTGGGAGGGTTTTTTGGTTCTCGGGGTGACAAGTTTCAAAACCACCCTCCTCAGGAATGTTATATTTATTTAACTCATCAGCCCCTGAAAAACAATGGACTCTTCTGTAAATCAATGACTTAGACCATTCCAAATGGGTTAGTGAGTTTAAAATGTATATAATTGAAAAATTATTTGGTAGGACGTTAACTAAAATGGAAAGAAATGAATGAATTAATTATTGCAAATATTTTTTTTAAAATATGAATAAGTTTAAAAGTACTCACCAAAGATGTTTGCTGTTTTTTCCCCGGATACATGTATGATAGCCAAACACATCGTCTACACAATCTCTGCTCATGCAATAACAATAGAACAGTGGAAATCATCTGAAAAGTTGTGGATAATTTATTATGTAGAAAAGTCAACTGATTCAAATATTGTAATAAGGTGGAACCTGTCTTGAGACCACCCCATTTACCACTAAAATGTGGTATCTCAAGACAAACGGTCTCTCAAAAGAGGTTTTATTTAAAGGATTATTTTACTAAGTGGTTTCTAGAATGCAGTTGCAAAAGACGGGTGGTCTTTCATGAGAGTGGACTTTCAAGACAGGATGGCACAAATCATAAATGGAAACGAAATTTAAATACTATGTAATGCTAAATCACGTTATGTACAAAAAAGTATAAATATTACAGAAAAGAATGTTTCTGAGATTCTGAGAAAGAATTAATATGCTTCTTACATTGGCATTACTATACACATACCTGAGACAGGTCAAAATACTAGATTTAGTCAAAATTCATTTAAATGCAATGTTTTATTTATTTCCAGGGAGCCTTCGTGGCCAAGTGGTCAGAGCATCATGCTTTAAACCATGTAGTCTCTCACTTCCTGTCAACGCAGGTTCGGGTCCCGCTGGAACCTAAGCTGATTTTTGTGAGAAAGTTTGCCAGTTTACTTGCGGAATGATGATAGTCTCTTCTTGGCTATATTGTAACTGAGTTTTCTCCTCCAACATTAACAAATGGCCGCCAACATATAACTGTTTGTTTGTTTATTGTTGTTTAACGTCCCACTCAAGAATATTTCACTCATATGGAGACGTCACCAAATGCCGGTGAAGGGCTTCAAATTTTGGCCTATGCTCGGCACTTACAGCCATTGAGCAGTGAGGGTTCTTTAATGTGCCGACACCCACTGTGACACGGAACCTCCAGTTTTTACTGTCTCAACCGAAAGACAGGAAACCAACCTCTCGCCGGTGGGACTCGAACTCACGACCTCACGATCCAGAGTCGAGCGCGCTACCAACTGAGCCAGGCCGGCTCAACATATAACTGAAAAATTGTCGAGTGTGGCGTTAAACTCCATGGCCATTTAAAAGTCTAATTCAAAAATTTATTTCCACACTTCACAAAGAAAATATATGTTTAAATGTATTTTTTTTTCGCTCTAAATAGTCATGCTCTGATCAGATGAAATTTTGTTTTTGTCAAAAGTTTATTGGAACAAAATTTTTTTTTTTACAAAATTACCAAATACATATCATAGTTTTCCATAAGGGTTGGGTGCCAGGTAAAAGATGGGTATCCTTAATGCCTCCCTATCCCCTGCAATTTTTTCTGCTGGAAAAATTACCATTGCTTTTTCTTCATGGTATAGCTGTGCACAGGTTATCGGCCCAGATAGCTCAGTTGGTAAGAGCGTCCTGCTAGTGTTACTTAGGAAGGTCCTGGGTTTGATTCCCAGTCTGACTGTACATTTTTCCTCGCCTGTTACATTTGGCACCCAACGTGGGGCTCATCGATTTCTGGGGTCGGAGATCTTGTTACACGTGAGGAGTGTAGCAGTGCACAGGTTATCAGCCCGGCTAGTTCAGTTAGTAAGAGATTCCTGCTTGTGTTAGGAAGGTCAAGGGTTCGATTCCCGGTCAGGCTGCACATTTTTCCTCGCCTGTTACAATTTTACCTTCTGCTTATACAACAGGGATTTTCCTTCCTCCTAAATTCTGGGTCCTTTGTGAAAAAAAATGGGAAAATATATAACAACAAAAAAACTTACCAGGACAACATTTGTTTTGAATATACATGTATAGTAAAACTGTGATGAGTCAAAGTTCAAGGAACCACCTAAAAAAGTTTGATACATCGGGACTTTGACTCATGGATGGTAACCAAGAATTTTTGTTTTAGTTTCCGAGGTTTTATAAGGTATATATGAATGCTTAAAAACCGTATAAGACATATACGGTTATGATATTTAATAAATAGTGCTACAATTAATTTAATTTTCATAAAACTGAAATTGTTTATTGGAAGGAATTGTCATGGGGCACGGTCATACTCATGTAAATTTTGACCTTGAATTATTTGTAGGAATTTTCGAGGTTTTTATATAAATGGGCCAAAAAATTTATTCAAAACATTGAGAAATTTGACTCATAAAAGTTTGAATTATAAATTGTTTATAAGTAGCGTTACATAATAAAATTATCGGGACTTTGTCAATAGTACAAAATATTGAGAAACTCAACTCAATGTTATTTTCTTTTTTTTTTTGGCAAAGGGTGGAGGGGGATACAAGGACTGAACCAAGCCAAGGAAAATCACTATAAAACCTGAAAACCCTGTAGGCCTATATAAAGCGGTATTTTATAACAAACATTTAACAAATGAAATTCCAAGATTTAAATTCAACTTAAATAGTTTGAAATGATTGAATTTTATGAAGTTCTCTCAATGAACATGTACACAGGTCTACGGACTTCGTATGTTTGAAGCTGGATAGTTACAGCGCGACGAGTAAGGTAATTTTTCAGATTTTCTTTCCCCTTCTTTGTTTCCACTCACGAAACTGGAAGCTGTGAGCCGGTGGGCTGTTGATTTTGTTATATCAGAAACTAAAAGTCAATATAATCACGAAATAAAGTAGAAAGTGCATAAGAAACATAGGCGTCGGAAGCAAATTGAAAGTGGGGGGCTAAACCAACTTAAAACACACACACACGCCAGAAACGTCTGGGGGCTAAGCCCCAATTTTCAACACCTATGTCTATCTTTGCAAAAAAAAAAGTGGGGGGGGGGCTAAGCCCCACCCCCGGTTCCGACGCCTATGAGAAAGCAGAATACAGACACTTACATTGATATTGATACAAAAAGTCAAGCTCCTCGCACTATGCGATAAGAGCGTGTTCGAGAATGATAGCGATACTCAAGTCACGTGAGTGTACGTGTAGTTCCCGTATTTAATGCGGGATAACTCGTAGTGTGTGTGTGATTGCTTGATAAACCCAGTTTGGTAATTGATCAATTCAACTTTACCATTTATATATGCATACCACACTGGGCGAGACCAGCTCGTATTTATTACTGCAGTATTGTACATCTAGTAGCCTATATATATATATATATACCCCCACAGACAATAGCCCCTAGTATCGTCATCCTATAACGTTTCTGTCATGTAATGATGTTCAATTTATCAAGTAAATTAACCAAAAAAAAAAAATATTTTTTCTAATATGACACCTACAGGCTTCCGTAGAGAAGATTAAATTTGAATCCAACAAATCAAATTTAAAATACATGTACGTATCTACCATGTATGATTCTGTGTTTATGCTTTGGTATGTGACAGATTTCAATAAAACAAATATAATACAAAACCGGTGAATAGACCATTTTCGAGTTTTTACGTAATCCGTTTTTGGATCCGGATTTTTTATGCGCCGATTAAACTTCGTTAGCCCTAGCGATTTCCGGTTTGTGTCTTTGCAGTGATCGGGAAATAAAATGCAGTTATATTGGAAATGGAATATTGTGACATTTTTATTATTCGCCGCCA